>OZ026612.1:101328725-101406225 GCA_964020975.1 Hermodice carunculata | reverse complement strand
ATTTTTTGAGCCCTCGTAAAGGCCTATAATGAATATCATGTCTTCTATAAAAGAATTAATCTGGTGCTTGTGTCGTAAATTTCTATTATAGGCCAACATGTAGATTTTTTTTGTATTTCATTTTCACATGTGGCCTATGTTTTTAAACACACAATTGTAAGTAGTTTTCATGCCAAAAATTTATAACTCAATGAGTGTTTTAGCTAGAGCACATTCGTGACATGATCTATAATATTGATGTAGTAAAAACTTTCACATTGTGAAAAATTTTATGCAGTTACATAATGAGCTCGTATTGCATTCTGTTGTAATCTTGCAAAAATACAATACCAGGACCATGATACAAGCCTATACATCTGTACATAGGCATTTTATATGTAGTGTGTATCATCTATTTAGTTTATGCTCACACCATAAAGGAAAATGTATCTCGGGGGTGCACATTTTGTGCGAGATAGGACGTACCACATGTGACTTAACATGATAGCATAAGTGGAACCTGTACATGTCTGCTTCTTAATTTAAAATCGTATTATAACTTTGTATTCTATTCTATATATATATATATAGCGCTCATTCTCACAAGAACTTTGATTAAAAAAATAATATCCTCACCGGCTTTCCTTTTTTTTCTTTTCTTTTTTGCCAGAGCTTCTCGACTGAAAAGCAGTTTTCATGTAAAAGTTTGAAATTAATGTTTTCTCAATTTTAAATAAGCCTATTACTACAGTGTTGGCACAGTTAGGCCTATCTTGCTAACCATTGACAATTTTCAAACAGGAAAAGGGCAGAAACAATCGAGGGTCAACTTTTTTTTAAGGTACACCTACAGGACACAGGATCATGTAAGCCTAGGCTATTACATGGAAGACATTCTTGAAAGGCGCAGCGCATTTTAAGAATGCTAATGAGATGAAAACTGTTAGTCATTCGTTCTAGTTAGAACTGCATTTTAAATCCCGAGAAGATAACTACAGCAAAGAATTTGCCACTATGTTCAATGGGAGGAATATATATATGAAATTCCAGTGTCAAGATACTAGGCCTACTCCATTTCAATTTTATGAATAGGCCTATTATAGGCCAATATGCATTAGACCCATCTATGCCTATTAATTCACATAGGCAATCAGCAAAGATGCAGGAAATATTCCCGAACTGTGCAGCGCATTATTTACAAATAATATGTACATGTAAGAAACCTGCAGAAAAAATAGCTCTGGAGAATTTTCGTACAATGTAAAATTAGAAATTATATGAACGCTACAAGTATTATATGTATTCTGTTCTCTCGATAATCTGCAAACACGCAGGAGATGAGAGAAATTTTAAAAAAGCCCCAAATTACAATGTCCGCAACTGGTAACATGACAGCATGTCTATTTTACAGTAGAGACATTGCAGGAGTGCACTGCGCATTATGAGAATCTAGACCATATTCAGCAGTCATTAAAACTTCATGAAGGTTGGCCTGTATACATAGGCCTATCATTACTTTCCATCAACAGTCTCCAAATGAGAGGGGGCACTTTTAAGAACCCTAATGTACATACGGCGCGTTACGGTAACTAGGACCGTAAACGTTCAAAGACTCCTGAAATGCGCAGCGCATTTTAAGAATCCTAATACATGTAAGACCATAATAGCAAGGCATGCATTACCATGTAGGCCTAAGTTGGAAGAAAAATGTCAAAATCAAGTGAATACCACCTCATTCAAACTTCATGAATTTGATTTATATGATATGTAGGTCCATTACTTTCCATCTACAATCTCCAAACATAGAGGAGACTATCCAGAAATGCGCAGGGCATTTTCAGAATCTACAAAATCTGTTACCTATTCTGTATACTATAATTGTTACTAAATGTGATGTTGGATGATTAATACCAAACTGAAGTTAATTACTACTTCATTTAAACTTGACCTATTACTTCCCACCAACACTTCAAACAAAGGACAACAGCAGCCTTCAAGAGTTCCAAAATATTCTGTGTGCCACGGGAATTTTCACAAAGGCAATTCCCAAAATGTGCTGCATGTTACCAGAATCATGACCATGTATTTTAGTCATTTATACTTTGTGAATGTGAGTCTATTTGCCTACTTACCATCAACAATCTTCAAACAGGAGAGGACAGAAACAACTGAGAGTTCCAAAGAAGGGGGTGGGAGGACGGAAACACGCAGCACAATGCGGGACACAGGACCATGTGGGCCATTTTTTTTTACAAGGTAAACATTCCTGAAAGGCGCAGTGCATTTTAAGAGTGCTAATCAGATCTGATAAAAGCTGGTTCAGTGCTAGTCATTCGTTTAATTGATAACAACTGCATTTAAACTGGATGAATGTTAGGCCCTCTATATGTGACACATATAGGCATATTACTAACTCAATCAATTACCTGCAAACAGGAGACATTCCCAAAATGCTCGTCCCATTTTAAGAATCCTAATGAGACAAAACAGCTACCTATAGGCATTTGGTGTTATGTAAAATTGGAAGAACTATACCAAATTCAAGTTAACACTGCTTCATTCAAACTGTATGAAAGAATAGATATTATATACATGTATTATTTCTGAAAATCAGCAATCAAGAGATGATTTTCAACCACTTGCGAGCGGGTGAAAATATGCTGCTTCAATGGGAATCGGGTATGATCACGCAGTCAAAATATTCCCGACATGCTCTTGGCGTCACGAAAATCATGACAATGTTTCTTGCCCCTTTAACTTCATGAATGTTACCCTATTACTTTCCCCATTGACAATCTGCAAACAGGACATGACAGCAACTGTCCAGACTTCCGACATAGGCGGCGCCTTACAGGAATCAGGACCATGTAATTTACAATGAAGATATATTACCGAAATGTGCAGCAGCACATTCTAAGAATCTTGCATTATTCTTTTTTATATATATCGTTGAAAGGCTTTCAATCGCCATTTCTATGTATGTGTGTCTCTGCTTAGAAATAAGGGGACCATGAATTGTGTAGCTTCTGGGATTTTGCTACACTCATAATACAGCAAAGAACTACATACTGACATGAAGATAAGCAACAAAATGCGTTGGTATTGAAAAAATACAACATAGGGAGAAAGAAACACAGAAAATCCTTGCTTATACATTCTGAGTGTTTTGAGGTGTTTCTGTACTTGTTTCTCTCTCAATAAAAACATTTCGCTTTGATTTTATCAATTATCATCTATTCACTAAGACATTTTTTTGTTCTCTTATGTTTAAGTTGAGACCATCGTGCATCTAACAATGAATCATCACACTGGGGAACACACAGAGCTGTTGATGTTAAGCTTTATGTTGTATAAACCTGACAATTTACCAAAAGTTAATAAAAAAAAAAAAAAATGAAAGAAAGAACAAAAAAAAAAAACCTCCAAAAGTTGAAAAGAAAGAAAAAAGACCATTTCCTTGCCATTCCCTATACTGCAGAAACACATAGTACTGGAACTTCAGTTTTACCATTTTCAACAGTTACACTTGGTTACGAGCAACTAAAACATGGACCTGACTCCAGTGTTCCAGTCCTAATCTTACCGCCGCTACATTTTATTCGGCTTGCGCAATTCTAGAATTGCTCTGCGCGAGTCTGGAATTGAAGCGCGTTTTGAGAATCCCCCAAAAGCGCAGCACAATTCCGGAATCCTGCAAATTCTCATACTGCCCGGAACATACATGGGAATTGGATCGTACCTAAAAAAAAAAAAGTCAACATAACTGGCACCCTAGCCAGGCCACCTTATTTTTCCATGACATAACCAGTGCTTGTGCCAAGACAAATGGAGTTGGACTGGGAGGAGGGAAATGGGGAGTACGGGAGACAGAGAAAGCATCTGGGTTTGGCTTTCAAGCAGTGTCCCTGGGCACTGGTGCGCACTTCAGACCAGGGACCTTCTTGTTGACCTGCATTGTGGAATGGTGAAGAAAATCCGACTGGCACTGCTCAACAAGTGTCAAACTTTTGTCACAAGGACAAGGAGTGCCCCAGTGTTGGTGATGTCATCACTCTTTCTCAGCTAAGCAGTCGCATGTCGTCAGCATCACAGACAGTAAGTCCATAGCCATCGGCTTAAATCAAGGCCACTGCATTTCATTTGCAACTCTCTCAGCCTGCTTTCATCACCCATGCACAAAGTAGGTCAATGACAACTTTTGTCTCACACTGTATGTTCTATTTGCAGGTCTTCCAGTTTGACATTCGACTAGAATACGCAACAAACATCCACCGTTCCCTGTTAAAGTAGTATATACCATGCACTTACACATTTGCGCGTATAGTTTGACAGTTCACAGAGCTCTGCCTTTCCCGTGATCGCTCCAGCACTGACCTCAGCTGGTCCGACGTCATATGATGCATGTATCGTTTATCGATAGTTTCGTACGTAAAAACCACATCACATTCGTTCTCTTTATTGTTCAAAGAATACTTCGTTAGAACCATATATTAATTGAATTTTAAAAAACTGGTACCACATACAATGATTGATGTCGCTTCGCTAAACATTTAAGGGAAGCCACATAAACTACGAGTTTGTGTCTGCTTCCAGAAAACGGTGTCAATGTGTGTACAGGTGAAGGTCACAAACCATACATCAAGTCAATCCTATTTTTAGAATAGTTGACCTATCAACAGCTGAACGCTCTGAATTTGTGTGCAGTTAACGAAGAGGGTTATTTGAATATCTTTTGTTTATGCAAATAAAGACTGGGTATAGCAGCTTGAATTTTTTTAGTGTTTTGTTGACCTATGTCCTTTTTGTTCCATTGTGCATCAACCACTGAACCAGTTTTGATGGCGTCAATGATGAATTGAAAGTTCTTTCTTTCTTTCTTTCTTTCTTTCTTTCTTTCTTTCTTTCTTTCTTTCCTTCTTTCTCCAATATTTCGTTTGAAAACTTTTATACGTATATTGGTATAAAACACCAAACTCGGCATGATTATATTTATAGTACCTCCACACACAGACTCTTGTGTTTTTGTAAAGAGGTTTGACTGTTTTGAAAATTATGCAAATTGAAGGTGCAGGTAACCAATCCAACTTCAATATTTGTAGGTTTGTAACACTGATTTTTGTAATTTACATGTGACTTTCAAAGGTCAATTCATGGTCATTTGGACCTCTCAAATTTTCATTAAGCAATAACTGTCAATTTCCATCCAATTTTGACCATGTTGGACCCAAATTGTAGGTGCTGCAACACTGCTGCATATTTTTGTAATTTACATGTAACCTCTAAAAGTCAAGGTCATTTGAAATATTCATCAAAACATAACTCGGTCAACTTTCATCCAATTTTGACCATGTAGGACCCAAATTGTAGCTAGGTTATTGCAACACTGCATATTTTTGTATTTTTTTTTTTACATGTGACATCTAAAGGTCAAAGGTCAAGGTCATTTGGACCTTTAGAATTTTCACCAAGACATTGCTTGGTCAAATTTGATCCAATTTTGACCACGTTGGGCCCAAATTGCAGGTATTCCAACACTGCACAGGCCTATTTTTGTAATTAACATGTAACCTCTAAAGGTCAAAGGTCAGGGTCATTTGGACCTTCGAAAGTTTCATCTGGCCATAACTTGGTCAATTTTCATCTGAGTTGGTTCATGTTGGGCTTAAATTGTAAATATTGTAACACTATATTTTTGTAATTTACATGTGACCTTTAAAGGTCAAGGTCATTTGGACCTTCGAAAGTTTCATCCACCCATAACTTGGTCAATTTTCATCGAATTTCAATCATGTGGGACTCAACTTGTAGGTATTGCAACACTGCAAATTTTTGTAATAACATGTAACCTCTACAGGTCAAAGATCAAGGTCATTTGGACCTTCGAAACTTTATCTACCATAACTTGGCCAACTTTCATCCAATTTTAATCATGCTAGACTCTACTTATAGGCATTGCAACACTGCACATTTTTGTAATTACATATGACCTACAAAAATTCAAAGGTCAAGGTTATTTGGCCCTTTGAAGTTTTCATCCAGCCATAACTTGGTCAATTTTCATCTGATTTTTAGTTTTCTTTTTTTTTCTGAGCAAAGACTTATGATGTTTTTACCTACCTCTGTGCTTTTTAGCACTGTCATTACAGTAGATAGGATCAAGAGGGCTGAGGCTGTAGTACAGAATGCACACTGAACATTACAGATACTTAATTGACATATACCCTGCTACAGTTGTAGTTGAAACAAAATATTTCAGAAGGTAAATACAGACACAAAACATTGATAGATATTATAAGCCATTATATACATACATTTACAGTTCAGCTGGCATACAGCCACGACTTTCTGTCAATTGCTTGCTCCCTGTGATCACCGTGGTCTCATTGATGTATTTAGTAACTAATTAAAGTAAACATATATTTTATTGACAGACTACGAGCCAATCATGACACACACACACACACACACACACACACACACACACACACACACACACAGGTCTATGTAAAAATGCATAGGGCCTATCATTACAAACAGGATACAATTTTACAAAGGCAGTGCACACTTCATATGATCAAAGATCAAGTATATAATTCTGATTTAGTCAATTCATCCAAGAATTACAGGTTTCTCATGACTGAGAGCAATATGACCTTTCAGCTCACTGGAATGAAGACAATATACAGTGATTAATAAAAATTATTGGTGAGCTGCACAGTAACTGACAAAACAAGACAAGGGCCGTTTTAGAGTTATGCATGTGAGCATAAAAAAGGACAAAAATTCTGTTTACATTACATATCAGACCTTAAATATTTGAGTAACAAATAACCGAGAATTTTTAAATATCAAATAACTGTAATTTTGAATAGGCCTATTATTTTTAAATAACGCGAGAAAAATATCACATAACATGGGGAAAATTAAGGGAATATCACATTTCAGCTAGGCGGCTGGTCCCAAAGGTTGCAAGTTCGAGTCCCGCTTGTTCCGAACATAAAATAGCGGAGACACCCCCTAAAAGGGCTATAACACTCGTGAATTAGAGAAATAATAAGAGAAAGCCGGTCAAGTAAGGATGTTGGCTGACAATACTCAAAAAGGCGTAGGCCTATCAGATAAATGCTGGGGCGGATCTAGCATTTTTAAAAGGAGGTTCGAGTGTGCACATTGATTGACTGACCAAAGGTATTAATAAACACAAGACTTAGAAAAGAAATATTTGAAAGTTTTCTTTTTTTACGTCATTTTTCCCAGATCTTTGCAAGAAGTTGTGCCATTCATTTTTTTTATCAATTTTAGTGAAACTGTTGTGCTTCGTTTTACTCAGGCTTTGATTTATATATGTGTCTAAATTTCCAGACAGTCACGTGACCATTTTACCAGGCCCTGGGAAAATGGATGATTGAACTTGAAGCAAAAGTGAAAATCCCCATAAATTACAACAATATGGAATGCTTTCTACCAATAGCAAGAAAGTATAAAGATTTATATTTGTGTACATGGGCAAAATATGATGAAGTACGCAGCATTTTGAAAAGATACCCTACTATATTTGTTGGCATATATTTTTTATTTTTTTTTACCTTGAGTTCGTAATAAAGGCTATTTACTCACTTTTTTTTAAAAAATTTGCGTCGCCAAAACAATTACAACATTAAAGCAACGCAGTAGTCCGTAAGTTATTTTCTCAGATTTAAATAAAAAGAAGGCCTGGCAAATGATTGTTCTTCTCCTATGAATGTTAAATCCACCAGATCCGTTACCAACTGATAAGTTACCGATAACGACTGGCTCATGTGTGGCACTTGCTCCATGCAATTTTTGTAGATTGAGTTGCACACATGAGCAAGTCGTTTCGTACAGGGGCCCTTCGTGACGATATCTGTACCTCTCTATAATGTTGTCTTCTCATGTTAATGCATACTTTTCGCGTTGTGAAAGAAACGGGGATATTCGCCAACACTGAGTGTCAGCTGTGTCCTTGGATGACGGTATGCAAAATCTCAAATTAACAAAAAATAACCAGACACATTACAGACTTCATGTGGTCAAAACGACAACCAAGCTATCAGTTTGAAGTTGTCAAGTTGCATGTATGTCGGAAGGTTATGATAATGCCGTGACAAGTGTGATTTGAAGAAATCTAAAATGTATGGTTTTCAGACGTTCTGATATACTTAAAAGATTATATTTACGGTAGTGGTCATATTTAAATAAACCTTATTCAGCTCAAAAATTGACTGTAACTAGGGTAACATACTTTGAACCAATAAGATTCATTGTTACCCCAATTACAGTCAAGTGGGGGGAGGGGGGTTTGGGGTATTATAAATATGTCAATACAGTATTAATGTACAGGTTCCGACAGCACTGATGTACTTACACGAATATATTTCTCAATGCAAGTTGAATGTCAGCTGTTGCTCTCCAGTGTCAACAGGATATGGTGATGTATCTTTAAAGCTGTCATGAACAAGAGCAAGTCCATTTTCCTGCTGAGAGATGCTATGTTACAACTGCTTATTTGGGCATTAATTCTGTGAAGCTGCATATAGCATAAGCATTGACTGGCAATATATTCGAGTATGTTTATGCATTGTATCTGTATCTTTCAAGTCCATGTACCGGTATTGCAGTAAATGTGGACTAATTTTAAATTTGGTTATTAAAACCCACATCCATATTGTCTGTTTGTGTATCTGTAAGTCTCTCTTTGTGTAGTAAGTGTATGTGTATTGTGTATGTATGTATTTACGTATGCATGGTGTATGTATTCTATTCTATGTATGTCCTTGCATGTATGCTGGCTCAGGAGTTCCGTGTCGCTGCCCATTAGAAATAACCTCTCAGTAATTTTACAATGATTATGAATGACTGCAAGTTTCATCAAGTTGTGCATGAAATACATTCTTAAATCTGGAAAATGTATTATAATTTCCATATTTGTTAGTAATACCAGTAATACCAGTAATACTGGAGTAGCAATTGACAGACTTGATTGATGTTGGCCAGGATTATGGATGAGATATTCTGCCCCATTATACTGAAAGAGCTGCTGTATGCACCTCAGCAAAATTTCCCCGTGGGAATCTGACCAGGGACTTTAGCATGCCCATCAAACTCTGCCACTCTTATGTGGGGGCCTTGGCATTGGACCAAAATCGAGTCAGGATCCTCTGAAGCCTGTTGAAGAGGTGCTACAGAGTGCTGAGAAACACAAACTCCTGAGATGGTTCCAGGTTCGATTTGGGATAATTCACCAGCAGATCTAAGTCCAAGTGCAAAGTACTTCTCATGATGGACAGCCAATGAACCAATTGTCCAGGTATGTATGAATAGGTACTCAATAGCGAACATAAAGTAACACCACACTCGTTAACCTAGTGAACACGGGGGGGGGGGGGGGGGGGGAATCAAACAGCACTGAACTTATATCTGACTCTGTTTACAGAGAAACGCAGGTACTACTGGCTGGACTCGGCTATCTATACATGAAATATGTGTCTTGCAAATCCTCTGATGTTACCCAGTCACCCAGGTGAACCACAGCTGTAATGAAAGCCAGTGTCTCCATCTTGAACATCTCTTTGTGGAGAAAGGTGTTGAGCCTGACGAGACCCATCCTGGCCTCCACACGTCATTTTTTGGAACTAGAAAGAGTCAGCTGTGAGACAACGCTCATGAGCACAGATTTGACACTTTTGCTACTGCTCTTTTCTGTATTAGAGAGTACTGCAGTCTCTAAGTCCTTTGGCATCCCTGTTTCCTTCAACGGAGGGAAGCAAGTCGGTTAATTTGACAAGGGACGTGGCCCTTAATCAATAAACTACGAAAGTAACCTGCCTTTACCAGACTCAGAAGAAATGGATTTCTAGTGTACCAGCACCAGCTTTCTGCACAGGTCAGTAGCATTCCCCCCCCCCCCCCCCCCCACCCACCTGTTGGGGCTCCTGAGTAACGGGAGGCTGCAAGGTGAAGGACAACTTGGCTGGCTTGCTGTAGGTTTGGGCCTGAAGCCCTTCCTCTGCCACTGCCTATTTTTCCATGGCTGCCTCTGCTTCCACCATCTCAGGGAGCATTGCACTTGAACTGCTTGCCTTGGCTCTAAAAGGGCTTGTATTCAACTGTCACCACCTCCTACACATTGGGGCTTTTCCTGGCAATGTTGGTAGAGAAAGGCCACCTGTTAATTGTCCTGGATAACCAACTGCAGAACTTTGGGGTTGAAAAGCCCTGCCTGGTCAATGGGCAAAGCTTACAGGTGTAACTGCAGGTATTGGTTGAGTGCCAACAGTGTGAGGTAGGCCCACCACTGGATCAACATGGCATTGACATCCATCAAGACAATATTCTCTAGGGTGTAGAGCAAGGAAAGAGCCCTGGACTGCTCAATTTGGGCTATGATGTTAAGCATCTTGCAGACATTGGGGCCCAGGTCCAAACAGTTGGCTAGCCTCCACAACAACTAGCTTTGGGTTAAGGGCTTTTACATACAGCCAGAAAAAAGAGAGCAGGGGCAATCTGAATATCCAAGAGCACCCTCTCCAGGGTGGAGAACTCTTCCTGAGTGTGACATGGTCTGAAGTCCCCAGTGGAAGCTGGAATGCGGTACATCTTTGGCATCTTCCTGGGCCTGAGAAGCAGGTCTGATGTGCCAAACTCCTGGGACCAGCCAGCTGACAAGGACTCAAATTTCTCCAACATAGCCCTGGTTTGCTCTTTGATGAAAATACATAGCGGCCTCTTGCTCTTGCTCCTCCAACCTCTGGACATCAGCTTCAGTACTATAGCTTGAAGCTTCTGTAGGGAACCTAGGCCTTGACTCCAAAAGTGATCCAATGATCAGGTCTATATTGTGGGCTGCACTGTAGTTAAGGGCAACCCGCCAAAGTCCTCTCCCTCCAAGTTGTCACGTTTCCTCTTCCTAGTGCAAAGACAATCCATTACATCCTTAAACATCTGCATGGACTCACCTGCTGCTGTGTACAGTGTGGACATCTGGACATCAGACAGAGCTACTGGTTTTTTTGTAAGAAGCTCTCCGACTCCATGCACAAGAAATGGCAACAAGCAGGACTCCAAAACCGCCAACCCACTTCGGAGTCATCAAGATCCAAGGGTATGGAGGAGAGGGATTGTGGCTGAGAATGGCCATGTACACCTGCTTCAGAGAGATTTGTTGACTAGGTATGGGAGAAACAATATCTCTGTCAATGGTGTCCTGTTCCTCTGGATCAGAAGCCAGAGATCATCAGTGGCTTAGGGTCTAACATGGTGGTGTCATCTCATCTATAGTGGGAGTCACCAATGCTGGTGGTCAGTAGTACTTCTGGTCCATAGTATAGGAGCAGGGGTGGGATGGGGGACTTGGGCTCCACCAGCGCCCTACATCTGGTTAGCTTGATTGTCCTCTCTGGGGAAGGGGATGGCATGCAGGAACAGTTAGGTGAGTGTGCAGACACTGATCATGACTTGTCCAGTGCAATGATTGTGGGAATAGACTGGCTCAGTAACAAAGTAACCTCTGGACAGCAAAGGATCCAATGAGGGTGTCCATACTTGGTCATGTTTAGATTACAGATGCCCTACCTGATCCATCAGTGGTAAAGCATCTGGCCTAGGTGGATGGCCTTGTTGCGGAGACCGTACCCGTTTCTTCAGAGTACATACCTTGGCCTGCAAAGGTGAAAGACTCCATGATGGAGAAGGGAACCAGGTCAGAGAATGAGCCTTCCTGTCTGTGAAGGGGTATCTCAAGTCCTCTACAGGCTAGTTGGCTTCAATGGGGCAAAGATGAAGCAGGTGTAGGGCTACATGATGAATGGGAGCAAGACTTGGACCTGGTCTGCTCCTTCTATGCCTCTGATTGTGCCCGTGCTTGCAGGCAGTTTTTAAACATTCTGTTTCTTATGCCCCGACCAATGTTTTGCCTGTGACCCAACAAATTAAAACAAGAGGGCTGTGTAAACAGCCCATGCTCAGCTGACCTACAGATTCATCACACTTGTGACTCTGTGAACTTGGGACAGGATCAAGGTAGTTCTCAAGTTAAAGCACTCAAGCATATTTCATGCACATTGCACTGTAATGCCAGAAATCTTGTCATGGTTGCTCACGTACTGTCCAAACATGACCTTCATAGAGAAACATAAGTAAGTGCAACATCAAGATCCTAACTCAGAACAGATCTCAAGTTACCAAGTGAACAATAAATTTTATGTCAGTTGTCCTGTGACCTTGGGAATGAGGTCAAGGTCCAAAAATCACTGGAGCATGACCACTTGCACAAATAGGTAAACTCTTGTAAAAGGTACATCCCTACCAAGCTTGACACAAATCTGGCCAAAATTATTTAAGTTATAACCATTACAAGAAATTCCCATGTAAAACTTTCCTATTAAAACTTTTTGTAAGAATTTAAAAACAAATTATAAAAATCCAAAAATTACTGGAGCATGACCATTCGAACAATCTCAGTAGTGACCCACCCCAAGTACATTGCCACCAATTTGGAAGTCAATCTGACTGACAGTTTCTTCAGAGAAGTCCAAACTGTAAATCTGATCAGAATGTCCATTGACGTCCACAGTAATCAACAGAAAAGGTGCATTTACCGATAAGTACCCAAATTGAATACATTGCTAAAAATCAGGAATCCAAAGCACTGCTGCATAGTGAACACATTTGTCTGACCCTTTCAAAAGGAACATATTTACCAAGATTCAGCTTATTCCTATTGACATCTCTGGAGAAGTCGAAAATAGCGAAAACACACAAAAAATCATAAAAAAAAAAAAAAAAAAGTTGTGCCACCTGATGAACAAATTAAGAACCAGGGAGCTCCTAGGAGTGTTCCTGTGTAATATCGAAGCAATTGGTTGAGCAGTTTCAGAGATTTTTTAAGATTTGCCAAAAAAAGAACAAAAAAATTCATTGAAAATCCATAATCACTAGAGCATGACCATTTGAACAAACATGGTAGAAACCCATCCAAGGTACATTGCCACAAAGTTTGAAGTCAATCTGGCTGACAGTTTCGAAGAAGTTGAAAATGTGATATCCCATTAGAATGCCCACTGACTTGCATAATAATCATTAGGAAAGGTGCATTCACCCATAGTACTGAATTGAAAAAATCATTATAAAATCAGGAAACCACAGAAGGGCCACCTAGCAAACAACTCTGTTTGACAGCAAGGAACATATCCACCAAGTTTCAGCTTAAACTGAGTGATGGTTCTGGAGAAGTCGAAAATAGCAAAAGACAGAAAAAAATCATAAAAAAATAGAAATTACAGCGCCACCTGGTAAACAAATTAAGTAACTAGGAGTCCCTAGGAGTGTTCCTGTGTAATATTAAAGAAATTGGGTGAGCGGTTTCTGCAATGATTTTTTAAGATTTGCCCCCCTCCCAAAAAAAAGAAAGAAAATAAAAAAAATCATTTAAAAATCCACAAATGACTGGAGCAAAACCATTTGAACAAACCTGGTCGAGACCCACCCAAGGTACATTGCCACCATGTTTGAAGTCAATCTGGTTGATGGTTTTGGAGAAGTTGCAAATATGAATTAGCACTGGAATGCCCATTGACTTGAAAAAATTGTTAAAAATCAGAAATCCATAGCACTGCCACCTAGTAAACAAATTTGTTTCACTCTTTCACAAGGAACATGTCCACAAAGTTTCAGCATAGTCTGAGTGACGGTTCTGGAGAAGTCGAAAATAGTAAAAACACACAAAAAAGGCATAAAAAAATTGCAGTGCCAGCTGGTGAACAAGAACTAGGAGTGTTCCTGTGTGATATCAAAGCAATTGGGCGAGTGATTTTGGAGATTTCGTAAGATTTGCCCCCCAAAAGAACAAAAAATTCACCAAAAATCACTAAAGCCTGACCATTTGAAAAAACTTGGTAGAGACCAACCCAAGGTACATCCCCACCAAGTTGAGGGAAATCTGGTTGGCGGTTTCTGAGAAGTAAAAAATGTGAATTGGGGATAGACAACTGAGCCTCCTAAAAGCTCAGCTGACAAGTGAGTTGAGCTAAAAAAACATTTTTTTATTCTGCCAACCCATAATTTGGTTGCCACATGCACATGCACACACCCAGGCCTACATACATATAATGAACAAGAGGGCTGTTTGAATAGCCCATGCTCAGCTGAAATTCATAACACTATTGGCCCTTTGACCTTGGGACAGGGTAAAGTTCACCCATGTGCTGTGCCAGTCTGCCTTTCTGAGAAGAACACCGACATAGTCCTGGGTTAAATTGTTTTAATGTTATCCATGTTCCATGTAAGTGGCCCTGTGACCTTGGGAATGAGGTCAAGGTCACACATATACTGTCTATGCGTGTCCCTAACAAAGGACCACAAAAAAGTAAAACATTAAAGTTGTGGCTGAAGTTATTCTCAGGTTATCAGCTGCAGAGGTAATTTCACCAAAATGGCCCTATGACCTTGCAAATGAGTTCAAGGTCACCCATGTACAGTCAAAGTGTCACATTCCTGCCCAAAGATGGCCCTATGCAGTTTTCAACTATTGCTTGAGCAGTTTTGGAGATGATGAGTTAAGATTTTGCCATATGGCAAGCCAAAGCTGCAAATATTCACAAATAGAGATATCTGTATTTCTAATACAGATATCTGAATTAGAAATACAGATATCTGAATTTCTAATTCAGATATCTGAATTAGAAATACAGATATCTGAATTTCTAATTCAGATATCTGAATTAGAAATAGAGATATCTGTATTAGAAATACAGATATTTGAATTAGAAATACAGATATCTGTATAAAACGACGAAATACCGATATCTGTATTTCTAATTCAGATATCTGTATTAGAAATAAAGATATCTGTATTTCAACAACTGAAGCTAGTTAGCAATGAATGCTCTCTTGTGCCGAACTGCCACAGATCGATGCATCGATTTCGCAACGTAAAATCCTCACTGTCAGGTGCGGGGGAACTGACGGCCACTTCCCTCCTGGCACGCTCTAACACATCCATGCCACGCGAAACGGACCCATCAAGCTCAAGGTCGGGGAGCTCAAATCCCAATGACTCGTCCATGGCCATGCTTATCTTCGCGCGCAGTTACTAGTTTCCGGCCCCATTATATAATTTTGTGCAAGCCTGATTCAAACTACTTTATACAAATCTTGGTGAAATACCACAAAATTGATATATAATTCCCAGGAAAAAAAAAGAAAGAAGGAAACGAGATGGGATTGATCTTGTAGCTCTCAAATTACACAATGAGGATACATGCAGGGGACGCATACCGGGGATCCATCTTTAACTGTACTTTCACCACGTGGCAACACAAATTGAGATATCTGTATTTCTAATACAGATATCTGAATTAGACTGGAAATACAGATATCTGAAATAGAAATACTGATATCTGTATTAGAAATACAGATGTCTGAATTAGAAAAACAGATATCTGTATGTAGTGATCAAATACAGGTATCTGTAATAGAAATACAGATACCTCTATTTCTAATTCAGATATCTGTATTAGAAATATAGATATCTGTATTTAGAAATAAAGATATCTCTATTTATGAATATTTGCAGCTTTGGCTTGCCATATTGCCAAATGCAATGAAAACTCATAAAAATTCCAAACAACAATGGAGTGGGACCATTTGACAAAATTTGGCAGAGACCTACCCAAGGTACATTCCCAGCAAGTTTTAAGTGAATCTGGGTGCCAGGTTTGGAAAAGTCAAAGATGAGACTTACCATTACAATCTCCATTTGCTTGCATTGTGATCAATAGGAATGTAAGCAGCAACTGAGAAGTACCCTACTTGAAAAAATTGTTAAAAAGATAAAGTATATCATTACCTTGCGACATTTCAGTTTGACCCTTCCAAAAATATTAAAAACACAAAAATTTGTAAAAAAAGAAAACAAAAAAACACAGCACCACCTGGTGAACAAATTAAGGTCTAGGGGTCCTCTGAAGTGTCCCTATGCAATATTGAAGCAATTCCCCAAGCAATTATAGTGGTTTTTTTTTTAAAAAGATATTGCCAAAAAATGAGCAAAAAAAAAAAAAATTACAAAAAAATATGGAAGCAAGACCATTTGAACAAAATTGGGAGACACCCACCCAAAGCACACCATCCCCCACCAAGTTGACAGTGAATCTGATTCAGGGTTTTCGAGAAGTAAAAAATGACTCACCATTCCAGTCCCCATTGACTTGCATTGTAATCAATGGGCATTTATGCATTAACCAATCAGTTCCCACACTAAAAAATTCACTAAAAATCAGGGATGTGAAATATCTTCACCTGGTGCTAAACTTTGACCCTTCCACAAAGTACAATTCCACTGATGAGAAGAATCTAGGAGACAGTTTTGCGGAAGGCAAAAATAGGTTAAAAAATTCATTAACCCCCCCCCCCCAAAAGTGAGGCCACCTGGTGAACAAATGAAGAAATTAAGGTCTCCAGAAGTGTTCCTATGCAATTTCACAGCAATTTGTTTTCAGTTTTCTGATATTTCTGAAGATTTTGCCAAAATATGGAACAAAAAAAAAAAAAAAAAAAAAAAAAAAAAACAAAAACAAAACAAAACAAAAAAAATTACTGGACTGTGACCATACTTTGTGGAGACTCGCCCAAGGAACATTCCCACCAAGTTTCAAGTGAATCAACCAATGGTTTTTGAGAAGTCAGTGATGTGAATTGTTGCTGGATGGACACCAACAATGGATGAAGGGCCATTAGATAAGCTCAGCTGACTGCGAAGTCGGCTGAGTTAAGGATCATTGGAGCATGACCATTTGAAAAAAGACCTGACAAGAGACCTACCAAACATAGATCCCCACAAAATTTAAAGATAATCTAAATTACACTTTCTCAGTAGAAGTAGAAAATGTAAATGTGATTTGATGATGACAAACTGACAACACACAATTTACCATCCTATAAGATAAAGTGAAAAAAAAAACCTACAAAATTGACATTTTTGTGCTGATGTAGTTAGGAGTACCTTAGTTGGCCTTTTTTATGAATGAGTGTGACAGAGTGTGAACATGTTACCATATTTCAATCTGCTGCTCCTGACCCACCACACTAAGAAATATAGTCTGGTACCATGTCTGAAGTTGTGTTCATAAAACAGGCAATAAAAAAAATACAAAGAACCATAGTGACAGCATGTTGTATATATTTATTTCTTCTGATCCTGAAATGTACTTTGCTGTGTCCATCATCCCTTCAACCTAACTTGGGGAACAGACCTTTAAAATACAAAGTTTATGCAGCCACAATCTCTTAAGTTCTTTTCAAATCAGCATGCATGTACTTGTACAAAAATGAAGGATTTCTATCTTAAATACTGTAAATTGCTTTATTTTCCTCTGTATAAATTTTCACAGTTTTTGTATTTTTGACATTTCACTATAGTTTTAATTTCACTGTTTTGGACATAATTCCCATTCAAACAATGTTAAAATACTATTTCACTGTGTTTTTATTTTCAAGGTTTTGTGCTATCAGCGAAATAAGTGAAAATAATACAGTGAAATTAAAGCAATTTACAGTACTATGCATTGGTACAACATTAGTTTTATAAAACATCCTAACTTAAGCTGGTTCAATGTAAACAGCAGGTCTCATGCAAAGGAAAACGATGTGACTGGTGGAATTAAACAAGTCACGATGAGCTGTGATCTGGTTGTTGGTATACCTGTAGTCACATAATATAGCTGTCCACTATCACAATTAACTTTAAAAGCATCAAAACCAACCTTAACATAAAGGTTTCCACTACATTCTAACATTTACAGGTACCATGCCTGTATGAAATTTTTTTAAAGTTAGGTATTCCATGTTATGTCAACTGTCATTTCATGACCAAGATTTATGCTGGTAAAAAGAACTTTTCTTTTAAATGGTCATCTGTAAACTGGTCATTTACTAAGACTCTGTAGGTTTTTTACACTGTATGTGGCACTATTTGTATGACGTTTTTACAATAATATGGTTTCAATTTTACAATTTTTTATCAACACAACTTTCTTATATATTGGGGCAAATTTCTTGTCAAGGTTCTCCAAGCTTGTAGCAGCATAAATATTTACTATTATCCTGCAGTAGATTTTTTTTTTTCCAATTGAAGGCTCATTACAAAGTCCAGTTTACAAATAAATGGTCTGAATACAGAGTATCCTAAAACAACTACCTCATCAGTTATTGTTCTCTGCTGGCTTTGGCAGATGGCCGATTACATCATAATGTAATCATCAACTGGTTCCTTCAGATATGTATTGCCCCAATGATTAATATCTAAAAGATCAGGTGATAATACAATAACATCTGAATCAAGAGAAAGTCTCATCTTCAGTACATGTGTGCATTTCAAATTTGTCAATTTCAGAATTATGTGCATGCATAGAATGCAGATGAATCCCTAGGTTGTGGATTACTCTTCATGTGTACTAAATACTATAAATGCAAACTGCTGGATAAATTTACATTGAAATAATGTCTGTGATACAGGAGTAGCCATATTAATACCATTTAACTTAGGGGTAAAATTATAAAATGTTGCTTCTATAAAATGCATTGAAAACTTTCCAAACGACACGTTTGTATTTCCATTTCAGATGAATGTGTCCCACTATACTGAATCAATACATGATGAAACTAGATTTTCGTTAATTTCCATGGTTGAGGTATGTTATAATCATTAATAGCTTGTATGTTCCTGCCAATACGAACGAATAGCTGAAATATCTTGACAATGTGATGGAGTTAGTACAAAATATTATTTACAAGTACCATTATGACACACATGCAATTACATACAAAACATTAAAATGCATAAAATGTATATACATGATATAACCATGCTTATAATATGATGCAATGTTTCACATACAAAATGAACTATAATTTACATCACCCTGCACTGATCCAGTCTAAAGATGACAATACCAGGTTTTTTTTTTTTTTTTGGTGAGAAATATATGTGCTTTGATGCATCTTAATAATACTTTGCCCCACATATATTGTGTAACTGATACTGCTGCTTCATCATTTGGCCCTTGGCCTTGATCTGCGCCGGGTTCTCTGTGATATAGAATCATTGTTACCCTTTTCCTCTTCCATTGTTGCCTTACGGGTTCTGAGAGACACGAAGGTATTGGCATTGTCATCATCTGATCCTGATCCTCCTTGTTGGCAAGCATTGTCGTTTGAAACCCCATCACCTTTGCCCCTGTCTTGACTTTGATTCTGAAAATGAGTAATTAAAAAAATCATACTCAATTATTCATGTACTACATTGCACAATAGGGTGCACTGAATCAATCTCCCCCCCCCCCCCCCCCGAAATGTCATCTCAGATTTAAATTCAAACATAGTTGCACATCTTAGTCTCTATTATTTATACAGTGAAAACTTGTTATAATGACACCAACTGTTCCGTAAAGAAATGCGTCATATAACTGAATATTTCAGATAAATGAATCAAATAACAAAGAAAATGAACTTTTTCCCCTGAAAATTTGTGTCATTATATTGAATAAGTTAGATATTTGAGTGTTGTTATAATGAGGTTTCAGTGTACTTCTTGATGGAACAAGGCAAGTACTTTGTCAAACCAGAGAGAGAGAGAGAGAGAGAGAGAGAGAGAGAGAGAGGAGAGGGAGAGGGAGAGGGAGAGGGAGGGAGGGAGGGAGGGAGGGAGGGAGGGAGAGGGAGAGAGAGAGAGAGAGAGAGAGAGAGAGAGAGAGAGAGAGAGAGAGAGAGAGAGAGAGAGAGAGAGAGAGAGAGAGAGAGAGAGAGAGAGAGAGAGAGAGAGAGAGAGAGAGAGAGAGAGAGAGAGAGAGAGAGAGAGAGAGAGAGAGAGAGAGAGAGAGAGAGAGAGAGAGAGAGAGGTAACAAACTTACAGGTGCTTTAACATTCCATGTTCTTGGCTTTGGAGTTCTGGAATAGAGGCAAAATCGTCAATTTGAGATCATAATTATCAGCAAACAGTTTACTATCTTGAATTTTAACTTAGCTTGAATAAATGACAGAAGAGTATACCATGGTAGTGCTTGGTTGATTATACAAATAAAAAAGCATAACATAGCTGTGTTGGGTTGATTAGACGGATAACGAAGGAAACTAAAGTAGCACTGGGTTGATCATACAAATAACAAAGCATAACATAGTAGTGCTGGGTCAATTATACAAAAAATCAATTATTCATTTACGGTTTGGTGGGATAATCTTGATGATCAATTCAGAAATTATCTGAGTTATCTCATCAATTTTATTGAATACATGCATTTTTCACCAATTAACTGAATAGAGTTTGTAAGACTTTTCAGCAAGATAGTTTTGTTTTGCGAAAGTGAACCATCAATACTGTGCCTCTTTGTATGAAAAAGTTCTAAAAAACATGTTATGACAAGCCTGGCTCGAAATTTGGCAAAGAATTTACTAGGGTGTTACTGATAATGGTACACAGTGTATTTATGCCTGTAATACTTTACCACAGTGTCACTGATAAACCTGTACAGTGTTCCACACTAACGTCAGTCCGGGGGGTCCGAGACCCACAGAAAAAGGTCAGGCTTGTAAATGCGTTTCAGCCCTGACCCGAGGGCCAATGAAAAAAAGCCAGGGGACACACATTTTTACAATTTGTATTCTGAATGAGTTACTCACAATAAAATAGTATGAAGAGCACCCAAAGATTGTAAACAAAGTTAACCAACATCAATATTTGATATCTAGTGAGCTAGCATTTCTCACAGCCGAGAACAAAAACGAGATCAAGTGAAAGGTCATCAAAATCGTGGCACCCACGGAGAACGCTGTCATGGCAAAGTGGGATATGATTTTGAAAGGCCAAACAGTAATACTGTTATACATCGGACAAACAGAACAAACCATAAAAAGGTCAAAAATAGAGGTGGGGAGACAGTATGCGAAGGACAAACAGAAGAGGGCATTTCAGAAGTCTTGCATGGAGGGGCTATTTAATAATTAAGCAGATAAGACAAGGCCAGTAGCCAAGACGGGCAAGCTTGTGAAATGCATTTCAACCCTATCTGGATGTCAGCAGGCACTGGCAGGGATTTGAAAATGCTACCAATAAGGGGTAACAATATGTTACTACTATGTGCACAACTATGCACATGAGCATCCCAGACTAAAAGCCTGTTTAAATTTCGTTACCACATAGTTCCAAACAAATGTTTGAACTGTTCATATTACTAATTAGGAAAATGAATGTACTGGTTTTTGGTCAACCAGTACAGAAACATGAAGCTGTTTACCCAGTGAACTGTATATTTTTGCACCTGATGTCCAATCACAGGGGATAGCAGAAAGATCGCTTGTTCTGCTGTGGCAAAAAACTTTAAATCTCTTTAACTCTTATTAACACTAATGTGACAATATAAAGACTATGATCCAAGTTGGGATAAGCTCGATACAAAATTTTAGCATAACACAGAACAAGTGAGCTCATGTCCTCATGATACTGAGGCCAAACAGCTCTATGGAACACAATTGATGAATACAATGTTTCTCCTTTTCCAACCACAGAAGTTTGGTGGGCTCAAGGAGGTCAGGTGTTTGGATGTTTCCCAAAACCTGCACTTGTAGGTCAAGTCTACTGTGGTCTGGAAGGGCAAAATGTCTGCCCTTGAGCAGATATTTTGCTTTCCTACAAGTGCAGGTTTTGGATACTGTCATCATGCCAGTGTACCTTGGATAGATAAACTACCAGATATAGATAACGATTACCTAAAACTGGTTCTGATCTCTGCTGTCATAATATTATTGTCGGTTTCTTCTGATATTCTATACCTATTATTGGATTCAATGAAAATACAGGCTCATAAACAAGCCAAAAAGCTGACTTGCAAATTTTTCTCTTCACTAAAACATAATGGCTAACACCTTAAAATTCCTCGGCCAGCCACAAAAAGGAATAAATAATAGATGATCAATGTATTCTTATTAAAGTATGCTGAGCACATACCTCTCGATCATTCTCCTTCAATTTTTTGTGATCCTAGCTTATCTGGTTCTTCTGATATTCCTTGCATTTTCTAATAAGTGGATTGACCCTGGTGACCTTGAAATCAGGTCAAGGTCGCTGCCCTTCAAACATGAGCTAGACTCTTACAAAGGTGATTAACTGTAAAAGTATTATGATCCTATCTTATCCAGTTCTTAAGATCTCATGTACAAGATATTTATCAAAGAGAAAAATTGCCTCTGGTGACCTTCAAATTAGCTCAAGGTCACTGTCCTTCAAACTTGACAAAGACCCTAACAAGTGCGATTATCTGTAAATATTTCATGATCCAAGCAATTCTGGTTCTCCTGATATTGTGTACAAGAAATTCATAGAGAATTGACCTAGGTGACCTTACAATTGGGTCAAGGTCATTGTCCTTCGAACTTGACGTAAACTTTAAAAAGGGTGATCAATTAAAAAAGGTTCATGATCCCAGCTTATCTGGTTCTTTTGAAATAGCGCACAAGAAGGGATGCACAGATTAACACACAGACCCAGGCGATAGCAATATCACTCGAGCCTATATGGGACAAGGGGTAAAAATCTATTCCAGTGCAAAAACAGCTGATACTTCTTGTGTTCAGGCTAGTGACTTACGGTCGTTCAGGTGAGAACATGAGCAACACATCTTTGTCCCTTTTCTTTGCAGGTTCCTGTGCCTCGTCTTCCTCATCCAGTTTAGCTGTCCAGCTGGGGGTCCCTGGAACTATAACCAAGTCAGACAGTGCATTCACCCATTGCATATACATGTGCTGCAAACAGTATTTATTTTGGTTGGTACCTTATTTTGTAAATTTGTAAACATATACATGGAATAGAAGGCAGTTCCTAATTTCACATGATTTTTAATTTTGCAGTTGTTACACACTCTGAAAATTAAGTATTTTTGTACCAGCCTGGAATCCATGTTGTTGACAAAAAGGCTGTGGTTTTTCACAGTGTCAATGACTCTTCATGCTGGGAAGAGCATCTTCACATTTTAGCAGTCTGTCAAAAATGGCTGGGCACTTTGACTCAGAGTCCTGAACAAACACATGGAACAGCTGGCATGTGTGCAAGTAGAAAATCACTTTATGAATGCATAGCATATCCTAACCGAATTTAAAAAAAAAAAAAAAAGAAAGTTTAAGCTTCCCAATATCCACAAAAAGGTGGTTTCTAAGCCTCTCAGATATAATGGCCCCTGCTCTAAAGACCACTTCCAACATAAAACCATGTCTTTTTCAGACCACCCTTTGACGACTCCTTTATTTTGTTAAATACACCTTTATTTAAGACCACTTGCAATATTATACTGTATAAGACCACTTTTTGCTGGCAGTGGGGTGTGGTCTTTAACAGCAGGTGCCACTGTCTCACAAAATACATGGTATAGAAGTTTATACACTTTTTGATGGCTTGGGAGTTAACTCATTCCACCCTGATAGAAGACTGAGTCAACAGCTTTCCTTGGCGCGCTCTGGGCGCAATGCGCCCAGAGCGCGCCAAGGAAAGCTGTTGACCATGGGCATATAATTTGGAATGATCTTCCATGCAAGTTTCATCCAAAATATTGAAAAATAATCCCTAAATTAGTAAAATACAATTAGCAGACGACATTTAGATATTAGCGGGAAAAAGCGTCATCAGGGTGGAATGAGTTAAGATGTAGATCATTACAACCTACCTTTCTTGTTGCCATTGTTACTGTAAAGTCTCATGGGGATTGAACTAGGGATGGGGGATGGAGGTATCATGCTCAGATTCTGGTCCGCCTGGTGGAAGGTGATGTTACCGATGACTCCTGGATTGAACATATAGAAATTCAAAGCAACAGATGTGTTTCCAGTCCATGAAAGCAAAGAACATTTCACATAGAGCTAGTGTGTTAGGCATGACTAACCTTAACTGCACATTATCAACATATAAATATTAAAAAAAAAATAAATAAATATTTTCATTGACCTGAGATTTGCATTTGAAACTTACGAAATTGCATGATCTTGGTTGATGATGTAATTATACAATATAGAAAATAATATATACAATGTAAAATAAAAATCTGAAAATGTGATTATTTAATCGGTAAAATTATTTATAACCTTGCAATCAATCACAGATGAAGATGTCAACTATTTGCCATAGCATTAGAAGAATAAAATGGAAGAGAAATGCTCACCTGCAGGTGTACTGATAGCTCTGTTGATTTGACCCCTGCTTCTTGTGTTCTTGTTTGTAGGAGTCTTAAAAGAAAACATTTTCGTACATTTACTCATGTACCTACAATGTTACATGCTATATGTAAGCCTTCTGTCAGTGCCTGCAGTATGTACGTGTCACACATGTACTTGAAAACTGAAGCAGGTGCAACAGTTTAATACTAAGCCAATACTCTGAGACAACATTTTGATATTCATTCTGACAACTTACACTTGGGTTGTCTGGTTTCCATGACAATTGAATTGGGGACAAAAAGCGTGTGTGTATGTGGGGGGTGGGGGGGTGGGGGGGTGGGTAACTAAAATTGAATTTACATTTTTGAAAATACACATATAACCTGTATAATTTGGGAACTTCTGTACTAAATCATACGAAACTCTTCGTGCATCCTTTTCTTTACAAAAACCAGATCACTTTGCACTATATCTGCTCTGTGGAATTGGATAGAAAAAACAAGAGGACTGTGACAGTCCTGTGCTCAGCTGACATGTACATATACCTCTGCGATTTTCAAAGATTTGCCTCCAAAAAGAACTAAGAAATTCATAAAAAACCCAAAAGCCAATGGAACATGACCATTTGAATAAATCTGGTAGAGACCCACCCAAGGTACATTACCACCAAGTTTGAAGTCAATCTTGCTGACAGTTTTGAAGAAGTTGAAAATGTGAATTAGCATTAGAATGCCCATTGATATACATAGTAATCAACAGGAAAGGTGCATTTAGGGATGGTTCAACATTATCATCATTTTTGACTTGGTACTTAGGATTTTAAATTTCATGATCCCCCTCCCATATAAGTACTTTAAAATGATGATTTTCCAAAAAAATCACACCAAAATTGCACAAAATACAGTGATACAGTTGTGATTAGAAATGGGTTCCCTCTCAAATGCAACAAATCTGTGCTTGACAAGCACAATTATCTGCATAAATCTGCAAAATCTCATGGGGAGACCCTAGAGCCCTTGTCACGTTTCGAGTGCGACTGGCGCACTTAGTTCCAATTTAATTTATTCGCACACAAAGAGGTAATGGAACAAAGTGCAAAATAGCGCGATTATCGCATATTTTTACGTACCGGTACATGTTTTAGCACATTTTAATATGCTTTATTTGCGTGTGTTTTCCCGATAGGCTTATAGAAATATGATTGATAAACTGTTGCGGTAATTTTACATTGACGTCTTACTGGCAATACTGCCACATAAAAATATTTAATCTAATTAAACAGATGGCTCATGTACCTTGTACGATGCATATTTTTCACTTTATCGGTTGAAAATTGGCAAAACAATGTAAAAACAGTGGTAAAATAGCACTCATTTGTGCCTTCATAGGACTGGATCACTTGCGGTGAACACCGCATGTTTGGTCACAATTATCATTGGAAAGTTCAGAACTTCGTCTATGTCAGTAAAACGCTTTCTTGGTTGGCTAAAAGTGACTGCAATGTGGTTAATGTATGCCAAAACATCAGTCTCAAATGTTAGAAATGACGATCATTTCTATTGGTGGATGGTGATGTAGTCATGTCATCCATTTGAATAATTACCACTGACGATTAGTCAAGTGGACCAATGGGAGCATGGAGATTTCCCAAACGAAATAATTTCTGCTGTGACTTCCGCCCAGGTCTCCACACCATGTCGTTGGTGAAAGCAGGGATGCTGGGCACGATAAAAGCGGCAAATCAGGCCATTTTGATGCTGTTAATATGTAAAAACTTTGATATTTTCATAGGATAAGGACCTAGAGAGTCCTGAAGCTTTCTGTTATGATTGCAAAACATACAGAAGAATATTCACTGTACATTTGGCACCGATGAAGGCAATGTCTTGTGCCCGGACTCAATTAGTACATCGAACACAATGTTTTTGACAAACATGGTCCCGCTCGTTCCGAACATAAAATATATATTTTCGGCATTTCCTAATGCTGGTGGATTTAAGTCCCCGATTCTGGAAATAAACGCCGGCTCAGTAAATATACTGCATTACCGTGTTGATATGGCACTCGCACATAACTACCTCCATTGAACCATTCTTTCTAAGAATGGGGATTTAGTCGAGTGGATATGTGCATTTCCCATTTCAGCTAGGCGACTGGTGCCAAAGGTTGCAAGTTCAAGTCCCGCTCGTTCCGACCATAAAATATCAGTTTTGCCTTAAATAAATCTAACCGCTAATTGTACATAACTTCAAAAATCAGCGCGATAGTAAGATTTGACACATTGGAAATCAATTACATGTGGTAACAGTCATTTCAAACAAATTACTGCAGAATAAATGTACACAATGTTAAATATGTATCGCACACCGTTACTGGCACTGGGGGACCACGAATGGTCAGGACTGTGTCAGATTCAGAGTCAACAAGATTATGTAATAGAAACATCAGAACTGTGATGAATGCACTTTTCTCCAGGCTCACTTAAATGAGTTTGTCTGTCCCATTCCTGCGCAAAAAGTTCCAATGCGTACAAAGTACCCAACATAATTGAGCGCGATGACAGGCACGGAAAAACACAAAAGTGAACGCAATTATTTGTCGAAAAATTAACAATTCCTAGTGCGCTTGAAGGGAACCCATTTCTAATCACGACTGTACCTGCTGTATGTGGCCACCCCTTCTGCCAAGAAAAAGTGGCCACATACAGCAGGTGACCTGTCACTGCAGGTAAAGTTTACAAAGAAATTGACTCCTATGTCTGAACTTAGCAACCACAAAAAGCAATGCAGCTGCTCACGGCAGTGGTTGCATACAGCAGGTACCACTGTAGACCAAAAATTTACCATCATTTGCCATATTTTGTGAAAGTGTAGACCCATTTTACTCCCTCCCCCTTGTGTAATGTAAGTGCTAATTTAAAAAATGATGAAAATGTTGAATCATCCCTAACTGATATGTACCCGAGTTGAAAAAATCATTAAAAATCAGGAATCCACAGCATTACCACCTAGTGAGCAACTTTGTTTAACCCTTCCACAACGAGCATATCTACTAAGTTTCAGCTTAATCTGAGCGACGGTTCTGGAGAAGTCAAAAATAGCAAAAAAACACACAGTGCCCAACCCATGCCAAGGAAAACTGTTGCCTCAGGTTTAATTCAAAGGGGAAAGGGTTAAAGTAAATGTTCAGTGTAAGTCAGCAGATGCTACAACACTCATCACACTTCATGGAAAACAGGTTGGCTCAACTCAGTATATTATTTTCATGATATGAAATCTAAAGGCACTTCATTTTTTCACTGTCACACAATGAGTCAACTTCTTGCGTTAAGTTTCCAACCGGCATGTCCTTTATATTGTTTGATTCAAAATTTAACTCTCATTTTGTTTTTCAATTGTTCAAAGGTCAAAATCTCTTCAACAAATCAAGAAATTTGGTGACAGTGCCACCAAATACCAAAAAGTGTGTACCTTCATAATATTCTCCTTGACATCAGTGCGTTCCTTGGCTACTGGTGGACCCTTGTTTGGAGTCTGTGTTTTCCTTGGTGTTGCTGACGTTGGCCTGGCTACCAGTGGAGACGGATGAGCAACCTTCGCCCTCTGAATTCGCTCTACTGTCTTACGGGCAGAGTTCACAATGGCAGCCACAGACATAGACACCGATCTGAAAGAGACATTTGTTGGTATCATTTCTCATACCCAAATGTAGCAAAAACAACCATCACTGCAGTGACTTTTGTTTTCAAATCCTATCAGGTTTCAAATTAAAAATTTAGAGCTACAGGGAGCATATATGTGTCAAACTTCTACACAAAAGTGCTTTTAATATTTTACATTTTACCTTAAATGTGAAAATATTTTCTCTGAAAAGATTCCCCCAAGAACTCCCATCCCACCCCAATCTCAGCCATGCTTTGCACATTTGGTGCTCATGAAAATGACAACAAGAAACAACAAATTACAAGCACTCATAATACAGATTTGTTTTATACACACTTGGCATCTCTGCTCCTTTGAAAGACAACCTGCTTCGTCAGACCACAATAAAGTCACTCTGGTGGTGGTCATAACAGGTTTGCCTTTAGTTTAAAAATATTTTACCCAATTTCACCATGATTTTCAGGCCACTGCTCTGGTTATGCACAAGAGTGTAGCAGCTGCACGATAATAGAGATACACTTACCTTGCTGGTGTTGCTGCCTTGTCATCATTATTTGCTGCCACTGCAGCAAGTGGTCGAGGAGTTTTGACTATTGGAGGTGTTTTCGGGGATCCTGGTACACCACCGACAGAGCCTCGTCTAGCTGGAGACAATACCATCGCAGGGCTCTCCTGTTTCAAATTGAAGGTAGAATAACCCAATTGATACAATATCTGACATATACCAAGCGCTGCAGGTAAGTGTGGGGTTTATTATTTCATGATTCAATTTTGGTAGGCCTAATCATGAATGTTACGTGTAGTTTCATTATATTTATGTAATGTGGGCTACATTTTTAAGTAGGCCTTATCAACAAAGTAGCATCATATTTGCTTTTTTCCGTAATACATCAGCTCGGGATGTTTGTATTGGAAATGCAAACATGGTGCTGCCAGTTAGCAATGACTTGTCCAGGGATTAATGGCACTGAAACAAGTCTTGCGCTGGTTCCCCGCTAATGACCCAGTTTTATAAACGCTAATAATGCCTAGAACTTTCTTCTAAATTTCAAATTTCATGAATATGATTTGTTCCTTTTATAAATTAATTTGCTATTATGATTTAGAACTATGCAGTTTTTCAGTGAATGGTATGGAATAGGACTTTGCTCTTTGAATATCGGACTTGATAGTGTTCAAACGGTACATGGGCTTACAGAATTAGGTTTGTTAAGTTTCTCTTTGTATTAAATATATTGTAAGTGGTACATCATGGTGCAAATAAACTCAATCTGATTATATTCAGACATTGTTTTTTAAGTTTGTAAAGGACTGAAACAACTTTCAAGGTCTAAAATGTAATTTTGATAGGTCTCCAAGCTTCAATCATGGCTCAATTTGAGAGCAAAAAAAAAAAAAAAAAAAGAGTAAAAGACCGTTTGTTTTGGTGATTTTTATAATACACAATGGTCCCCCTCATATAAGGCCGCCCCAAGTGCACCAGAAAACTGAGGGGGGAGGGGGGAAAATAAAAAAATACCATACTTGCTGCAAGAAGAAGTGGTTTCTGTAGAACAGGTGGCTTTACAAGATGGGGACTTCTGTATGTTAATGGAAACACACTATTTTATACACTGAAGGAGCATGAAAAAGTATGGATATCTGTGAAGGTATCCTGCATCAAAGGTTTATCATTTGAACTTTCCAGAGTTTACCACATTCTGATTCAAAAGCCAAGGGTTTTGATGCCTTTAACAGACTTTCCGATTTTAAAGCTCTTCACATTGTATGGAGTCAATATTACTCCACACTTTGGAAATAAACAGCCATCACTGGAGTACAATTCACATAAAATAGGACTTTACAGCAGCATGCTCAGCTGATCTTACACACAGATTTGTAATTGCCAGTAAATATATTTTTGTATGTATGTGTGTGTGTGTGTGTGTGGTCAAAAAGCATTAATCTTGCCCATTTAGGACTTAAAACATCATTGCAATAAAAAGCAATTTGATTTACAGTGTCTGTTCTGCGGTGCTACATAGGTGATTCAAATTCAATTAAGTAGCCCTGCGACCTTGGACCTCCCGATTGAACACCAGTATACAATCATAACAACACCTTTACAGACAACCACCATCATGTATAATATAAACTCTTTCAGTGCCAATCACGACTAAAGTCTATCTACTTAACTCAAATTAGTCTGAATTATTATAAAGATCCCAGATTCGTATTGCTTGTAAAAAGACTTTCATTGAAGTTCCAGTATGCCTATAGTTCTAGAGAGTATACCTCAGGTCAACAGCTGTGCATTGGGTGCATTGCCCCCAATGTGTGCCGAGAAAAGCTGTTGACTCAGTCCATAATTTTGCACTGAAAGAGTTTCTAACTCAAGCAGCTCTTTATGTAAAATCCCTAACAAACTCCAAGAGGATCCAACAGTTTATGTACATTGCTCTCTTCATTAAACCAAAGTACCAAGTCACTTTATACACAAGCATATTATAATCAGTGCTTACCCCTCCCAGGGATATGGCAGATGAGCGACGCTGACGCTGTAGCTCCTGCTGTCTGGCCAGCTCTTCTTGCTGCTCCTCAAACTTGCGTAAATCAAACTCTATCTCATTGGCCACCTGCTTGTCTGCTGACAGTATGTCTACAACATCAAACTTGAGTGTCAGCTTGCAATATTTACAGGACTGTCATTTTATACATGCTGTCCCACTTATACCAAACGTAATTCATCCTGCCTTAACCTCTAACATTATAATTCCAGATCTTAATCACTTTGGATTGAACCAGTGAAATCTTTCGCAATATTGAAAGTTTTTTTTTTTTTTAAATAACATATGTAATATCTAGAATATAATGCAATCTGAAAATTGGCATACTATTGTGGTACAGTGGTACCTGCTCTAAAGACCACCTGTCGTGAAGGACCACACTAATTTTTAAGACCACCCTTTCAAGACACTGGCCTTTAAATTCTTTGCTAGCTTACCTGCAGTGAAAGACCACCTGTCATATGTGACCACTTTTGTTTGGCATTAAGGATGGTCTTAAATAGCAGGTACCACTGTATCAAATAATTATACAGTAACATGCAAATTTTCAGATTACATAATATTCTTGATTTTACATACATTATGAAAAAAAGAAAAACTTGAATATTGCTAAAGATTACACTGGTTTAATTAAAAAATTCAGCACTCAACATTATTTGAGGATTGAAAGCCCAAAATGTGGAGAATATCTTCATAAATAACAAACTATTTCACACAACATGTATATCGAAATTGAAATGGACCTCAGTTGTTGAGATGTAAAAGGAATAGAGGCCAAAATATTACACAATACAATGGTACCTGCTATTTAAGACTCCCCCTAATGCCATTACAAAATGGTCCCATAGAACTGGGGTCTTCAAGTAAAGGTATATTTAAGTTAACATACTAAATGGGCTTTAGACAGCAGACTTAAAAAGATATCTGGTCCCATAATGGAGGTGGCCTTAAGAGCATGTATCACTGTACTGATTTTTCAGTCAAACAAAAAAAAAAGAAAAAAAAAACAAAGAGAAGCGGTTCTTAAACGGGCAGCTGTATGCACTCACCTTTCACCTCAGTCTTGTAATCCTTCATCAGCTCTCGCAGATAGGTCATCAGGTCTCTCAGTACAGATGACCTGTGCTTCTCCAACTGCCAAACAATTATTATCTATCATATGTATGTACAATGAGGAAACCATCATCTACCAATTTATTATAAAAGTATGTGGACTACAACAACCATGAAAACCCTGAAATTCAGCACATTTTAATACTTTGAAAGAAATTATTCAATTTTACATTACCTGAAAATTTTAATGTCATGGAAAATGCATTAATTTTATAATTTTTCTTCAGTATTTACACATAAGAGAAAGTGTACTTACCATATGCTTAAGTGACATAACAATAGGTACTATATTTTCAATTACATTCTTCTTCACCACCTGTAATGGATAAAATTCTCATGTTGTAATTTTAAACTGTATTTAATTGTGATCTATTACTTGATATACAAGTAGCATTCCCTCTCAATGTGCAAACTGGCAACAAACTATACAGTTGTGTCATAGAAGGAAAGCTGCAATTTTTTATAAACAGACATTCGAGCACACATTTCAGATGTACATCTGCAAAACAATGTTCTTACTTGCATCAGTGAGCATTGTTTTGCCACATGTGACAACAAACCGTTAACAATATAAAAGCTCTCTCTATCAGTAATACAGCAACAAGTCTTCCAGACTACATGTACATGTATTTCACAATTCTCCTTCCAAAACTTTTTCTTGTAACAAGATAACAATACATTTCTGCACTACAATATGAACAGTCGATTCTTACACTATGTACATACATGTATTTCTACAGACTGAGTTAGCAGGCTATGTGGTCATACCTGGGTGATGAGAGTTTTCTTGGCAGTTGCCATGACAACTGCTGCCATGTCTTGTTCATCAGCAACATCATCATGTGGTTTGGTGCGCATGGAAGCCAACTTGATCTCCTGTAACAAACATATCAAGGAATCATCCCTAAAAAGAATCTTTGCAGTACATTTACTTTGTATTTTCCTGCAGTGCATTTTAGCATAAGATTTTGTGGGTGGTACAAAATTGAAACTAAAATGGGAAAAAAAGAAGTACTTTAACATGTAGTAAAAAGAAACAGTGTCAAAATGAGTACATAAGGATCCACAGTACTGTAAGCAGCTAGCCTAACATGCACAGACTGAAGTTAAAGTGGCCCTGTAACCTTGAAAGTTATCATGTCAAGGTCACTGATATGCAATCTGAAATTAGACCATTTGACCTTCATCATGTGCAGTGTCAAAGTCCTAGCTCAAACAGTTCTTGACATATCAACTGAGCACTAAACTCACTAAGTAACCCATTACTTTGTGGGACTGCTCTCAACCAGTGACAGGATGGTGATCAAAAGACTGTAAAATGCTGCCACCTGGTGATTGCAGCCAGAAACCAAAAATATAAGGATTCATCACTGCCTGTAACCCAGATAATTAACATACACACTGAGACCTACTTTAACAACATGACCTGTCCTTTAGTTTTAATGCATGTGTATTAATTTCATGAAAATGTGAAAGAGCACAAAAAAAAAAAAAAAAGAAAAAAGACTGGACATGAAAAACACAACCACACAAAGACATAATGATAATAACACCTGCTTCAACCTATGGGCTGACAGGCTAGAACAAAAATAAACAGAAATAAAAACAAAATACCAGAGTGTTACCGATGGAACAAACATTTTAGAGATGCACTTAGTGTTCATCCTCACCAAACCTGAAGAGGCTGAGGTCACTTATTTTTGTAAGGTTAAAAAATGTGAAGAAAGGACAATATGACAGATGGAGGATGTAGAGTGATGCTCCTAATTGACTGACAAGTCAACTGAGCTACAAAGTACAAAATCGTCGCTGATAGACTGGATGCCCTGCTTTGCAAACACCCGAGTCCTGTGACCTTGAAAATGAGGTCAAGGTCACCAAAATGTAATCAGGTCAAGAAATAGTGTCAACATACACCTAAATTTTAGTTTGGTGTGGCCTGTGAATCAAAAGATATTTTGCTCAGACGGGTGCAGCTATGGAAGGACAACTGGACAAGATAATTAAAAATATCTGTAACCTTCAAAGTTTTGTTTGTGGGAGTATAATAAAAATTTCAAGGAACTGTAATATAAAAGCTGTGAAAATCTACACTCTAAGCACCATCAAGACTGCTTGAAAAGGTGCATCAAACCAGTTCCCCCCCCCCCCCCCCAAAGTATCTCTGGTTATTATACATAGACACAGAAGCAGCAATAATATTGAAATAAAATTACCATGATAATGTTAGACCATATCATATTATGTAATCTGACATATATACTAGTCAACTCGAATACTGAGCACACATGGGGCTTACCTTGCATGCAAGGATACCTAAAGCATCCTGCAACAAAGCACTAGAGTCGTCGTTCAGTGGTATTACTCCATCCACAACACCACCCAGAATCTGAAAATACAATGCTTATCCATGATCATTTCTGCTGTGCATTTCACATCATCTGTACTTTTGTTGTTATTTCTCATTTGATCTCGTGAATTTTATTTTTTGCTCTTGTACTAGCTGGCAAATCATGCCGCAGCCTCAAGACAGGTGAAATTGTATTGCAGATTGTATACAAGCCAAAATACATGTGATAACAGGATCCAACGCTGAAGTGCTCGGGTAAAACAACTTAAGAGACACAGGATCTGAACTACACATACAAAGCAAAACAACTGCCATAAAACAAAGTTGAAAACATCCACACAGTTAAGCACTTCTGATGCTGTGACAAGCATTGGCACAAGCTTAAGGGGACCATGAGAACAGCACTGGAGATTGTAGGTTATAGACACTGATACCCAAAGAGGTCCACGCAGAGCACCCTGTATACATGCATTAAGCTGCCTTTTATTATTGATCTCTCAAGAGGAATATCATCCAAGAGGATTTATATACCCATAGTGGCTAATACGCCCACAACCTGACAAACAGAGCCAACTCTTCTCAACAAAAGAAGTTACCTCTTGACACAGCTTGGCAGTCAACTGGAACCTGTGTTCATCTACCATGTGTTCTAGCAGAAAACGATATATAAGCATCCTCTTCCTGTAAAGGTAGGTGGAAAATCATACACAAGGACGTGAAGTATCATAATTTTGGTGCTTGAGTGCGTGTCACGACGTTCATTGGGATGTTTACAGAACACTTTTTGTTCCAAAAACTAACCATAAAATCCAATAAATAAATTTCAGGTTCATTTATCTAGCTCTGTACATTCAAGTTCAGTTACATGGATAACATGACTGTCTTTTTTAATCAACGACGAGTTTTCAAAACAGATACACAATATGTAGTTGCATAGTGGCATCATTACTAGTTTATGGTTTCGGCTTAAAGTGAAATGGTGATTGTTGTAAATGTACAGCATAGGAGGATCAAAGGGTTAAACTAAACACAAAGTGAAATGTACGCTTCAACAATATTCTCCTTCAAGTTTAAAGTATCAGTGACTTACTCAGCATTGGCCTTGCCCTTCAAGGAAAACATTTTCTTCTCTCGCTCAGTTTGAGAAAATTTATTATACACTGCAATGAAACAACCATTTTGGGAAAAGACAATGGTACAAATTAAGAAAGTTGCAAGCTTGTCTTGTCTTTTGTCTGTTTTACACACATGAAATATTTACTTCTTTCACAAGAGGCAAATAAAAAAGTAGCAAACTTGTCTTTTGCTTTTTTTACATGCATGACATATTTACTTTTTAAAGAAAGGAAACTTGGTACCAAGCTTTAAATCAATAAGACAACTACATGCCTGAATCCAAAAATTTCTTTTAAATAGTGTTTTGAAGTATGGGAGATATCTCATACAAAGGCTTATATATTTTTCAGTAGTTTCACATTCCTACAATTGAACTGTACACAAAAGGACATGGACAATTCAAACAGTAAACATCAACAATCAAATGGGATTTTTCCTCTATTTCTTTTCTCATCGTTTTTTTTCTCTTTTCTTTTCTTGGTGGTGGAGTAGTCTTAAACAGTTGGAGTAAAATTGAAAACTTGTTTCAATCCACCTTAAAACCAAAATTGAGATACATGTATTTACAGGACTCCACTTTACATGAGAATACCTCTCCACAGAACAAAATCAAATATAAACATTTCCAACTGGCATACCTAGCCCTCACATCATTTTTTTTTTAAAAAGTTAAATTAATATCTGCATTAATTTATTTATTTTTTGGCTTTGTTTTTAAATAGCTAAAAAGCAGTGACTGGTATAAATGAGGAAGGCACAATATGGTATGTTATAGCCTGCGGCAGTGGTACTCACCAGGATGACCCTCATACGAATTGAAATGAAACACACACTCCACAAAATGCTGGAAGAACATGCCTGGGTGTCGTTGGTGCAAAATGTGGATCAGACAGTATTCCGCTGGAACAAAGACATCAACATTGTCAGTATGAGAAGTAGAGAACAGATCCTTACAAACAGACCACATTGCTAGTTAATGCTCTCCTGCCACAGCACCTTACTGCTGTGCCTGCCACTGTTCACACCAAGAAGTTTGTGCTCACATTGGGGGCTATTTGCTCAGATTTTATACAAATGCTTGTAATGAACCTAATAAGCAAGTACTGTAAATTGCTTTAATTTCGCTGTATTCTTATTTTCGCTTATTTCGCTGATGGTACAAAACCGTGAAAATAAAAACACAGTGAAATGATATTTTAACATTGTTTGAATAGGAATTATGTCCAAAATAGTGAAATTAAAAATACAGCGAAATTTCAAAAATAGAAAAACCGTGAAAATTTGAACCTAATAAGCAAGTAGCCTTTTCCCTGATACCGAGCCAGCATGGTTTCCATGGCAAGTGACACCCTCGCAACTGACCATGGATTATGCAAATTGTTCAGTATGGTTGGCATGTGTTGTATTTCTTTTGTGGCATTCATATTGGTTGAGAGGTCTTCAGTTTCAACCACCAGTTTACATGTAGTTTCTGGTGTTGCATGATTATGTGTGACACTTTAACTGTGAGGTCATTTTGTTTGAAGTAAACAAGTAAATGGAGACTATTACTTCTCGCCTTTGCATATATTTTGTGGTAACTGGTCGAGTCCCTCATGTGGCCTTAAGACAGTGTATGAAAAAAACTCTCACTTTCACGTCTTGAGCCTTAACACTGATGTGAAGAGAATAATTCCAAAAATTTCAAACCATTGCATTTTACGTATTTTCCTGTTATTTGGGATCACTAGCTAGATTTTGTCAACAGGAAGGGGATTGTATGGTACAATTATTTTATTTCTACCCACAATTATGTCCACAATCTTTTCTCGTGTGTGCAACTGAGAAACGTGTCTTTCATCAATGAACAAGCCCATCAACAGAGTGGATAAGGAAATCTGTTTAACAACCCAGCGTTAACCTTCACCAATTTTGCACAAACTGTACCAAAGAAACTCAATATCTAATTTGTATGGCTTAATGAAGAAATTTTTCCTTAAGTTTTGGAAAGAAGGATAGGGGGAAAAAATACCCCTCTGCCTTACTGAAAGTGGCATCAGCAGCCATATGGTCCATTGTGGGATATTGGAATGTGAGAAGACATTACCAATTGTGCATACAAAATGTGACCCAGATCATGACACATCACATCTTGTTCAGGTCATTTACATGTTTGTTGATCACATTGGTTGGCATCAGAAGATGCTCTGCAACTCCATGCAGTCTCTTTGTGTCTGGGCAATGCAAATGGTTTGGATAGAGAAGATTGTTGACTTGATCATTTGAGATTATTTTGGACAACTTAGAAGTCAATAGTGGTTGGACTTTTGAAGAGAACATAAAAGATCAATGACGAGCCTTCCCACAATTGTGCTTCAATAAAATACACAAAACAAAAGTTGCTTTCTGCAAATTTAACTGCACATGGATGATGTGAAGTCGCATTAATATGGGTCTTGATCATAGGATGGACTTATTTACTTATGATGTCCATGGGCGAAGGCAAAGGCAATACAATTCAGCAACAGGCTGAATTTACCACTTTTTTTAAAAGACCTAATGGTTGGAAAGACAAAGTTAACCCTTCCTCTGCTATTTATTTTTTGGGGCTAATTGTCTATCATGCTGAATTTAATCTTTGGATCGCCCCACAAACACCATCTTCAGGGCATCCACATTGACGTTTATTTAGATAAAGACATCCGATGCTCTTTTCCGATCAATCAAACTACATAGTTTTTTGCTGCAGAAACAATTTTGCTGCATAAATGTGACAATTTTATTCATACAGACTTCTAAATATAGATCTAATGAATTGTTTTTGGTACATTTGCTGATAAAAATCTGCAAAATGGTGGTAAAATTGGGTATTTTGTGGCCGCCCACCTCGTGCAATTCTCTTGCCGGTTCTAGGCATGTTTGGTATCAATGGAAACATATGAACCGCATCAATATCATCATGCTGCTTTCCTATTGGCTTAATTCTTTATTCCTGCCTATCAAACATTGTCATCTTGCACAAATTGACTCTCTCTGAGGTAAAAATCTAAGAATAGGAGGCAGGGAAATTCTCGCTCTGCTTCAGTGAGACTCTTGTCTTGCTTGGGTGCTGATTGGCTGACAGATCATGCAAATAAGTTTGCACTTGGTCAAGCATGTGCAGTGATCACCTTCAGCAAACAAGCATGGTGGAGCTGATCATTCAAGCCAACGGCATTTTTATGTTTTCATGTCACATAAGTACCGAAATTTAGTGACATTTTGTAGGTAGATACTTTGAAAACATTCAGAATGTCCCTGGTGAACAGCTGAAAGAAATACAGAGTGGACACTTCATGCAATTGATGTTAAAATGGGCAACTCTTGCACCGGTATGCATTGTCAATCAATCTCTGCAATGGTCCGTACTGAATAAAATCTGTGTGTGTTGTTTTTTCCCAGAGATACTACAATATTTAGATAATTTTGGCGCCATTACTCAATAGTTATAGTGGAAACCATTTAATATGTTGTACATGTGCAGGAGAACACGCCATGTTGCCATATCTCGGTAATTACACACACTGAAAGTTGATCTTCAGCATGTGCTACATTGAGCATATAAACTCGCCTGTAGCATAGGAGAAATAAGTATCTTTGGGTGGGTTTTCTGCAGCAGAGAAAGGGTTAACAGTTTTCAGATAAATCTGCACACATTAACGTGTGTGAACAGGTGGTACAGATCCACTCTCAACTAAGTGAGAGACCAAAAATATTGTTTGCTGAGTGTCTTTTTTTCATATCACAGGGCAAATACATTGCCACAGATAGACTTTCAGACTGGCAAATGTGACAATGAGTATCATGCAACCAGCTCATTGATTTTGTGGCAGGCAAGTCCCACATTAAAATAACTGCACCTCACATGCTGCAAAACATGTTAGCATTTTAAATTCCCGCTTCAACGATAATTACCTTGTGCTTGTGCGTTTTACATGCCTCCCATGTATAGGTCTAATAAAAATAATTTTATTAGGCATGTCTTGGTACAACTTTCAATACTACTAGACATGTATTACTACATCACGAGTGATATATTAACTTGCCACAAGATGCATCCTCTGCCTATTTTCTCACTCTTTTCTACTTCAATGTTCATCAATATTAAATCATGGCCGAGAGTGTCAGTGCGGTCGCTGATATTGGGAACTTTAACATGGATTATTTAATGGAGCAAGAATTTCAAGATGAAATGGTTGCAGACAATGACATTGCAGACCCCTCAGCACAACCCAAAGAAGACCTGTGTACAAGCCACAGCAGCAGGTCCACTCAGTACCAACACTACGCATACATGTAGCCCTCCTCTGGCTACAGATCCTAACAGTGCATTGGCCGGCATGTTTGCCAGCGTCAACATACCAGGATGCAATTTTACCATAAATATGCATGCATCACAAGTATCAGAAACAAACTTCAGTCCTGTCAGTAGCTCTAACTTTGATAGATGATCTGACAATTACTGAGATTATTATTGAAATTATTAGAATATTGCCACCACTAGTCACGACGTTAAATTTACTAGTTTGTTTACTTTGTTGCTAAGGAAGGAATAAGTGTAAAGTAGGATTATATATTCATACACGCTACTGAGTGTGCCGCTCACTTGATCAAGTTGAGTTGTGAAGGTACGCCTTTCCTAGTATTTTGGTGACTCTCCACAACAAATTACAGGGTACATTGGAATAAAAATATAACATATCTTCTGTGTAGAACAATAAAGTTTATTAGACATCCAAGGAGAAAAGGTTTTGCTGAAGCTACTAATCCCCGAAGGCGATTACTTGAGTGATTAGTAGCTTCAGCAAGACATTTTCTCCTCGGATGTCATAAACTTCATCATTCTACACAGAAGCTACGTTATATAATATTCCTGGCTGCAACCTTCCACAATTATATCAGTATTTGGCAAGCATGAATTAGCATACTAGCATGGGTGGCCCATTTAAAGACACACAAACCCGTTATTTTGACTCCACACTTAAAACCCTCTTGGAAAAAATTTCACACTTAAGATAATTCAATACATTACACTTACAATACATTTCAACACACGAAAACTAATCTAATTACATTAAATTGAATTAAATTCAAATAAAATTAAAGAAAATGAAAATATACCAAGACATGTTCATAAAACATAGATGCCCCCTACTATGATTATGTTAGCCTTCGTTAGCCTGCTGAGAGTACTAAATGGGGCACTCATGACCTTGGGAAGAGGATGTAGAAACCAAATTCACTTAAGTGGACTTGTGACCTTGGAAATTAGGTCAAGGTCACCCTGCTTTGAAGCTGATCTAGCTCTAATAGAAGACTATATACACTCACAAAATAAAAGCTCTGGCTCAAAATATCCTGCAGTTATTAAGCAGAAACCGAATTCAGTAATGTGGCTCTGTGACCTTGGGAATTGCTTAAGGTCACCCACTTCAGAACTTGGTATAGCTCTTATAAAAGGCTATATTCCTGTGCAATATGAAAGCCGTAGGTGAAAAACATCTTTAGTAATCATGCAGAAACTAATTCACTAATTGACAACGATTACCATGTGCAATATTGAAGTCCTAACTGAAATTCTGAGATACAATGCAGAATCCAAGTTCACTAAAGTGACCTTAGAATTAAGGTCATGGTCAGCCATCTTCTGACTTGACCTAACCCTGGATATGGACTATAATCCTGTGCAATGTACAGGTCGCATTATAAAAACTTTTCTGGCAATTGTGCAGAAACCAAGACTTACTAGACTATCTTGGTGACCTTGGAAATAAGGTCAAGGTTAATCACCTTCATACCTCTTTTTTTTCTTCAATTTTTTATTGTTTTATGCTTATTTCCCCACACACCTATACATTTAATAAGGACTCTTGTTTTTATAACATAACAGCTACAACAAAACAGCAAACAGTACTGGGCATGAAAACCAAACTAAGACGGCAACCTGCACATGAATCAGCAAACCAACTTCCAGTTGACATAAGTACATGTATATGCATGTCAAGAAATTAAGAGATTACCTTATTTTCTTTGTTTAAATGATGCTACACAATGATAGTGTTCAGAATTAATCTACAGTGTCCAACATGCACACGCTATTAGTTTCAAAAGAAAAAGAGCCACCTACCGAAGTTCCTGATGTGTTTGGCCTCATCTGCCAGTGCAACAATAAACCTATAGAACAGAGCACCTTTCCATTTCAGGAAGTCCTCCTGCAAAACACAAAACAAAATATATTTTAGACATATAATAACATATATGTACATTCATTATAAAATTGAATGAAGCACATTTAAAGTCCTTAGAATAATCTCTAAGCGTGTCACTCATCTTGAGGTCAAGTCAGGTTATTTTTTTCACACCTTGTTTCAGCCTACTCCAAAATTTTAACACCCACAGCTCCGCAGTTTAAAAAATCATTTTTAAAAACAAATTAAGTTTAGTTCCCAGTAATTAATCCACCACTCAAGTTTTGAGAATTATCAATCACACAATTTATATTTGATGTGCCGGTAATGAAGCTGGCGTTGTTTTATGATTCATTCTTAGTTTTCAAAACACAAATGTTGGGAAACAATTCATAAAGACCTGTAATAAATGTGTCAGCAGGGTCAGAGTTTGCTCCCGCACAAGAGGGTTGTCATCTTTTAAGCAGGCAGCGACGTTGGAAACATATCGGTCCACCAGGGTTGTGTACCTGTATCGCAGGAGAAAAGAAATAGCTGATGTTGAAAATAAGACCGCACAGTCTTCGGATGCTTGGTAAGTAAAACAAAATTACTGTCTTTTCAACTGCATGGTAACATAAATCTAGAAACTGGAAGCTTGCTTCAGATCTGTGACTGGAATTTACTGACAAATTGCAAAACACAGACACGATGTGATTCCCTTTTGCGGGGTAAGCTTTCCTCAATGTCTATTAACTACAAGTTGCAGGTAAATACATTTCTTGAAAGAGAGCTAGACTGACCGGACACACAAGTCACACATGATGACCACCACATTGTTGCGTACAGATGGGTCAGGGGAAGTCTCTAGCTCCCTTGCCATGGCAGCCACACACTTCTTTGCTATGTCTTCATTTTGCAGGCACAGTTTCCCTGCAATAACAGTTATAAAAAAAATCGACTTACATGTCCTACTTGCACGTGCTTAAGTAAATTATTACAAATTAGACCCTGTTCTTTACACAATACAAAATTTAATTTTCTCATCCAGGCATGGTGCAAGTATGCAGTTAAAAACAAAATTCTTCACATAATTTCGGATTTTCTTCTTTTTTAGAAAAATAGCCAAAACCGGCTCTAAATTACAGTTTAATATCTACGAGTTCCAACATTTTGACCTTTTGAGGTCAGGGTTTATGTCCAAGCTGATCTCATAGCACCAAAGATATCTACAATTTTATTTTCTCTCGCTTCTACCATTATGTCCCTGAAGAGTAAATTCTGTTACATAACTGGGTTGTCGATTACTTGTGAGATTTGAAACTATGACAACTAGACAGAAATAAAGCACTTACCCAATGTAACAAAAGCGTGAGCTCGTACCTTGCTGGACATCTTACTGCCTTTGAACTGGCTCAGTACCTGGGTGTTTTGTGAAAACTGGGAAAAACACGTTGGTGACTTTTCCTGGCTGCTACCCGATGGGAACTGTGAGGATTGTCGCTGACTGCTCGTGGCACTCGACTGGGGCGAGATCTCCTGAGGGGTGACCAGGCTGGACTGTGGATATGCCTCGTCACTGCTCATGCCACTGGGCTGCTGGCTGCTACCATCTGCAGGATGTGTATAGGTACAGAAAACTTTGATTTCATCTATTTATACAGATCATTACAGTGTATACTTGTAGATATGTCATTAATCATCAATTACTCAACTAGTAACAGAATCACAGACAGCTTGCCACACATTGACTTACCCCACATCCTTTCATAAAATTCACTAAATTGCTCCTCACATCATTTTGATGTGATCTACAGTCAGTACAGTAATCCAGGTTGATACATATAACTTTACCACATGGCACGATACATCAGCCAAGTGGGCAAAATGATTGGATTTGTTCTCATCTGAGCCAATTTGCTCAGAATTACTATCTTGTCAAAGACCTAAACATAATGCTCCTTTTTTACATTACAAAGGGATCACAACAGATTATTTTGGGAAAATGCTGCACGAAACTATTGCATATGTGACATACCAACTGATGTGATGACAGGCGCAGCTATGAGGCTCTGTACAAGTGTAAACACTCGTCGTGGTGTTCGCTCCGGACACAGCTGCGCTATCTCCCCCAGTGTGAATAGATGTCTTACTATGACATCTTCGTCAATTGATTCATCTGCAGATAAAGAAATGACTCTGTTATTAATATTTTCTAAACAAGAAAAAAAGTCATGAATCAGTTTTCACTGCCGATGTTCCCTTAAATCTAATTACTGTGCTAAAAAATGACCAGTTTATCTGCTCTGAATAATTGAAGTCAGCCTTACAAAAAGTGAACAGTGTTCTAGCACTGCTCCACGTGACTTTCTTTTGTTAAGTGCAAGCTAATTATAAGGCACATGTTAATTGCCTGCCAAAAGTCTTCAACCCTATAGCTAGGAAATGATAAAAAATAAGCTGCCATGGTGGAACACCAAGGATGTTACTAATACCTGTGGGAATAAAGACAACTTATTCTAAACAGATGACTAGTCCTCTTAATACCAGGTTCAGTGTGTGTTTGGAACACTTTTTAAACAGAAAATTTTATCACAATGGCTATTTTGGCAAGAAACACATATTTGGCCACGTTTGATACAAGGATCTGCCCTAACAACTGGGTACATAATATTGTCGAATGATATGGCCAAGGCAGCACCACAGCTAATACGAATGCTGCATTTTAAAATGTGGATGACTGAAATCGGAGAAGCGCTAATTAACCTCTCTTACTGCAACTGGTTTGACCAACATTGGGATGCCCTTGAGTGTTGAGACTTACCTTGGTTGTCAAAGAGTATGACTTGAGACAGGTAGCGGTCACAGGCCTGCAGTAACTCTCCAAACCAAACATCAGTCATCCTCTTGGCTGCCTCCTTGTCTTCAGCTTGTGCTTGGCATAGCTGGGCAAAACCCACATCACAAACAAAATTATAACGTCCAACATTTCCAACCAGAGAAGACCTGCCCATTCGCTTCTAATGGAAACAACAAACTGCAGAAGAGAAATAAACCCCTACCCATCCCCACCCACTCACAATCTCATCACATTTGAACATTTGATACACAGTTCATGGCACTACGAAGTTTATAATTTTTACCAAAATGGAAGAACTCCTCCTCTAAGAGGAAAATTATCATGTCTGGAACTGCTGTGTGTTGGCAATTCACTTCAGTAGCTATGGTATATTAAGTGCAGTGTACGTAGAAAGTTGTCCATGGGATTTTAGTAAATCCTTAACATGACAGTAACTTCCTTGTCAGGATTTTATGCATGGACAGCAAGCTTCTCCAGAATAATACACATTAAATAGGTCAACCCCACTGCACAAAAATATCTTAACTGAAATAAAGTGTAGCATTAATTTTGCAAGCAAGGTGGGTGCGCGAAAAAGAGTAAAAATAAAAGAAAGGAAAGAAATTTCCACTCTCCAAGCCTGCCTGAAGATTTTCAAATCCTCTGATCACACTAAATTGAAGGAAACTTTAAAAAATTACAGTTTGTCTGATAAAAAATTGGTATAAAACTTGTATTATGTACGCTCAGTCCCTCTCACTGATATGAATAAAGTACATGTATGCAGATGATGGAGGTAACGACATTCCAAAATAGACCAGCCCAAACACAGCTGAAGGGACAGATGGATGTGGGAGGCATACACAGGTATATTATGGACATTACATTATTGAATAGAAATGCGATATGCAAAGTGTAATTCAAGAAATTCACTTTGTTCACTGCATGGAGCAAGTACATGTACATGGATATACTCTGAAGTTCTGAACTCTACCTTTTTTTTTGTTTGTACTGTGGTTCTATTACACAGTACAGATGGCCTCCTGTTCTTACCAAATTGGAAAAAGTACATAGAAATCTTTGTAGATAACTAGCTAATCTACAAATACATAATCCTGGACAGGCTAATCCCACTGTGGTGGACAACTACAACTGTAAAGCTATCCTTGTCACTGACACACAGGGCTGGCTTGAATAGACTTCAGTACTGTGCAAAAACAAGCAAATACAATAAGGCTTGTGAATTTGCAGGCAGTTACTATACAACAGCCTGTACACATATAAACTAATTACAGAACCACAATGTCTGTCCATCTGTCCTTCCCTCCCTTCCTGTCCAGCTTAGGTGAGTGCAATGCTAGCTTGAATCCTCCTACAAGGAGACAGTTGGGGCAATTTACAGGTCACTAAAACACATGAATGGTACGTGTTGAATCTCAGTATAGTATCAACCCCTATATTATGTTGTGGCTTGTGAATTTCCCAGCGAATATGACAGCTTGTATACATGTGCTCACATGCATTAGAGAAGTGAAATATCAACAGTGATATGCATCTAATTCATAAAACCATTTCATTCTTCATGGGGCAATATTCAACATCAAGTCATATGAACATGGTCAATAAAGGCTTCTTAAATCCATTATATGACAGACACAGCTGCTCAGTTTTGTATGCCACCTAGCAACCTACAATGAAACTAATCCATATGCCTCACTCAAAAAAATTAAAAAGAAAAAACCCATAATGACCTCTGTTTGCAATTTATTGTGGGCCCCTCCAGGCAACATTGCTGTGCAAAATCAAAATTCTCTATTCAACAGTGTATCTGGAGATGACCACAGCCTGACAGATGGATGCAGACACATTGCATAGGCACTGCAGACTGACAGTGGGCAGAGTGTTAAGTATGGACATCAGAACAGGTTTGCCTTTAACAACACTTATGGCCCTTTGACATACAACACAAGTATCAAACATGTAATCAATGAATTTTACATGGTTTGTTCACACTGACGTGAGTGTCAAGTATGAAACAGCAGACGTCAGTTTTTGATGACTAAAGGACCCTTTGTTGACATATGTCACGTACATGTAACTAAAGACAGAGAAGTACCTGCCAATGATGAAGCTTACCGGTACCATGGTTTCAATGCCTTTTCTACTTTTGTTGATAGGGTACACCCACCCAGTGCTTCTTAATTTATTGCATATAATTTTTGATCTGTAGGGCCCATAATGTCCTAAGACATAATTCATCATCCTCACAAAATTCTATGCCTTCTTGCACAAAAGTGGCCATTTTCAACAATGTTGCATTCCAGATTTATATGCGTCCAGGTTGAACAGAGTTTAATGCACTCACCACATGGAGAAAACCACTAACATTTGACACTCGCATGACGCAAGCATTTGTGTGAAGGGGCCCCAACACAGCAAAATGCATTAATGACCTAACAAATTGACACTGACCTTGTTAAGTGTGCTGACTGTCACTGATACTAGCTCTGGAGGGGAGTCGAACTTCATCAGCCTCTGACGTAAGTCAACTGCATAGAAATGAACATGAAATTAAACTTAAGGATGCATGGGGCCGCTAATTTAGTAACAAGAAATATTAACCCCAGAAACTCTGTACTCAACTCATTGGTACACCCTGTGGATTTATTGGGGGAAACCTTTTGGTTTCTTCTCCATCATTTTTTGGAAAAGAAACCTGTACATAGATTGCGGGGTTAAAAACCTTTTTCAAAAATTTAAAACAGAAAAATGCTGTCTATCTTATCTTCTGCAGCACACATCAAGTTACTAATGTACAGAGGTTCTACAGATAGACAAAATGATAAATTTCCAAAAGGGAAAAATACTTCACAAGAAAGCTACAACTGAAGACAAGATTCAGTTGTCTACCCCTTGTGGTTCTGATTTTTAACTCAAATGTGTATTATGATCACCATGGCAACCAAAGACAGCTTCAAATTTTGTTGCCATTCTAACTTTACTTAGTACATGTGACTAAAGATCACCTTCCATTTACTATAAGTTTTGGATGACTGCAGATGTTTTTGAAATAACAGGTACCACTGCAGAGGTAATACATGCATTACTGCTTTATTTTTTCTAACTTTTGACACAAAATAGTATTTTGTCTCCAGTCAAAAACAACCCCCCCCCCCCCCCCCCCCAATGAATTTCGCCGGACAAAGGGCAGAGCAGTTCATGATACACCTGACATTTATCAACTGCAATGAATGGACAGCCCTCAGAGAAACTTGTGCAACACATCTTAACAATGTAGTAAAAATATTGAAAGAGTATTCAGCATTTCATTTCAATGTTTACATTTAATAACATACCAGTGAGTTGGGAAATGCAATCATGTGGAATATGCTTGGCCACATAGCTCATGACAGTCAGAACATGATGCACCATACCATATTCTGCCTCTGAAAAAATAAAAGAAAACACACATGAAAAAGTAGAATCGTAAGTAAGTATTCTTACTCTTTTAGTTGATGAGAACAAAATGTAAAGTTTTTCTCAGAAACTCAGGGAGAAGAGTGATACATATATACACACAGGCCAGTGGATACTTCGGCTTTTCATTGTGATGGCATGAAGCTAGGCCTTGCTTGCAGTCACGCGAGAAGTGGAGGTGTATTTCCCATGTACCCATGCAACCAAGGCAAATACCAAGTTCTAAAAGGCCCCAAGTCAAGTTGGGATACTCAGTTTCAGTGTATTCAAAACGATATGGTGTCCGAATGTGGAAGTGTGTGGTTTGGCAATAGTCTGTGGAAAGTATGTCCAGTTAGCATAATTAAATACATTACCACATATATATGCGGTAATGTATCCTTTTAATCATGCAATAAAATGAAGATACAGTGATTAGATAACCATACATGTACAAACAGGTGCAAGAGCACTACCGCCTCTGTGTAGGACTGAACCAAAAGGAAAATTAACACAATCTAAATCTCTCCATGTTCCATATCCAATCAATCCGGTAACTGTCTATATCTTAATCTATACTTTTAATTAATCACTATTTTCCCATTTGCTGCAACAATTTTCAAATTTAATGGCCTCAACAGCCAAATGAATTCATAAATGGGTCATCGGCAGGAAACCATCAGGTACGTTTTGCAGCCTTAAAGTCCAAGCCATGTTTTTGTGTCTGTGTGCCAACACAGACATATTGTTTTCTCTAGGAATTCTTTATTTCTTTCTTCTTTCTTTACAGGCCAATTTTTCTGAAATTTCATTTGAAAAGTATTACATGTATATGTAGAAACTCCAAACTAGGCACAATTATACTTCTATAGATGAAGTCTTGTCTTTTCATGAGAGGTCATGCTTTTCAAAATTATGCAAACGAGGGTTAATTAAGTTTTAAATCTTCAATGTCTTATATGCTAGAGTATATGTGATTCTGAGTGTATAGGAGTTCAATCATAGCAAGGCAAAGTTCATCACAAATGTCAAGGTAAAAGGTCAATTTCAGGTCAAAATGTCATTTTAAAGGTCAAGGTTCACTTCAGGTAGAGGTCATCTCAAGGTCAAAGGTCACTTTCAAAGGTGGCTTTCTTCTAGCCATAACTTGGTCAATTTTTGATCATATTGGGCTCAAATTGTAGTGATTATAACACTGCACATTTTTGAAACTTACATGTGACCTCTAGAGATCAAAGGTCAATGTCATTTGGACCTTTGAAAGTTTCATCCAGACATAACTTGGCCAATTTCCACCCAATTCTAATCATGTTTGACTCAAACTGTAGGTATTACAACACTGTCCGTTTTTGTAAGAACATGTAACCTGTAAAGGGCAAAGGTCAAAGGTCAAGGTGATTTAGCCCTTTGAAAGTTTCATCTTGCCATAACTTGGTCAATTTTTATTTGATTTGGTTCATGTGGGGCTTAAATTGTGGTTATTGTAACACTACATCTTTGCGATTTACATGTGACCTGTAAAGGTCAAAGGTCAAAGCCACTTTTACTTTCAAATTTTTCATCCACCCATAAGCTTAATGGAATGTGAAGTACCAAAGGACAAAAGTTGTAGCATTTTATATTTACAACTTTTGAAAGCACACAGATTTGCTTTCAAGTAAATCTTCTTTTCTAGTTTCGTTTTCTTATAAAACCTTGTTTCTCCAGCTTTACCAAAGAATAAAATGTTCATTGTCCAAAGTTAATCCTAACCTTCTCAATTAACTCTGTTCAAAACAATTTACAGTGTACAACAGAGTTCATGAATTTGCTAATAATTCAAATTTGCAATTTTACGTGTCATGTGCTGGTACCCACCTGGTGCAGTTTTAGCAACTTGGTCCCAGTAATCCACTATAAAGTTGGTATCGAATTTTGGCATAAAAGGTGCCAATTCTGCCAGCAACATCCATGCTCCCTGTGAAAATTACATGGAGAATGTTACATGGCTGAGAGTGAGTTACTATTTTTCTCTCACGAGGGATAGTTCTTGGTGGGGAAAATCACGAGTGACTGCAGGTCACAAGTGATTTTCAACACCAACAATGATCCCGAGTGAGAGAAAAATAGTAACTCATTCTCCAGCCATGCAAGATTTTGTTTATTCTATGTTGGTTTAAACATATTTTATCTGTAAATACAATTGGCCAACAGGCTCACCAGCCTATATTAGGGACTCTTATTCTATGTTTAATCGGGTATTCATCTAAAAAAGTATGCCCTAGGCCTACTTTCAACACCGCCCTGGTGTGCCATGTTTGTTTACATTTGTCGTAGTTATTCTAAGTCATACGTGACGTATAATCAAACATTGCTCAAGCACATTTGATTTTGTTTAAATATCAATGCATCACCATCACTGATTCCGAGAGGTCACAGTTAACTTGTAACAATGTTTAGGTCATGTGATCTACAATTAGTTACTATTTTTGAATTTCAATCTAGAAAATGACAATTCACCCTAAAAAATATAATAAACACACATTTTTGCAGAGTATCAAGAGGGTTAACCCTTTTCCACTTAAAACTGCCAAAACTGACCAGAACTGAACTGTTGGATTCAATTATTATTTTTCCCCATTAATTTTAGCGTTACTTAAAAAATCAATAATAATTGTTAACAAACTCCCACTTAACATGCATCAAATTACCTGGAAGTATGGAACCATCATTTATTTCCACATAGACTTAAAGCAATGTGCTGCAATTTCAATATATAAAATCTCGCATTTTTCTTTGCTTATTTCCACATATGCATTTTTAGAGCTACATCATGTTTCAAAATGACCAGGGATATAACACAGTGTTCCTTCTCTTACAAGGACAAGGCCACCCAAATTTGGCCTTGTAAGAGGTGACTTTTCCAGACGGGTACAAAGAGGGATGGCCTCCTGTGAGAGGGGCATTACAAGAGGGGGCCCACAATATGAAGATTTTTTTAACAGCTAGGCATTTGTGGCGAGCCCCTAGCATGGCTGACCTGTGCACTGAGCCATGTACATGCAGATATTTTCAATGTTCACTGCATGAATTGAAATTTCAAATACCTGCTACTGCTACACAGCAAAAAAAGTATGATGTCCAGCATTACTGTTCATAATATTAAATAATCATAATCAGATCTGTCATTGTCATCAACCTGTTATACACTGGATGAACAACTTTGACTGAATATGCTCTTCAGTTATGGGCAACCTGATTCTGTTTGGCTAAACAGTATTTCCACACTTAAAAGATAAAATGCACAATGAAAAATGTTTAACCAAATTACTGAACTTACTGTATTGTTAGATGTGCCAACATGTGTCTGTAAGGAGTTGACCAGTTTGGTTTTCAAGTGTCCCTTCCTGCCCCAGAATTGGCATGCCTTCTGGAGGAACCTCCTGTGAACATACATGGTCTCACATGAGATATAAAACATGTATATATGCATACAAGTACACTGTGATTCTCAATGCATGTGGGAACATCTTATCTATGTAGTGTCCATGTGCGGTGCTCAGTTAACATGGGGAGTAGGCCAGAAACAGCATTTGCACACTCACAGGTTACTAGGTTGCAAAGCAGAATTTATTAAGCCAACAAAAGTGAAACAGGAAGGCCAGAAAATTTTCATTCTACATGGTATATGTATGTTTTCTCTTGTGAACTTCCAAACAGCAAAGAATGCTGTTGGAATCGCACCATCTTTCCAAAACGAGGCCTCATGGATTTACCGATACACTGTATGAATGAAGATCCTACCTGAGCTCAACACTCTGATGTCCCGCCATGATGTCGAGCAAGCTCCAAACCATCACGTGCTCCTCATTATTTGACCTGCATAAACATAATCATGAATTATTATGCCAAATGTGCATAAGTGGTAAAGATATAAAAAAGAATTTTATAAAAAATACTCCCCCTAATTCAGGCTAAATCCAAGCCTTAATTTATTTTTAGCTATTAACACCTTTCTTTAGAGCAAATCAGCAAAAACATATCTGTTCTGAAAGGACAAAAAAGTAACTTGAATTGCAGGCAGCAACTCACCAAAATTTGGTCCACAGGGTTTTTTTTTTTTTTAATTTGTTATTTAAACAAACTGAATTCTAATCTTTAGAATGCTCTTCTGAAACAATTTAAATTTGACTACCTTGACAGCCATAACAAACACATAATTCTGAGAATTGTTTAAATGAACAGAGTAACTGTGCATAACCTTGAATAGGGCACAATGTTGTTGAGGAGGATCTGTTCCAAGTACTCCATACATTTATCCTGTGCAGTCGTTTCCCTGTCCAGAACCATGGGCAGCACTCCATCCAACCAGGCACTAGAATATATCATACACAATTACACAGCTGCTTTTCACTGAAACCTGCTCTATACTGATATGAACTTATAACATGTTTAAACATAAACAGAAATAATGTATGGTTACAACAATATGTTAAGAGTTGAGCCAAGGCTCTTTGGTGTCTAGCATACATTTTGAACACAGTAAAAGGCAGATTACTTTTCAAAAGAAATAAATAGGACTTTGGCAGGTATTTTATATTAATGTGGGTGGTATCTAAAAAAACTCGCTACTTGCATTTTTTCCCTTGGCAAACTCAACATAAAAAGCACAGCACAAATGATTAAGCAGTACTGTAATTCTTGCAGCAAAATATTCTCAATTTAGATTCACTCCTTTTTATCTTTCTTTTTTTTGGGGGGGGGGGGGAGGGGGAAGGGAGGGGGCAGTTTGCCTGTGATAGCTGTAGTAGTTCAATAGTATGATGCTCATACCTTTGTAGGTCTTTGTTGTATGGGATGTCAAGCAGCAGATCAGTAAGGCTGTGTAGTGCTTGCTTCCTTACTGACAGTGAAGGGTCTTGACAACGTTCCCTGAGAATATCCAGATCCTGCCGCATACATAAAATTTGATGCAATCAACTAAAGACAGCATTATATTCATATCATATCCATATCATTTGCACATGAAGCTTTGCTTACTGGCAAGCCATTTGCTCAACCCTTTAGAGAACAAGTTAAGAGCTTTTCACAGCAAAACATATCCAGAGTGTGCCCAGTCAAGCTACTGACTGTTGGAATATTGTTCATTAAGGACAAAAAAAAAAAAAAAAAAAAAAAAAAAAAAAAAAAAAAAAAAAAGGACCTTTACCACAGAAACTACATGCTGGTAATGTACAAGGGAAAAAAAAAGTCTCATACCAATACATAAGTGTCAGCTCCCTCAAGGCTAAAGTATTGAACACCATGTTGTATTACTGAATAAACATTTCAGCATCGAAGGCATACAGGTGTGTCTTCTATATTATTTATGAATTATACTGGTTTCACTCAGCTCAGGTATTGGTTACAGATAGCTATACCTTGTCAGAAAACCTGATGAGAATTTTGTCATAAGCTCCCATCACTATGGGCTATTTCAGTGCAAAATATTGACCTTCAAGACATGCTTTGGATTACAATACCCAATAAAATTTTGGAAAATTGGCTAAATTTCATTATTCCTTTAATGAATTAATCTGCAGTAAAAAAAAATATTTCTGACTGTGTTTAGTGTAATTAGCAAAATGTAATATTTTCAAACCCAAGCATTTCAATTCCCCTGTCATACAGCAGACATACAATTACCGTAAAAACTTATTATGTCACAGCATGTTTACTGCAGTGCATCTTGGGGGATCACCGGGGACAAGGTCAAAGCAGCGCATATTTAATATAACACAGTTGTGGCCGCTGTATGGCTGATGCCTCACAGCACCATGGTGATGGCACTGGACCCACAGAATTTTTATGGGGGCTCTGGCAAAGCATCTTAAGTGCCACATGACCAGCTTAAGTGACATATAGTGTTGTACTGTGTCCTTAATATATCATTAAAGAACACAGTGCAAGCAACATAGAAGAAAAAATTCCAAGCATATTATAAATTGACTCAAATCCACCTGTACCTATGGACAGCCTAGGAAAAATCACAAAATAAGTACACATATTTGCCAGCTGACCTCACATAGAGAAGGTGATGAATTGAAATTACAGTCCTCTGCCAGAATGAATGGAAAAGGCTGCGTGCCATTACCAGTGAAAGGAGCCTCAGGTCATTAAATTGTTTTTCTGCACAACTTGCAAAAATTTAATCAACTGACCTGCTTGTTGAAACCATCGGGGTTCATCCTGATTACATTTTCCAATGCTGTGAGAGCTGCTTTGCGTACATTGACTTTGTCATCACCAGCTCGGCGTCGTAACATGGACATTACGCCTTTCCCATCAATCAGGGCTATAAATGTAACAAGAAGGCAACACCTTACATTTGACAAATAAACAGCTTCACAAGAATCAATGTGACCTTTATTAATTCTAAAACAAATCTATTTTTGATCTTTTTAACTGAAATAATGGGGATAATACTGTGACCTTTAAGTGCACTATTAGTTTTAAAGGGAAGTTAGGAACATTTGCTAACTTTACGATAAAAAAAAAAAGTTACATAGTTTTGATTAGTGAGCAGTGTATTACAAGGTTCTGGTCATATCTGCATATTGATCACAAATGCTTCATAAAGTGACACCCAAGGGCAATACAATAATCCCTCTTTTGAGAAACCACTCTATTCACACCACCTGCCTTTTAGGACCACATTCATCAGGTCCTTAAGCCTATATTTTCCACATTATTTTACCTTCAATGTGACCGTCTGCTGTAGGTGATCACTTTTTGACATACCCTTTGGGTGGTCTCTCAAATGAGGGACTACAGCAAAGTGGTCCCTGTTGTGAAAGACCATTTTTTGGCAATATTTTGCTTTGTATCTTCTATTCATCTGTATTTCTAACACAAGATCAAGTGCCTGTTTGGAAAGATCCCTATTTACGTTCATAATTTGCTGTCCTTGTGTCACTTACGTAGAATTAAGAACTTGAATTAATATGCCTACTCACTGATACTAATGCCTGGTGTAAGCTGCAGGGATACTGGGGTACCGCTTGGTCCCAACACATAGCCTGGGGTTCTGTGAGGCTCCGTGGGAATTTTCTCTGTGGGGGCATTATTGTCTGCTGATCCACCAGGGTCTGCCTGACCCTGACCTGGCCTCTCTGCTGCATCACCACTGGGTTCACCAGACACTTCACCAGCACCTTTATCTGTGTCCATCAGAAAGACAGAATTTAAGTGCAATAAAGATCTTTTAACAAGCAGTATGTATTTCTGTGAATGTATGCAAAATAGCCATTGTCTGCAAACTGTTTACATGTACAATGTACATGGATTTTGACTGTCTCTTTAATAGAAAACCATCTGATCACAGCTGGACCTACCTGTTGCTGGCTTTACTCTAGATGCTTCTGGAGTTGGAACTACTCTAGACTTGGCTCCCCTGATGTTCATTCTGGGTGTCATAATGTCCTTGATAGCCTGAATAATGCCTGGCTCATGAGATAGAGCACACTGTGAAAATCCAGTGATAGCTCTTGTGCGAACACTGCAATAAGAGGTGGACAGTCTTAAGAGCCATGTCCTTAATATAAACAAGTAATGAGAAGACAAAACAAGTGTCTAGGGATGGAGATTGCTTGTTTGCTCACAAACACTGCTGAGTTTAGGCCAGACTGGTTTTGTCTGTAACAGGACTCATCAGTGGCTTAAGAATAATGGTTTATTAGGTCGCCTTATATACCCTTAGGTCATACTGGTCTGGGCAGCATACGCTGTGTAAGAAACTTGATGTTGAAGATGTCACTTCATATCATTTGAACTAAATGTGGATTCTATGTGTATTCTTTGGTAAAATTGATTGCTAGGATAGTACAGTGCTTTCCTATAAGTTTGCATGTGTGAAAGTTTACCAAACCCAATTTTACCGAAATTCACTGAAAAAGTCATTTCTCCTACACTACAAATGGATAGGTTAGTTTCCATATTACTTAATTCAGTCTGTACACTGGAAACTTTCACCCATGACCCATGTGTCACATGGCTTTGATTTACCTTTGGCAAATAAAATATTCAAATGCTCATAAATATAAACATGGTTATCTTGCTTTAGACCACATGAAAATCAGCTTCAATCAGGTGGCAAGTTTCACACTCTCTATTTGGCTACACACATAATGGATAAATGCAGTAAAACTTACACAAATTTGAATTTGAAATTAAAATACAGCCACAATTTGTCGAAGTATGTCCTTTTCACCTGTCTGACCCAGATAATTTACCTACAAGTAGTTTTGTGATGACACAACCTTGGGTCCTGATACATACGTGTAAAATTCCATAAAAATAAGTCAAAGGAAAAACAGTGTAGCCTAATGGCAAATATATGCAGGGAAAAAGTGTTCACGACATGCCCACACCTTTTTATCACAGTCAGTTGCACATGTGCAAGGGGGATTACCTGGCAGTATCACGGAATTTTGCCTTCACAAAAGGCAGACAGTTCCCATTTTGTCATCATATTTCCCTTTATATTGTCAGTAGCAGGCATCTTGATTACAGTGTTCTTGGTTTTAAAAAAACAATCAGAATAACAATGTTACAATTCACTGTCACGTGGGACCCTTATTGCATTGGCTATACTAGACAGAGTACAGCTGAAGGAGCAGCACTTCTTCCAGCACAGTACACTGGTTGCTCTCATATAGTGTCTGAAATTGGAACTTGCAAGTTTTGGCTACTCATAACATTTCCCTGGATCAAATGCTGGGACAGAATGGGCTTTGACTGCTTGTGTCTGATGATGGTGGTTTGATTATTCCATACATCTCATACCATGAAGCATTAACAAGCATGCCCTGCATTGTCAGACAGGACCTACTTTCACCAACTTTTGAGCGGCACATACAACCATACCCACAGGTGACTACCTGTCCCTTGCCCCCAAGTTCATTTAATAAATAAACTTCATTGTCATTGTTTTCATGTGCATGTGAGGAAAACTTTATGGCTGGTATTTTGGATGAAGCGCGACAGCGCTTCATCCCAAAAATGCCAGCCATAAAGTTTTCCTCACACACTCATGAAAACAATGACAATGAAGTTTATTTATTATATTTACATTTTTTCCTATTTTTTCGATTTTTGATAATAATTACAAGTGATGCATGATCGCCAAAGAACGTTTTTTCCACATAAATTGCCTTGGTTTAAGGGGAGTGTGATCAATAGAAAGGTAAGTGCTAACCACGCCCCCGTTACCTGTCAACCAGTCTATCCCAAAAGCAACAAACAGGAAAGAAAAATAGTTCCTTTGTAAATGTTCATTTATCTGAACAGATAGCTTTACAAAATACAAGATTTTTTATCCCAAAAAATAACTTACTTGTATACTTTTTCCCTAATGTGAACGAATCTTGTATTTTGTATTTGGATTTATGAATGAAAAGAAAAGTAGTGCCCAATGTACTGGCGTATAAAATTGTGAAGGGGCTGCATAGCTGGCGCGTGCAGACTTGCGTGTAGACGATGTCTTCATGAGATGGTGAGGAAAACAACAGTTCCTATTCTTTCAATGTTAAACAATAAAGGGAATGTAAATATTACAATATGAAAGCTTTCTGGACATACGGTGACCATTGCAAAAAGTTAACAGACAAATATAGGACATACACACAGGGTTCGAGGGGTAGAAATTAACTGATTTTAACCAGTAGCAAGGGTTTGCTACCAAGTTTACTTTTTGGTAGCAAATCTGAGAAAATAGCAAATCAAGAGGGTTTGGCAAGCGGCCACCTGGGGTGTGAAGGCATGCCCCACCCCCATCCCGAAAATACTGAAATTAACCATGCATATTGAGGCACTTTTTGCCAGAAACTGATTTTGTGATTTTTGACCCGCAAAATTTTGGCAGCAAAGGTTTGCTACCGCACAACAAATATAGGTAGCAGATCATTAAAGTTGGTAGCAAATGCTGCCAATGCTACCGCTAATTTCGACCCTTGGGTTCACACAGGTTCGTCAAAAGTAAATTCAAGGACTTTCAGGACTTTTGTAAGCACTTAAATCAAGTTTTCAAGGACCAGATCCAGCAATAGAACACAACAGACAAATTGTTTAAATCATCACTTTTCAACCCTCTACTAATAAGACCAATGCATATTACGGTATTCCACATTTATTATTTATTCCAACCATGTATCAATCAGACTCAATTTTTGAAATAGGCAGTAGACTTTCCACAAACTTACAAAGCAGCCTACATGTATATGTGGATCATATTACGGAAAGTCCTTTTTAAAGATAAATTCAATATGTATTATTTTATGAGTTTACTGTGACTTATGTAGGCCTACAGCCAGTATGGGTTGTATTCCTGAAATTGACTCTATCTAGTCTATAAAATTGCTACAACTACATATGGGTAAAATTAGACCTGAAGATGTACCTATCCCCATGCACTTTTTTTACAAGAATGCCCCAGTTTCTTTTCTAGGAAGGTGATGTACTTTGTTACCTGTATGTTTGATACAGTGTATTTGTCCATGAAAGTAGGCTGTACATGTAAATAAGGCTCATATAATTGGTTAGGCCTGATTTGATAAGAACTGTCAAACCTACATGGGTTAAAAGGGGGTTAAAAGCAAAAAGGTACTTTGTAATTTGCAGTGTTACATTTTGACAAATGGAATTTGCCAGCCACTTCAAAGGAAAATGACAGCAGAATGTGTTCATGTTAATCTGATTCAAGCTCATAAATGCTAAATTTTGTGGAAAATATTCATATTTCTTGGCAACTTGCCTCCTTGGGTGATGCTTAAAAATTAAAATTCAAGGACTTTTCCAGGACTTTTGTCCCAAATTCTGAATTTTCAAGGGTTTTAAGGCCTTGAAAATGAATGTAGCAAATTCAAGTACTTTCAAGCACTTCAAGGACCTGTGCGAACCCTGTACACAAGCAATGCAAAAACATGCTCTCTTCTGGTATTACAAAAATAGCTTGCCATACTGATCAAGTCACCATAGGGCAGGTACTTACGTGGAGGCTATGTCGGAGCACCTGGACAAGAGTACTTGAATGAGGAAAGCATGGGTCAGGAAACCAGTGTACTCAGCCGGCAGGTCATCTGTGCAGACAGTCATACATGCATACTTTAACACTATTATGTCATGTACAGCAATAACTGATTTCTTCAACAACAAAAATAATAATGTAGCACCCGCGGTCTGACAGTAACAAGACTTGTACCACTGGTAACATACTGCCAGCCAGCAGCCACTCCGCATCTTAGTTTTTTCCTTTTGAGATTTTTTTCTGTGGCACATCCACAGCACACGGAGGAACACTGAAGACTACTAGTTTCATACCATACATGTCACAGGTCTCCTTCCATACTTTCCTTGAAAACTTTGTGACAGGAAAACCATTAATTTTGGCAAAGAGATGAAAATACAACATTCAATTAACCTGCCATTATAAATTGATGTGAGCAGGCTTGTGCCAAAGTTGTGACACATAAACATACTCATTTTCTTTTGGCATTTTTTCCCCGGAAGGGTAGCATCTTTACGCATAATAAATCAAAAGTATGAACTTTATGCAATTACTGAAGACTGACTGACAGCAAAGAAGTGAAACAGCTTCTACAGCCTGTGATAGGGACTTCTACAAATTCTGTCTGTCCCACAATTGTTTTTCTTCCAAAACGTATTTTAACCAAATAAAAAAAAAAAAAAGCAGCTAAACTAAGCATCCCACATAACTAAATGCAACAGGAAACACTAACCATCAGGGGATCTCTCTGGTTCTAACAGCATCAAACAGATGATGTCCAAGCCAAACACGCGATATGATATCTGGAAAGAATAGTACTTGTATATAACCAAATGTAGTTCTTGCACCATGCTACTTGGTCTTCACCATGGCCGATTATTCCTGTGTGGACCCAAACACAAGTTGCAGTATTTAACTAAAATATCTCTCATAACTGTGGCCAAAAGAAGGCTTTAGTTTTATAAAAATTACAAAAATTATTCAAAAGTCAGCATTTTTAAATTCATTGAGGAATTAAAAAGGATTAAAGCAGGGCTCCAAAATTAATGAAGGTACATGTGAAACTCACCATTTTTTTTAGCTTTATAGAGATAAGAACATATATTACAACAGCAATATAAAAATGTTGTCTTTTTTATGTAATATTTTTTTCAATACTCTACACAAATTCAGTGGGAACAATTATTGTCATAAGCGTGAGCTACACATTGTCAGCATGACACTTCCAAATGCTTCAAGAAATTGTCTAACTTACCTTTGCATTACGAGAAAACTTGTAGATCCATTCTACCATTTCAGCCCAAGCCAATGAAGGCAGTTCTTTCATTATGTTCATTACAGCCTAAAATGTACATAAATGAAAATTCACACATTGCAAACAAGCATCCTGTGTAGCCATTGGCTAGTGATGTGGACTGGCTCTCCTATACTTATAATTCTAAAAGTATGTACATAAAACATGTATAAATATGTTTACATGTAAACACACACACACAAACATTAGAGTTAATATCTGTGGTGCCAATTGTATGAAAAATGGACTCCACAACAAAGATAAGGAATCTTTTTTTCATTCACTTAGCTCCAAGGAGTTAAATGTACTTTTACTCCAATAAAAACTATCTAACATTTTGACAATTCAATTCAAAAGAAAAAAGTCAAAAATCCCAGTCAATATAGTGAGTCAGATACTTGACCCGTTATGCTAACTGACCCCATTCAATGTTGGTCAACAACTGACATGCTGTGATAAAGAGAAGATTAAACCAGCACTGGGCGTGTCAGACCCACTGCTGTGATGGTTAGCACCCTGGACTCGGCTACATGTACACATAATTCTGAGTTCAAATCCTGCCAACCAACATTTTGTTTTGTTCATTAAAAAGTGTAGACAAAATAGTCAAAGTTCCACTTGCACTTCAAACATGTAAGGCGAATATATTTCAAGTATACGCCAGACCAATCGAGCTTTGTGGAAAATAGACTACTCCAAAACAGAAGAAATTGGGCTCAAAGGGGTATAAATACACACACAACACATAATTACTTTATTTGCTACATGTATGGACCATCTGTGTCTGAAATAAACTTATCCTACTGTGCTGTACATGATTATATTAATGCCAACATGCAAGATGCAGAACATGTTAAAAGTAATTATTTGTACACCCCTTAATTATTTATGCTGTTTTATAAGTATAACGGTAACTAGACACAAACTTGCTTTTCTGTCTTCCGTATTTCCAGTTTTATTTTTCTTTACTTCATTGATTGATCAATACTGAATGTTGAATCCAGAACATATTTTTTGGATACAGACTTGATTACAAAGTATATCTGCAACAAAATACTGATTTTAAAGTATCTGAGGCAGTCTGAAAAGTAAGCCTTAAATTCGTATCTGTTGATACAGCATGATGGTATGTTTTTATTACAATGTGGAAGCACAAAGTGGTAGAGTATTTCATTGTTTATGCCCTTTTTTATGTTTCTTTTGGCAAAAATTCACACAAATTAAATGTCTTTACATCAGAAAACAAAAAAGTTGAATCCAAGTTTCTTCAAGGTTCTTTGAAAAAGAGGACAGCACTTGGTATGATTGCTGCATAAATATAGGACAAGCACACAGGACAGTGGGAGTAAACAAAGCAGTACTTTGTTAGCTTTCCTAAAATGCACACTTTGTGGTAGTTTTTATGCATATTGATTGTTTTGTGATAGAATCTTTTTAAGCACTGTGAAAATAGCATTGAAACAGATGCTCATCCTTAAAAAGTTGTGCAGTTTGCTGGCAAAATATTTGGACGGTCTATCCTACATGTATTTGATGATCAGATAAAAATTGTATCAAACTATGATCAAGAATTGTGATGACATCAACCGTAGATTTTTCCTCCAGATTGACAACAAACTCTTCAAATAATGGTCTGAACTTTTTAGCCTTGCCTAGACTTAGTTTGCTTTGCAAACTTGTTGCCCATGCTCACTTTGCCCTCAATCTATTAAAGACAGCACTTGCAAGGCAAAAATTTCTTGCAAACAAGGTCTCCCCAGTCTAATGTATTACACAAAACTACACCTTTTTGAAGAACCAAATGGTGCATTAGTTTTGTTTTAATCACAAGTGCATGCACCTTATGCACTTAGAAATACAAGGCCTGTGTCTGCCAATGCTTGCCTGTGCACCTTGATCTTGGTTGTCAGTGCTCACCTGTTATTCATTCATCACAAGCAACTGGAGTGGCTACACTATCACATACTGTACAGCTATGTAACGACAGTCTATCATTTTACAAATTCTGTAACTGACAGCAAAGTAATAGGAAAGAGGACAAAGGCTGACTGGTATTAGCAAGTACACAGACAGCGTCAAGCCAGACTTACCTGTGCCACTTTGCTGCGATACTCAGACTTATCAGGCACTTTGGTACACATGTGTTGTAGCAACACACGCACACTGTTATGCACCACCTCGCCACTCATCTTCACCATGTGACTACAATCAAAAGTAAGGTTACTATTTGGTGTGTAACAGCATGGACCTATACTAATAGCTCCATGGTCAGTGTGTATAGGCCTACTGGACTTTTGTTGTAAGGTTAAAAAGTAACATTTGGTAAGCTGCCCAACAACAAAAACAATTTTACAATGCAAAAGTTGCCTACCATACAGAAACTGCCGACATAAACCATTTGCTTTTGTTCACAGAGATCTTTAACCCTTCCCCCCTCTGAATTCAGACTGAGTCAACAGCTTTCCTTGGCATGGGTTTGGCACCAAGTTTTCAACCCATGTCAAGGAAAGCAGTTGACCTGGGGCATGTGAGTTTGATAGGGTCTCATCTACAATTCTGAGTTACTTTTGTTTCCCATTACTCTTGAAATTAGGTGAAAACACTGAAGCAGACAACATTTGACCACCAGCCAGTTTTGGCTGGTTTAAGGGGGAAAGGGTTTTAACTTTGGGGCATTGAATGGCACTGTCTGTTAAAACAGACAGTGCCATTCAATGTCCCAAAATTATAAAAATGTTTCAAAAGATGTTCAGATAATAAGTTGACTGTTAATTTTGTGCATTGTAGTCCTGACCATCCACTGCCTGGTCACTAACTCAATGGTGAAAAAGTGTTTGATATTGAGGTTCATATGTTCTGGTGAGGTAAACTGCAAGTGACACCGCTTCCAGTGGACAACCAGTAGGCAATCAGTAAGGGCGAATCTGTTGACCCACCAGGTGGTTCCACTTGTAAGGGGCTTGATACCAAGCCTAAGTTACCAGTGGCACCTTCATCAGCAATACACATTCTTTATTTGCTTTCTGCTCCAAACTTGAGAGTTGACCACACATACCACAGCATTTTGGTTTCCTGAATACCCACCAGACAAAGGCTACAGCTTGGTCCTTGGCCCTCTGAACATCACGGGGTATGGTCTGTGCTGCTATGGCCTTGTTGTTATCTCCCATCAACATCAAGATGTTGGGCAGCATATGCTTGAATACCTGGTAATGTCATAAAACGGTCATTTTTCTTTTCACAGACTGTGCTAGAAAAGTTGTGCAGTTTTGTTCCATTTTCTTGAAAAAATGTGTGCTTTACTTACAGCTTAATATTGTACACCATGTTCTTGCTGATAATTACTGTACACATGAAATTAATTCATCATTTCGGGAGACAAAGTAACAGTATTAACTTAGTGTCTATTATTTTTACAAGTTCTGCAGCAACAGAACTATCACCTTATCTCCATTTATGTAAGACTCATCCGACAGCCTTCCTTGGCATGGGTTGGGCAGTTAGCACCAAACCTATGCCAAGGAAAGCTGTTGATCTGGGTCATGGTATCTTGATAGGTCTGGTGTATAATGCTATTCAAATTGTTTTTCAGTATTGCTGAAATTAGTCAAAAGCATTGTAGCAGATGACATTTGACTACCAGCCAGTTTTGACCAGCTTAAGACAGGAAGGGTTATCATCTAGCAGGGATCATACAAACTCAACATGATAAAAATTCAAACATTTTTCAAGGTTTCAACACATCAACCTCAAGGGCCTGGAGCAAATTAGGAAACCGCATGAAGTGACTCTAAGATTTTGCTGTTTTCTCACCTGTGTCAATGGCAATGACATACCACTGGCTCAGTATCCTAATTGTGCATAAAAAACTTTGATTTGCCTGTCATTTAATTTTTCAACAACATAATTTTGCTTTCCAAGCTATTTTTCCAGACGTTCAATCTAACATTAAAAGGTTTTCTAAGTATTGAAATTACTTTTCACAAAAAATTTTTTAACAAGTAGCCGCTGACGCTAGCCATATCCCCCACCCACAGTAATCATGGACAGACGGACCGACACACGGACGGTGCCCATTACCATATCCCCTCTAAGGTCTACCCACCATAAAAAAAATCAGAGGGCTGGCATCAATAATTTAGAAGATATGGCCCGGACAAAATTTGTATTGTATCTTGAGCTTGCTTAATGAACTTTGTTAATTAATTAATTAATGTAAGTAATTAGCCACAGAAAACAATGCGTATGCACACCTACTACCTAAGGTCTACACACCATAAAAAATTCAAAGGGCTAGCATTAATAGTTTAGAAGATATGGCCCGGACAAAATTTGTCTTGCTTAACGAACTTTGTTAAATAATTAATTAATGCAAGTAATTAGCCACACAAAACAATGCCTATGCACACCTACTACCTAAGGTCTACCCACCATAAAAAAATTGAAGAGGTAGCATTAATATAGGGAAGATATGTGCCGGACAAAATTTGTTTCTGTATATTTACATATCGTGGTGACCCAAATATTTGACCTAGTGACCTAGTTTTGCTTTATGACACTTTCTTAGACTAAGCTTCACATTTGTGTAACATTTCATGACTCTAAGTAAAAGGATAAAAAAGTTATGGCCCGGACAAGATTTTTCATACATATGTATTCTGTGACCCAGATATTTGACCTAGTGACCTACTTTTGGCACACCATACACCTCTATCCTAGGAAGTACAAACACATTAAATTTGGTAGCTGTGGGTGTTATGGTGTTGGAAATATGGCCCGGAGAAGCTTCGGACGGACGGACGGAAGGACGAGGTGCAAACCTATAGTCCCCCACCAAGTGGGCGGGGGACTAAATAGCTTTCCCAAGCCTTTGTTTAATGCCTTTATGAACTATGTCTAGTAATGCAATGTAACATTAAATTCTGATGCAGCACAGCAAGAGCAAACTTTTATGTCTATGATACATCACATATAAGCTTCAGGCAATACATACAGCTGTGACCATCACAACAGGTTCCCCATGGCTGGAGGTGGTCAGGAGACTCAAAGCCTACAAACACACAGACACCTGACTAATTTACAATGTACCTGCTTGAAACAGGTTTAAATCAAGTCTAGGTATGACATAGTGTATGGTTTTACTGATACTATATATGACACATTACAAACAGAAGATATATCAATTTATCCTTTGCTCTAACATTTTTGTCCTTTGAAAAACAGAAAAAAATGTGCATTTAATGTTTTATAATTGAAATATGGACATTCCATTCTGAGAATTTACAGTAGACAAACTGCTCAGACTCTGTGCTACTTAACCCCCCCCCCCCCAAATATTCCATAAGTGAAAATTAAATACAGCACCAACTGATAAATACACAGAACTAACAAGTTTGAAGAGAATCAAATAACTGCTAATATTCTAGAATGTGCAAGGATCACTTTTGTTGGTGCTCATCTACTTACCATGTAAGCCAATTTTGCTACTGACTGCACTCGTGAAACATCTCTGCAAAACATCAATAAGTTGTGTAGGAGTTAAAAGCAGTAGTGTACAGTTTACTTACAGCTTTGCACAGCTTGGAGAGAAGAAAAAAAGGCATGTATGTAGCATTTTCAACCAATGAATTCAGGAATTATATTCAGTTGTCATCATTTGCATATAAAAACTATGAAATTTCAAACATCCTTCATGCAAATGTAGTTTGACTGATGACGTCAAACGTGGGGTATATGACTGAAACTTAGAAGTTTAAACTGTATTTCAGTAGCAAATAATTGTATTTAAAAATGAAATGTCAGGTTGCTGGCTTAAGTAAATGACTGCATGATATACAAAGTAGCAGAACAAAGAAAACCACACACTAAAAAGGACTCACATTTCAAGGTCAAAGCTTCCATCGAATAATTCTGGGTCTACTTTCGTGAGGCTCGCCATAAGCTGCAGCAGGTCTTGTGTAGTCTGCGGGGATTCACGCAAGGAGTGGGTCCGTAGAAGATGCACAAAGTCCTGCAATGCCACCAGTCGGGACGTAAAATACATCATCATTTTCTCCGCAAAATACAAATTTCCCTCTGACTGGGAATGCATAAAAGCTCATACTAAACTTAAATATTGAAATATGGTATATTGGCAGTACAAAAACATCTTGAAAGCAAGGACAATATGGTCCCTAAGCCTGCAAGGTAACAAATCTACATTAGGCTATTGGTAAAAGACCTATGAATCAACCCCTAGGCAGACACTTTGCTGATCCTATAGTCATTAAGGCTATTTGCCAAAGGACGGTCCAGGATGTAATTCCCATTATTCTATGTTTTAGGGTGAATTATCATTTTCTAGAGTGAAATTCAATGGTTTACAACTCACTGTAAATCAGATGGCCTAAACATTGTTACAAGTTAATTGTGATGCACCTGGCTCAGTCACATGATGCAATGACATTTAGACAAATTCAAATGTTTCAATATATAAAGAACGGTTATGGCCATTTGTGCACAATTTATACCAAGCCAGCGAGCATCGAATCAGTTCCTGATGAGCCCCATTGGAGGCGAAATATGTCAAACTGTGCTAGCAAATTTTCACTGTTAATTACTTATTTCCAGTAGTTTCTTAGCCCCCAGGTACTAGTCTGGTGTTTTTATTGTTTCAATTTACTTTTTTTTCTTCTATATATGGAATATATGATAGGAGTGATTGTGGGTTAACCAGTAGATGAATATAAGTTGTTTAACCACAAGAACTTCATAATGTGCACCTGAAAACCCCATTTATAGCAGGGGCTGGATGAAAAGGATCAAGTGTCTACATTGACAGATGGGTCCACTTTGTATATACATGTACAGCACATGGGTGTTGTGAGCTTGACACAGAAGTCAAGGTCACCAAAATGTAATAAAATCCACAAGTGGTGTCAAGGCATATACATGAGGACAATTTGAGTTTTAGGTGTCCAGTAAGTCTTGGGATATCATATTCACAGGTGCATGGAGGACTAAACCACAGATTATGAGATAGACAGACAAACAACTAGAAAACATAAAAGCCTTCCCTACCCCTTGGGGTTGACCCATAAAAATATCCTGTACTTCCCAAATTAGTTTGCACACAAGTGTGTAGTATAGTTAAGTATCAGTTATGAATGGGGATGTTCTTTGTATAATCAAGACACAATTTTTGAAAGTTATAATACATAGTTTACACATCAACCTAGGAATATGTTTATACTACCCCATTTCTCATTAGCAGCTTGGCACCAGCCCACAATGTTGGTACATAAAAAGTATAGACCCATATCTTTTACATGGATTGCGAAGCAGGCCAAGCCTATAATTAATCACTCTCCATAGCACAGATGGTGGCGTATACTTTCCTACCTACATGTTTGGTGCAGGAGGCCGAAGGACTCGGAGAAAACCATCGTGCACAGTCATAGTGGTAGGAACTCTCTCCACGTTTCAGGCATGAATCGAACCCGGGCCGCAGAGGTGAAAGGTGAGCATGTTGCAGCTCCACCAACCGTGCACCCACTGCTGGTAATCTTACCCATTGTGGTAATTCTATGATGATTTCATTATTGAAATTACTTTTTTTATGGTAATTCAGTCATTCAAAACTAGATGGCAGCACAACTGTGTTGTTCCTTTTATTACATTCTGTCCCCATGGATTGCCCAGTAAATAAAATACAGTGGAACAGATCATTCCACTTCATGGCTTAATAAAATTTATTAAGAACCATAAAATAAATTAAAGTAGCCTTGGTTAGTGACATCCTTCTCTATGTTAAATATTAACATAGTTCCATGTAGAATTAACAGAAACCTACAGGAATTACCACCAGGGGGACCTACCATCTCCTTGGTTACAGGGTGTTTATAAACACAACCATGTGTATGATATACATGGACCAAACTAGACCAATGTCAATATGGCAGTTGGTCCATCTTACCTAACAAAAGCCCTGTTACGTTGGTCCGATTACGTAATAAAATATCACCAGGATCCATTACCTCCCCAAGGCAAAATAAGCGCGGCAGTCTTGCATTAGCCTCTGATGAGCCCAGGTTGTGGCGAAACTGGTCAGGCAATACAGTAATACAAAGACTTTATTCTGACTATACAAAGGCATCACAGACGGGCAGTCACGCCATCGTGGCACTTGAATATTTCTCTATAGTTGCTTTTATCAATAAACCCTGATTATAAAAAACAGCCTTTATCATCAAAAGAGGTCAAGTCTGGCATTTCTGGTACCAGACTCAAGCATAGGATTTCCGGCAGGCATCCGACCCAAAATATATTATGTAGCAGTGAAACTGATCTAGTGTCCACCACTTCGAATTACCAGGGCTGGCTCAGCAGGTGCTAATGAGACTTTAATCAGCAGGCCTGGCAGAAAGTTTGGGATTGTTCGTGAAAGGGCCACATGTCTATTGTGAAGGCACTTCATCTACATCTGGCAATAATTTACAGACACCAAAATTTGTTTATGTTTCATACTTTTCCTGAACTTGATCAAAACACGCAGTGATGAAAGAGTTAAGTGCTAAGTTAGAAACAGAATCAACTGTTGATAGAAGCAGTAACAACATTTGTTCTTACCTTAAACAATCCTACAAGCCTTTTGTGCAGTCTCTCTTTTTCTTGGGGACTCATTGTGTTTACTTCTTCATCCTCCTCGTCACTGAATGCTTCTATATCCTGCAATCAAATTTATTTGTTGACACCAACACATGCACACCCCGTCTTTGCTCCCCAACCCCAACACAAGGGGGTGGGGTGTAGAAGAAGTAGCAAAGTAAAAGACAATGTTTACTGTGGTCAAAGCCCAGTAAAAACCAGATAGAACACAGATTGATGTAATCACCATAATGTGAGGGAATCAAACAAATATTTTTACTTACAAGCCCATCATGACTTGGTTCCCTTTCTTTTTCAGTTTTCCTTGATTTCCCTTTTCTTTGGCCTTGCGTGCTGCGAACTGGTGAGGATTTGCGCTTTCGACTTTGTTGATCTGATATAATCAATAAAATCCACTCAACACCTTTAAAATCATTCAAACCTTAAAAGTATTGTTTCAAAAAGTATCAGAATAATTATATTTATTACATTTATGGAAGCTATTAGACATTTCAATTTAAATACATAACAAAACACAAATTATTCAAGCAAAATGCGTTTGTCAAGTTTTTTATGCAATGGAATTTGCAAAATGCTTTTGTACTTACCCTGATGAACCCAGAACTTAAAGCAGTCAGCAGCTTTCTGAAACAGTGTCGGATGAAATACCTTAAAGGCACCACTGCCTGCAAGATGTAACATATAACAATTAGCAAACTTGACTACTATTCAAATCTACTGATCACCATACAATGCAAATAAAACACAGGGAAGCAAACTACATGTATTTGTTTGTGTTTTTTTCTTCTTTATTTGTGAAATTTGTATTCATTTTCATTTGTGAATGTCAGTTTTCTGAGTAATATTGGGTGCTGTTTCAATGCAGATTGTTTTTTATTGGGACTACATGAAATCCCAATCTGGTTAGTTAAACCACTTTTAAAACAATGTAGGATGTCTATCGTGACGTTGAGACTTGGTTGCCTGGCAGTTTGTATTAATAATTTAGTTTAGCAGATCTGTGCCTGTACAGTTTTTTTTACTGTCTTTAAGTATTGGAAACTTGTTATATATATCAAAGTTGTACATGAAAGCAATGGGTAGTAATGACCATGGGTGGGTATGTAACCACACTCAGCAGTCCCATACATGAAAATATCAGGTCACTTTCAACCAGTGTCTTTTAAAAAGTACAAATATATTAATGAACATTAACAGATACCATTATTTTTTTAACAACAGCAGTTTACACACTGTCTGTAATATCACTCCAATTAAGTGAATCACTTCTAACCTGCTGCAAGAATAATAACATGCACTCGAACTGTGTAGGCATGGACAGTGTGATATTTAAATTTACCTGGTATGGAAATCAGTGCAAAGTAAACCTGGGCTGCAAGTATTCCTGCCTCTCTTTGCTCCACATTTGCTAACCTCTGTAAAAAAATGTAAAAAACAGAACAAGACAAATGAACAAACATTTACAAAACTCCATGTCTAGTACTGCACCATATGCATATCTTAATATAAACCCATGAAATAACATCTAGATATTCCTTCCTAGCAATGAAAGCACTGAATGAAGTTGTCATTTTTTTTTTCTTTTCAAGTAATTGCTTGGAAATTAGTACATACAAAATTGCTTGGTGTTGAAATTGACTCCAATCTCAGTTGGGCTCCCCAGCATGAGACAGTATGCAAGAAGTTATCTTAAACGAAAGGTGTTCTTAAAAAGAATTCGCCTTTTGATTCCAAAAGATGTTGCAGTCCAACTTTTTAATGCATTGGTCCTACCGCACATGGACTTTTGTTGTACTGTTTGGGGTCGTCCTTCCAATTCAATTTATACCGAACGTATTACCAAATTACAGAAGCGGGCGGCACGTATAATTCTCCAGTGCAGCATTTTAGATTTTTCCAGCCTGCGGCTTTTTAAAAAATAAAATGGGCGCCTTTCTATGAGCGATTGAGCTTTAAAATAAGTGTACTAATGTACAAGTGTCTAAATGGTTTGGTGCCGACATATCTATGTAACTTTAGGTCACTCTCACAGCAACACACTTATGGTACAAGAAGTGCTAGTCGCAGCACGTACAGGGACTGGTATGGAAAGAGTTAATAGTGTCTTCCCTGACAGCCTACACAACATCTAATCCATAATCAGCAGTTTTTACATCACCCAGAAAATTATGTGCACCCTATTCACTGCACCAAGGCCAGTCAAAGCATGACTTGCATGCAATGTACAATTACATGACCAAGTACTTCACCAACTAGTGTTCAATGGGAGGAAAGTACAGTTTAATAAAGCACCTTAGTTCCTGCATCCAAAATGTAGAAAAGCAGAGCTATCAGATGACGATGTGGTAGATCATTTTCCACAAGCACACTCCAGAATCCTTAAAAAAAAAAAAAACATTCATGTCATAAGCAAGGTAACTTCAAACTATAAAGTATCCTTCATACAGACGCACATACCAATACAGCACAGTAAATATACATTGTAAAATGAGCTTTGGTACACAACTTGGTAAAGCTTTATCCTTTGTTTCCTTTTCAAGTATATAAATAACTGAATATTATCATCATGCTTTAAGCCTATAGATGCCAGCCAGCCATTTAAATTATTATTTATTGCTTGAACATTTTAATTAACCCAAATAAAACGTAGGTTTAGGGGGGTATTAATTGAGTGAGCAATAAGAACGTATAATTTACTAAAATCAGACGTATCCAAAGTCTTGCATTGGCTGGCTATTATGCTGACATTTATCAATATTGACAATGCTGTGTTGAAGTGCTTAGCTATAAAATTACAAAAACAACAGACAGCACTCCCCCCCCCCTTTGAGTTTTAAAACATGCTTTTTAACGCAGAAAACATCAATACAGTTTACGAGCAATACATCAAATGTGAGGTTTGCATGTGTACCATGTGTACTACAAAGTTGAGCCGGAGAAAACAAACCGTATTCCCGCTATAGACAATCATGTACGAAAACGGGCCATTCTACCTTTCATTGCGATTTATTCAGAAAGCAATTTTCACAAGATCAATCAATTTTGTAAACAACATTTTAAAAAAACCAGTAGGTTTAACCTATCGAAATGAACAGATTTTGGAAGGTAAATACCTAAGCTACAAACCGTATCTGGGATTTTCTGTTCTAACTATTCCTTTCGTGACTTTTGAAACGCTAAAAGTGACAGAACTGTAAGACTTTATGATGGCGATGAAAGAATTCAACAACATTTTCAATACTCATTAATTTCATGAACGGTAAGAACGGTTCCTGCGTATTGGTCAGTACTTTAATCCTGCATAGTTTTTAGACTTAATTGTGGAATATTTTTCCAGTGGGCGCTGCAAAAAGTGCGGTCTGATACCCTCTTGGAAAATTACTCAAGACACCATCAAAAGTCATCACATTTATACAAACGTGGTTCCTTCAAATCTAGACATCTGTACCATTAAAATAAGGTATAGTTTTCTGGGTGGAATGGCAAAAACCAAAAAGTTATAAGGGGCTAAAGTCGCTAGTTCTATACACGCGGTCGAAATATGGCCGCCACCTTAAGGCCACATCTCATCAGTCCCTTGGGTGGTGAGATCCCACTGTCCATGTTTGCACCACATTTGCCTGCTGTTTTGTTCAACTGTTGGACAGAGGCCTTATATCACATAAACGCACCTTCTCCTGCAGCTCCTTCTTCCCCCCTGGCCCAGGGACTCAAGCAATCCAGTGCCTTTCTCAGAATTAAGGCATGATAGTTGTTTTCCTGCAAGTCTGATTCCACATTGATTGGCAGTGGATCTACATCTGTAAAATCCTTCTCCCAGGTGTCTTTCACCCATTCTGCAACATAAATGGTAAAATATATACACTGTATGATCAAAATATCACACATCACAGATACCAGCTGTTCTCCACAGCTGTGGTCTGCATGTTTTGCTTCAAATGGTCTCTAGTGGGGATTAACAACTTCCAAAGTGTGATCATATGATACAGTAGTCCCTCCTTTGAAAGACCACTTCCTTTGAGAGGCCACAAAGGTCAGGTCTCTCTGTAGTACTTTTCATGTTATTTATACCTCCTTTGAGGGACCACCTGCTTTATGTGACCGCCTTTTGGGTGGCACTAGGGGCGGTCTCTCAAAGGAGGTACTACTGTACATGTACACACGCAAAAAGTATGCTTGAAAACAATGGGGGACTTACCTTAATGCCATATGGTATATGGTATTGGTTCTCTTTTCCATCAAGCCAAGAAGTACAGTATCATCACATAATATTAACTTGTCGTTTTTTCTTTTATCACCCTCATGGAAAAAATTACAAAAAAAAAAAAAAAAAAGTGTGGTGCCATCATTGCTTTTTCATTTGAATGTGTGATTTTGTATATATATTCTTTTATTTCAGTAAATTTGAAAACCTAAATAAATCAATCATCTGTATACTAAAATTATAACCCACCTGTACCTTGACTGTCCTTTGTGTTTAAGTGTGATTCTTTTTCACAAGTGCACATACAGTATGCTGGTGGGGAGAGAGTACATGGTGCTCTACACTTTTAAAAATGTAACAAAATGAGGATGAGTAATGACAAACAATGTATGGATTTACCACTGGAAACATGTTGACAGCCCAGTAAACACTGTCGTATAATTCCAGTAGGGTGACAATTTCTCCATCAGATGGCACAGCATACTATTTTACAACTAAAACCAAGGCCATCCCTCCCAGCCAACCATCTATTCGCCCAATTTACTCTGTACATGCAATACATGTATAATCACATTACATTTTGCCACAATTTTGGGACAAACAATCTGAGGGAAGGATGTCTACTAGTCTAAAATGGCCCAACTATACACACATTTACAGTTACACTCATTATATCACCTTTCAAAATCAACTAAGGTTTTTATTATAAATGCATATTAAGTTGGTAAATGTGGCTTGAAGCCATCCCTTACTGAAGGACGAGTGGTAAGCAAGGCTTGACATTAAAGGTCAAATGACAAACTCAAATTTTCCATTAAATTTGTGTTTTTTCGATGCGAGGCCCCTCTAATAGTCAAAAGTTACCAGTTGAAGTAAAAATATGAACCAAATCTGTCAAAAAGCGCTTTTTTGGCAGCCTAAAAGATGGCCATTGTTCCTGGACATTTTGGACACGGCCCGCTGGAACGCAGCACAACTGTGACGTCATTCTAGATCTTGTCATTGGGGTCCAGTACCCGGTGGCCATTACTGTATTGATTGCCGGTTGTTACAATAGTTCCCGGGCAGTTATGGTGTATTGCGCTGCCGTTGGTTGTACCAACGGTACAAACTTCGGTGGAAGTTTCTTCAAGTTTCCAAGAAACAAAAAGTTAAGGAAAGCATGGACGGCAGCGATCAAAAGAGACGGATTAAATCGAGACCATCACACGCAACCAGTGTTGTGCGGTGACCATTTTGCTCAAGACACGTTCGACAAGAACCCAGAGATAGCACGCAAACTTGGAATGCAAGTGCGGCTGAAGAAGGATATAATTCCAACTCTTCACATTTAGAACATTCCGAAAAGACAGGGAGACATCACAGATTCAGAATGTCCGCCGACGAAGTGAAGGCGATCGAACGCAGTTGACCAAACGCCAGAACCTCGCGGTAAGTACATACAGGCGACACGCAGTAGCGCTTGTCCATTTCTGTGTTCTCATTGAGTCCCGGGGGGTCGCTTATCGGTGATGGCCAATTGGCGCCTGTAGTGTACTTCACAACGTCTCATGTGTATTCATCATCAAACGTTTGTAAATTTGGCTGTATTGCAGTAAGTTATGGTAGTTGTATAAATTATGTACAGTGAATTACCGGGTTAATTATTGTCCTCTGTTGTGTCGATGGTCCCAATCTGAACGTGCACGACTCATTCCACCTCCCTGGTCAGATCCATGCATTTCGCCTGTTTACCCTGCTGAGTTTCCCGAAACCGCATAAACACGAGACGACGTTCAGTGGCAATAGTAAGACCAACGTGTGGCCTACATCGATTATGCACAACACCAAAAATGTATATATATCAAGGGTCGAAATTAGGGGTAGCATTGGCAGCATTTGCTACCAACTTTCATGATCTGCTACCTATATTTGTTGTGTGGTAGCAAACCTTTGCTGCCAAAATTTTGCGGGTCAAAAATCACAAAATCAGTTTCTGTCAAAAAGTGCCTCAGAGTGCATCAATTTGCATGCTTAATTTCAATATTTTTTTTGGGGGGGGGGGGGGCATGCCTCCACACACCCCAGGTGGGCGCTTGCCAAACCCTCCTGATTTGCTGCTCTATTCTCAGATTTGCTACCAAAAATTAAACTTGGTAGCAAACCCTTGCTACTGGTTAAAATCAGTTAATTTCTACCCCTGATATATATATATATATATATATATATATATATATATATATAAATAACATAATTCTTTTCCTGTCGATTAGAGTGAACAACAAATATGTTTATTTGGCCATAGTTACATTTTGTGTGTTGGGTTTTGTGCTCGTGAGTTGTGGTTATTATTGAAGTAACAGTTTCATCATGTGTTCATACAGTACTGACTTTTTTATTTTTATGTTTAGCTAATTGCAGAACACGACCAGGCCATAGCAAGAACAGGTAACTGAAGGGACACAGCAAGCTGTATTTGAATTCAATGGGGTAGGCCTATCAGACAGAGCAAACTGGTACTCAATAGCAAGGGACAGAGCAAGTTGTACATAGTTCCAATGCGACAGGCCCACATCTTTCTGCTCCTATCCATGTGGACACACCAAAGCCCTCTTATGGGATAAGTTAATTGTTGGTTAGAACAAGTAAAATTTTTGAGTTCTGTACACATGATTAATCCCATCGATGGTTCTATAAATTGAGACAAAAAGGTGGTCAGACAAGTAGATACAAAATAATTTCACACTGTGCAAAGATTCATAAATGCCCGAGGATTGAAATAAAACCAAACTCCTTCAAGAGCCAGCTCTCTCCATCCCATCAGGCTGAAGTCAATCAGCAATGTTAAGATTTATGTATGCCTGGCCAAAGAAGTAATTAAGAAATCAGATTTTAAAAAATGTAAATTCCTATTTTGTAACTGCTGTTGTAATGTTTACTACTATGGTATAACCAGTTCCATTATGCACCAGATTCTGGATAAACCTCCATTCTGGCATTTGTAAATTATGTTTCAGCTTTCACAATTTGCATCATGTTGGCCCTGATCTGTTTAAAAACGTTAATTCTTCCAAACAAATTATGGCACTATACCTATGCTGTAGCTGGAGTAAAGAGGCAAATCTTGATACTGTATGCTTAAGATAAGCTTCAGTGAACATTGAGAACAATAGAAAGTCCTGCAAACTTTGCCAAATTTGAATAAAATGTACATCACACAATAGGTCGAGCACTTCAAAATTCAGACATGCGAAGCAGTAACATTAAACAAGCTTTACTGAGATTTTTTTTCAACATTTTTCAAAGGAATTATTTATTACGAAGTATCAAAAGAACCCAATCTGGTTGTGAATAATGTTCCTGAGATTGGCTACAGCTGTGACGTCATTTTTGTCACATGATATTCTCCACCTGGACACCATTTCACTTCAAGATGGCGGAGAGTGAAGAAGTGGGGTTTACTGTGAGCGAGGGTACGTTCTTCAGATACTTCATTTTTGAATCACATAGAATAAAGATATGGAGTACAATTATGTGTCTGTTTGTGTCAGGAAGTCAAATTTTAATCATAACTGTTATTATGTTTGACCTCATTACCCTGTTGACACTATTAAATGGGACACTTCTAACCTTGGTAGGACCTGTATTTTTCCGTTTAAAAAAACTAGAAATTCTGTTTCACCAGCCAGAAATTTCCAAATTCCGTTTTAGTAGTTCTCTTTGTATGTAAAACACATTAAAGCAAAACAACAATTTCCGTTTCAGAGATGACAAAAATTCATTATTCCGTTCCGTTTCCGTTAAAAACGAAAAAATACAGGCCCTACCTTGGGGAGTGGATGTAGAAACCAAATTCACTTAAGTGGCCTTGTGACCTTGGAAATTAGGGGAAGGCCAACTTTCTTTGAAGGTGATTTAACCCTAACAGAAGACTATAAACATGCACAAAATAAAAGCTCTGGCTCGAAAAACTCTGCAGTTATTAAGCAGAAACCAAATTCAGTAATATATGGCTCTGTGATCTTGGGAATTGACTCAAGGTCACCCATTTCACAACTTTTTCTAGCTCTTATACAAGGCCATACTCCTGTGTAATATGAAAGCCCTATGTGAAAAACATGTTGGGTTTTCATGCAGAAACCAAGTTCACTAATAGGACTCCAGGTGGTGACCTTGGGAATTTGGTCAAGGTCATCCACTTTCTAAGTTGACCAAGTCCTAATAGGGGAGGGCAAGAACAGAAGCTTCTACTGTTCTCCTGTAGAGGGCAGTTCAGTCGTTCAGGGCTAGAATTTTGTATTTCCATTGCTTTTAATTGTAAACTACAGGTAAATAACTTTAAAACCACTCATTGCAGAAACAGCAAATTTTTTGTGGTAAAATTATGTACATAGTTGAAATGTCCACATACATTTTGCTCCTGCAGCTTTAAAGAATAGTCTTTTAAATTGAGGTTACTTTAACATGTGAACCAATGGGAATACACATCTCTAGCCCTGAAGAATTTTGTGTATTGGAGTGTGTATTCAGCTGAATACACTTACATTGGGTAATTGTGACCTCTCCTATTGAGTACTATTATTATAAGTCATCTAACTTAAATTCTGAGTTAAAATGCAGAAGCCAAGTTCACTAAAGAAGTGCCCTTCTGACACTTCCACTTAGGTCAAGGACTATAATCCTGTGCAATATACTGGTCCTATCATATAAACTGTTTTGGTTATTGTGTAGAAACCAAAACTTACTGTAGTACCACCCTCACCTTGGAAATAAGGTCAAGGTCAGCAACCTTCATACTTGCCCCTATATAGGGGTATAATCTCGGCACTATCAAAGTCTTATCCCAAAACTTCTCGAGTTATGGGCGGAAACCACAGTCCCTCTTGCGACCAAACGACTG
>OZ026612.1:101271225-101321225 GCA_964020975.1 Hermodice carunculata | reverse complement strand
TTCCAAATGTTATCTATAAGTTTGTCAGGATGGGCTATTATATGGACCTATAGTCAGATTTGTAGCTGTCAATATTATGCAAATTATAGAATTGGAAAATCAGAAATCCTTAGTATCTACTGAACTATGACAGATATAGACACAATTCCAAACGCTAGCTATAAGGTTGTGAGGGTGGGCTTTCATATGTGCCTATTTGCATATTGTTTGGAACAGTCATGGTGTCTTAAATTATGTAAATTAGGGCAATTAAAATTTTAAAGCTCCATATCTTCCAAATTATTGCAGATAGACACAAAATTTCAATGTGCATATACAGGATTATGACACCTGTAAATGTAATGGACAGTAAAAAAAGTGTTGAATTTCAAATTATGCTAATTAGGGCATTGAAAAATTTCAAAGTTGAATATCTCCAAAACTATTATAGATAGAGATGCCATTCCAACTTCAATATATAGGTTTGTGGCGAAGTCGCATCCAACGAACCATGAACCAATGTTATAGGATTTTAATTAATGCAAATTAGGCAAATACATAAAATTGAAATCTTGAATAGCTTCAAAACTACTGTATATAGTGGTGTCATTCAAACTTAAGTTTATAAGTTTCTGACATAGCCACACACAATGAACCAAGAACCAAAGTATTATCATTTTAATTTATACAAATTAGGCTAATACACAAAATTTAGATTATGTTCAACAATGGCAAAGTATAGCATTTCAAACTGTTCTCACGTTGAAGGGCACCGACAGATTTGCTGTGAAACAAACCCTTTTTTTCTAGTTAACTCTGTTCTCTTCAGATTACAACATTCCTTTTCTTTTTTCCCAGCACCCTACCAGAAAGTCCTGTACAGTTCTGAGCCCCCCCCCCTCCGTAAATCGCTGTCAAACCTAAAATCCATGTAACACGCTCTTTTTCTCCTAAGCGCCGAACTTCCTCTAAGCTTATGCAGTTACATTCTGCATTCTGCTCTTTCCTTAACATTTTTCCGTCGTCTCTCTGTACGCATCACACCATACCAACCAATTATGTACCGTCTCATATGACCTCCTGGCAATAAACAACACTTACCATTGCTACCTGCCGTCCATTTCTGCCTTTTCTTTTCTAGATTGATAGCTCTTGTTGTACTCTGAAACAAAAGTTTGAATCAATTCCTTCCATCCCAGCACGTACTCTTCTTCGGCTTCTGCAAACTTTGTATTCCTGTCTTTAGTACACTTTTTTCTCTCGCTCCTTTTTCAGTCTTCGTTTCATCCTTCTGTCACTACCTTCCGTACATATGTTTTCCAATCCTCAACCTAATGATAACTTTTCAATTCACACCTTTAGTATACTTTTTTCTCTCGCTCCTTTTTCCAGTCTACGTTCCATCCTTCTGTCACTACCTTCCGTACATATTTTTTTCAAATCCTCAACCTCATGATAACCTTTCAATTAATACCTTTCTGCTAACTTATTCATGTCTCTGACCCATCTTGTCTTTTCTGTGACATCTTCATTATACAGTGAAACCTCATTATAACGACACTCATATATCCGATATATTCAATATGATGACACAAATTTTCAAGGGAAGAAGTTTATTTTTTTTTGTTATTTGATTCATTTATCTGACATATTCAGTTATCTGACACTTTTTTTTAGGAAACAGATAGTGTCATTATATCGAGTTTTCACTGTATATTTTCCTGCACCATCTGTCCTCGCTTACTGATTGTAAATATCCCCAGCAGTTTAACTCCGCTTCGACAATTTTGTCTATTATTTTATCCCCCTACGTTGTTCTCATTAGTTAAATCTGATTTAGCAAACATGTTATACAGCCGTAATCTCGGAATCCGTTTGGGAATGACAAAATTATCTGCCGTCTGTATGCGGACGATGTTTGTCTTTTAGAAGATAGTTAAGAAATTTTACAAAAAAATACTAAATATCACAGGCGCCGATTTGCATCTGGGTGGAACATATACTTCAATGATGATAAATCTAAAGGATACGGATATCGGTAAATATCGGTAAATATAAAATATCACTATATTTAAAATGATAAGGAAAAATGCATGTACGTTGTCGGCGGGTGCTGCCAGCCCAGAAACCATGTGTCTGTAAAGAAACAACATGCAGGGCAAATATACTACAAGTAATATATTGAGATTGACGAGCTAAATATATACGTATTTTAAAATGTTATGTGTAAAAGGTCTGAAATTAAATCATCACATTTCACCAGGGCGCCTGGCTAGTAGGTCGATAGCGGCTACCGCTGCCATCAGCCTACATCGGCCAGGTATAGAGCGCATTATGATATCACTGTATACATAAAATCGCGAGTCCGTATCACAGTCTTAGATTGGGTATTAAAAAGTGTGAGGCTTTCCCAGCTGGGCTGTCCTGTTGCGTGGAAAATTGTAAAACTGGTTATAAATGCTAGCTTGCTGGCAGAGTTTTTAAAATCCTTAAAAGATATGGGCATGGCACGCAACTTACGTCGACAGCGCAGTCTTTTACTGTTATCGTTTGTGATAAATCCACGAGTTCCAATTTCACCGGCATGAAAGAAAGTTTTGTATCCGTTCTTCTCCATGTCCACTAAAAGGGGAGAGTATTTACTTGTTTTATAGGTATCGATTTTTTCAATATTAGTTCCGAAAGGGACAGAAAGTTCGAAGATGTGTAGTTCACGTTTGAAAATAATGTCAGATCGGGTATAAGTTGAGTCTGGGGACATTGGGTGGAGAATGGTTGTAGGATGTGATGGCTGAGGAAGATCAGATCATATTTTTAAGTGGCGAGTTCTTTTCATACATGTCTGACACCAAAAGTTTTAGAGGATCGTTATGGCGCCATGTCAACAGTTTACAGGTATCGTTTAATCGTTTGTCCCATCTGCGTAGATTTGTATTTGTGTTCAGGCAGCCTGAAAGTGAGTTGATCAGAAATTTTATAATTCCTCGGGGTAAATTAAAAGCAATGCTCTTCCAGTCCATTAATTGTTCTTTCAAAGCTATTAGTTCCAGAAATCGATCTTCAACTGCTAGAGTGCGGGCATGATTTAGCCAAAGGTCAGATATGCGAGTTTGAAGAAATTTCTTTGCTACTTGCTTGCAGCCAGAAAGGGATGCTTTTTTTCTGGAGGTATGTTGAGATATGTTTCGTGAGATGAGACGTGAGAAATTTTGCGGGTCCTTTGCTGGTCGGTTTCGAGCCGGATATTGAGACAGTGGTTGACGGCTGCATCTGCTTTTCTCCGAGAGGATATATAAGATATATAGAAGGAATGAGAAGGTACCTGGGGGGGGGGGGGGGGGAGGCCACTCCATTTCTTTATGAACCTATTGGTCAGAGTATCTAGTTTTTCCAGATGGCTTTCGCAGACATCATAAACAGACAGATAGAATCTCATGGAGGGTAAGTAGCAGTCACGGTGGATACAGGGTTTGTATTCTTGGCGGATGAGAAGCTGGTCTATATTTTCTAGGGCTATCGATAATTTATTATGCAAGTAGGTATAAATGTCCAGTTCAGTGTTGCATGTGACGAGAGAGCCTAAAGGCATGGTGTTCGCTTTCAAGGGTGGGAATGTCATATCCACTGATATATATATACATTTTACAACCGTGGGCTTTCCAGAGCATATTGATAAGGATCAACATTTCACCGGTTTTAGCCTAAGTCCCACAGAGCGTGTGTTTTCTTGGATCTTCGTATCAGACGTTGGTGACATAGTTTGTTGTTTGTAATCAGGCAAAAGTAGTCTGCAAAAGAAATGGTAATTATTTTTTGACCTTCTTTTTTGCATCCGAGCTTCTGTTGTCTGTCTAAATCCTGATTGATAGGATTTAAACAGTGGATAAAAATTAAGTAGCCTGAACGGATCTCTTTGAAAGATGCCTTTTCTAAAGTAGAATTTATTGGATGTCCATGATTTGGTGGTAACTGCGCATCATGACAATAATGAATATAAGTTGTTAATGTGTGAACGGGTGTTGGCTGGCACTGCATTTCTTTACAAGGTGTGGGCTAGCAGTTGATGTAGTACAGAACCAAAGGCGTCTTCCAGGTCAAACCATGTAATATGCCAGGTGTGGTTTTTACTTTTTGCATGTAGGATAATTTCGTGGATACTTGATGGTGTTCAATACCATTTTTCCTTTCAAGAATGCTTTTTGGTACGTAGAGTTTATGAGAATATTTTGCTTGATGTAGTCATCGAATCCGTCAGGAAGAGGGTGGTGGAATACTTTAGCGACACAGCTAGATGGGGCTATCATTCTAAGATTTGAGGGTTCATCAGCATCTGCTTTCTTGTGGATCAGCGTTCTATTGCATTCAGTCCAATCATAAGGTGGGCTGCTGTCACGGATCAATTTGCTGTACGGGCTAGCGAGACAGTGACGAGGACATGGCAGTGTACGTAGTTTGGTATATGCAAGTTCGTCTGGTCTAGGTGCAGATCGTGTTAGTTTACCTTTAAAAACATTTCTCATATCTTTAGGCTTGAATGGATCCATCGAAAAATGAGAGTTTTGTGGGATGGGAAGAGATGGAAACCATCGGAGGCTGTCGAAATTAAGTGTCACTGGGCTGTTGTAACTTCTTTGGAAAAATATATCTGCTTGTTCTTTATTGAAAGTATATAGGTATTTTGATTGGTTCATGTACATTGCCATTCACTGCTCTTTTACCGAAGGTCCAAAAGTGTTTATGAAATATTTTGTCTTCATATTTTGCAAATGTTTTTGATCATTTGGATCAGATTCTTTCATAAAGAAGTTATATCACCACGGCTTGATTCTTTACGGAAGGCTTTCTTACGTAGTTTATTCTTTATTTTTTGTGCATCGTCAGGAGATTTCTGAGGTCTGCGGCAGTAACTAGTTTCTTTTGGTGGATCAGTAAGGAACTCGGGCTTAGATCTTAGAAAACGTCGCATGTTCGTAATGAAATTATTACCCGCATGATCTGGTATTGTACTGTAGTGTTGGTTGCAAGTTCGTGATGAAGCGGTGGAGACAATCAGACATGTACAGTTCCTAATTAAAATTGTTCCACTGGGGTAAGTTCAGGTTGGGCACAATAATGCGTGCAAAAGTCAACACAGTACTAACGATTGGCGTAATAGGTTCCATTTTTATGGTGTGGTATACAGATGCAAAGCCAGCCAGGTAATAAAAAACAATGCCGGTGCAGTTAAGTGCAACAGTGGGCTTGGATAGATCCACTTCATAATATATATCCTAGAAAATGTTTCCAAGTTTCATTTTTACCAGGCAAGAATCAGATCGCAACCAAAAATCAGCAGATGCACCAGCAATTGATAGGCTGGAATAACAGGTCTAGATTGATGGACCTCCTTAATTGTCTGGTTGGCAATGCAAAATTTGCTAGGCATGAATCAGCATCTGCCAACCAATCCTGAGGGAAAGTGGAATTTAGGAAATTTGCATGTTACCAAATGTACTGCATTAAAATATTTGAGTATTATATTTTTACAATGTTTGAATGGCTCGGTTCATATCAAAACCTATCTGAAAGACACGATGGCACGATTACAAGGTTATTAGACCCGAGTCTTTTCGTCAAGAACTACTTCCTAGTCGTTCGTATCCTATTCCGTAGTTCAATCTCTATACTCTCCATCAGCTAACATGTCACTGTCTAACCTATATAAATGTGGATGTACTATAATACATATTGCTCATGTTCCTCTATAGCATTTTGACTAAGGCTGCATTGGCCTAAATATAGTAAAACGTCTTAGCGGGTAACAACTCAGAACATGTTTCGGAGCCTGTACCCGTACATGTCTCTCTGAGTAGCGGTTCGTTAAGTTAACTATTCAGCAAAGCCAACCCACATAATAATGAATAAGTATAAACGTACGAAATGATGAATCAGCTAAATAACTGACGCTTTGCTTATAGACACAGCCTCAATACGAAGACAGAATACCTGTCAACCCAAATATAATTACTAAATTTGTATAGAACAGGTTCAGACAAGAATAATTCTACTAGCCCCTGAACTAGTATGTACCCTTTCTAGCTGGATAGCTTGCCTTCGTTTAACCACCTGCCAGTGTACCAGATTCTAAGTACAATTAGGCAAACTCGTAAATGCCGTAGGCTGCTGCTTGTTACAGCTAGTCCCCATGGGGTTAACCTTATGTATGCACCACCGTGTCTACCCATGTTAATAGGGTATGTTTTGGCCACAGTATTTGGAAGCATGTCATATTACCCTCTGTTTCCCATGGATGTTCTGTTTTAGTTCAATAACACCAAGGAACTAACAGGAGGAGAGCAAACTCGTGGCTTTCGACTGGCCTCATGTATCTTCCGTCATTTATTGTTTGCAAACATCTCAATTTAATGCTTTATGGCATTACCCTAAAATGGACGTGGGCACAAAGCAGGTTCTTCAGCAGCCTCTGAAAATCATGCTATTCAATGAATGTTTATAAACATTTTATTCACGTAATTCATAGTTGTCGCACAGGAATGACGTCAGCCGGAAACACTCCTCTCCTGTAACATATGGTAACTCAGGAAAAAGTGGAGTAAGACTTAATTTCCGCTCTATGTACATACAAATGGTTACATATAATAGGTTGCCTTGTAAATAATCTTTCTCACTAGAAAATAATATAGATGTGCACTTGGTGGACAGCTTTAATTGTAAATTACACCCAGTTAGATTAAAATGGGTATTCTTAACTTATAGTGTAAATATAAGATCATGTATAAACATATACACACACATATATTGGCTCCACCGCCTGGATTTCACATTGCTAATATTTTCAAATGACAGAAAAGCACAAGGCTATGAATGGGATTCTGGCTATTAAGTGTGCATTGAAGCATACTGAAATCGAGTCCTTCTTCCTTCTCTGCCAGGCTCCTTGATAACACTAAGGAAAGCTAGTCACTTCTAAAATCACTTCAATATTCCATCACAAATTAAGATTGGAGAATTTCCGTCACTCGATTGCTTGATTACACCTTTTATTGCACACTCCAAATGTATCTTAAGTCTGGAAATTGAACCTATATACATACATACATACATACATACATACATACATACAAACATACATACATACATTTGAGCCTGGAGCTGATTCTTAAGGTCAATGAGATCGGCATAGATTCTCCAACAGAATGCATTACATCCTATTTATTTAAAAAAAAATCCTTGAAATGAGTCTCACAATTTGACGCTTGGAAGCTGGGTAATTTTTTTTAGAGATTAAGCAAATTAATGTAATCAGATAAATGTCAAGTTATATAGATGCTCCATGCAGTTATAACAAATTTCAACAAAAATGGGAACGTTACCCCTCTGTTACAAACTTGCAAATGTTGCATGGAGACACTTCCCAGTCAAACAATTCAATGCAAAGGACAGGTGAGAAACACTGACTGCACATAAATATTGCAGCAGAGACCAGAGTCCATTATAATAATGATAAATGATTAAAACCATGACCGGACAAGAGATGTTATATGAAATAGTGTCCCATGGGGTAAAGAGCAAATACAATAGAAGGATTAGTGATAAGTAACCAATGGGAAACATCCAACATGGAAAAAATATAGCCCCCCACCCCCCTGATGTTGTCCAAGACATGTCTAAACAGGGTGTGAGACGTAGAGGGGGTTATATTTAGATAGCAGTAGCCGTCCAAAGGGGTTATATTTATGCAGCAGTAGATGTCCAAGAAGAGTAGTGCAAAAGTTGTATCTCATCAAACAAACAGATAAACACAAAGTTTATAAGTAGGATTAAAGACAAGTAGGGCAATGATCCATATTGAGGATAAGTAAACGTAAGTTTTGACAAGCTAATGGAAAGTCAAACTATGGATAGAGAAATCGCCATTGACTCCATTACGTGCAGGCAGTCCAGTAAAATTATACATAGACAATACTGGTACCGACCTAATCAATTTGCAAGAGAGATGCCTCTATGTAAAATGCCAAATGACCAAGAGTGATGGTTCTGCTATAGGTGCCGCAGATAAAGCTGGTCTTGTTAACTTGTGTTTACACAGTCTGTGGTCAGAGGTTTAAGTATACTGGCAAAACAGACAGGTGTGGACATGACGGGACCCCTGTATTCTGACATGTTTCAACAACCTCAGCTATCACTCAATGGGATCCCAGTCATGGTCTAATTGACACCTAGATGACAAGCATTCTGTCCGATGAGAGTGGGCACAGAGAACTACAAAGTGGATATTCAAACAGTGAAACTGTGGCTATGTACAGTTAGTTTGACCCCCACACCATACATGGAGATCAGTCAACATCCGCAAAATAGTACAGCCAAGTACCCCATCTTGAAGTCAGACCTCATGACACATAATGTGCTACAAGGTACTCCTCGCATTCAACTGGACACATTACTCCATGGTTTTGTAGCCTACCTGCTTAAATCCCAATGGCTTCTTGGCTTTTGAAGCTGTGAGGGGAAGTAACCCCAAGAACCGCTTTTATTTTCAACATTATAACCTGAATTACCTACAAGTGACAGTGGATGGCAATCCCTACCATAGAAGAGTACTGGAACCAGACTATGCAAACAAGCTCCACATGGATCGTTTCCTTACTTTGTTCACGGAACTGGTAAATGGAATACCAACGATGGAAATGACATCAATAGATAGTTATCCCAATGGCTACTCTCTTTATCTAATCAACATTGCCCCATCCAAACAGATACAAGACGTCATGCCTATAAGTAGAAAAGGCAATGACAAAGCAGAGGCTAGATTTTCTCAGCTGCTGCCAACAACAGTAGACCTTCTGATCTATGCCATTTTCCCTGACATGATTGAGATGGATTACACTTGCAACTTATATCTGCAATAAATAATCACTAATTAAGGTCCGCATTGCTGAAAAGCCCCCTGACCAGACCCTAATTTCATGGCATTTGCCCTTCAGACAGACTGCCATATATATATATATATATATATATATATATATATATATATATATATATATATATATATATATATAAAATAAACCAAACTCCCAGTCTGCTGATTGTCAACATGGACCTATATCACATGCCAGGCAAACATTGGATAGTTATATTTGGCCTGAGACATGGACCTGTGGGATTCTTTGATTCCTTTGGACGCAATCCAGCCTATTACAATAGAAACTTTATGGATTTCCCATGATGAAAGGAAAGAGGTGTCAAGTACAAAAAGAAAATGCTGCATGCATGCGGCAGTCTTATGTGTGGATTGTATTGTCTGTATTATACCATACACTGCTGTAAAGAGGTACCTGGGGACAGAATCACCAGCCATTTTGGAAGAAATAGGGAAAAATAATGATATGGTGTTCCATTTCATTAAAAATACTGTAGACTCTGGAGAAAAATAAAGTTATGAAAAATGTTATTTTACACATCCTCAAACTCCCTCATATGCCCTAATATATGCCTTCATATGCCCCAATGTACATCTTCATAAGCCCTCATATTCCTTACTATATACCCTCATACTTCCTCATATATGCCTCTATAGGTCGTAATAAATGCCTTTTTACTCCCTAATATACACCTTCATACACTTTAATATACGCCTTCATATGCCCTCATATATGACCTAATATTTGTCTTCATATGTACTCATGTAGTCTCATTTGAACAGAAATCTCTATGTAGCAGACAACATCTGTGCATACAAGATATTAGGACACATCTGCATTTATTATTTTTGCATGGAGATATTGGTAATTTCAAACAATAAAGATGCCTTACAAAATACAGCCATGTGTGTCCCATCTGTAGAAAGATTAATCAAAGTCAGCTGAATGCACATGGTTTCGACAGTGCAGAAAGACAAGAATGGTTGAAGCAAGCAGTACTTCATTCAAGCTATACAGAAAAAATTGGGTGCCAAGAGCCCCTTTTGCATAAGGCGGCTCAAGGAGGAATATTGGGCCATGCTTTTAAGGGCAAAGGACCACTAACCAATACAGCAACACATGTCACCTATAAACATCCTTTCATGATGATTGTGGTGGTCCCTACCTGTTGTATGCATATAAAGCCTCTTACAGAGAGCAAACCAAACCAACAAAACCTCCACCGCAGGGAGTAATTATTTGTTACACACATTGGCAGTCCTTGTATGACGAGATGTGAGACAATATTCCAAACACTGAATTTATTAGAGGTATTCTTTCAAACTTTGAACAAGACAGTTTTCAAGACCATTGCACAGGAAATCTGATCGTATTTGACGTTCTGATGAGCGATATTAGCAAAAATGAAAGAATGACAGATTTATTCCCCAAAGGCAGCCACCATTGCAATTTGAGTGTTACAGTACTCATGCGAAATTTCCACGAGCCATGTACAATGACCATGCACCGAAATGTCAGTATTTAATTCTAGGCATCATGCCTATGGATTCACAGACCACCAAGGCAATAAGTCAACACATGTTCCCAGACAAGCAAAAGTATATGAAGAATATGTACGAAGAAGTCACCTCAAAACCATATGGATTTCTGGTGATTGATCTCAAACTGACAACACCAGACCACGAACGACTGAAAACAGCCAAGGACCCACACTCACTTGATCATGGACAAGGCCGAGATGGTAAAAGAATAGCACTCCAAACAATTGGATCCAAATTGTCACACTGAGCGAGCAAACGCAAAAAAGAAGACCAAATTATCAGGAGAATGGTAGTCGAACCAGGAGTATGCTGGGTAATTTGAGAAGTGCCACAAGCTGGGAAAATACCCCCCCCCCCCCAAACCTCTAGAAGATCATCTTGCTGTTGTGATTGGCTGATTACTTAAACTTCCGGCATCAATACATGGTAATTAACTAGGTCTAGTTGGCAGATTTCCCATGGAGGAACAACTGGTGTTGGGTGTATGAAAGGGCCTTCTGAAGAATGGACAACTTGCTGGAGGTGTCGCAAACCCTTGTTTACCAAATGCCTTTTTGCTGCTCAACCTGTTTCTCCAAGTCTGATGCCATCTTTTATACTTAGGAGTCACATGGGCCGTCCGTTGTTGTCAAATCATCTCGTCACGTCATTATATTCCAGTCAATTGCCACTACAACTGTTCCCTCCCCAAGACACTTTGTCCCAAAGTTAAGCCAGTTTTATTCCAAGAAAACAATTAAGAAGATATAATGAACACCTGGATTAAATTGTCGGATAGTCATTTCACAAAATCGAAAACGTCAAATTTAGAATAAATACTCAACCTAACGTCAAACACCTAATGAACATGAAAATATGTGCCATAAATTTTCTAATCAAAGCTAAACCTTCTTTTACTCAACAGATGAAAAGATAATTTGAAACACTGAAATTTGCTTACACAGAAAGTTTGAAAACTGAGTAACCCTCTACACAAGTTTTTCATCTTTTACTCTCATTCAACTCTCACACCCAAACAAACATTTCCAGGGAATGTAGATCAATGACTCCAAAATAGAGTAAACAACAATGTGGAGTCATGAATCTGGAACATGAAATATATGACATACTCAAAATCATTCATAAGAATTGCTATAACACAAAAAATCTTGAACAACACAGAATGATTGTGTCCAACAGTACCATGGATAAAATATTGGCACAGGTTGGATGACACACTTTAGTGCAGAAGGATGTGGCCTTCCTCTGATGGAAAAGAGTACACTGGAAAAGCGTCTTTTGTCTCAGCACTGAGGTCTCCCAGTATTTTGAGAATGATCCTCCAATGGCACAAGTGTCTGAGGAATTGAGGGTCACATAGGGTAGTGGTCAAAGCCCAAAAGTACTCGGGTACCCCTCCCCATGGTAGAACAAGACACAACCCATTTTTTATTGAAGATTGGTTTGTGAGACATAAGAAAATGATGGTTGTGGTAATTTATTTTAGTGACAGGTGTATCGTATCATCATTTATAATGAAAAATCGCTCTATACAACAATAAATTCCCACTTTGCTTGTTTTTTTTGCATTATATTAAAGAAAACGTATGTGAAAAAGTAAGAAAATAATGATACTAGACATTTAAGAACCTAAAGATGGGAAAAAATGTAGAAAACTGCGCAATTATGCAAAAATATTTTTGATTTGGACATTTTTATCTCCCAATAATATGTCAAAAAACTTACAATTCATGTCCAATATTGCATTTTTATACACCAAAAATTACCTTAGCCATAAGACTACGAGGTTACATGGAAATTATTATCCCAATTTTCTCAAAATTTTATAAGCACCAAAAAGTATTACCCCTACCCCCTTATTTTTGGAAATAAGAAAAAAACACTGCTTTGTCGCTATACGACGCTATTCTTCAATTGATAATACTTACTCATTGATAAAATGAAAACTTGACACAAGAACAAACTAATTACTCCAATGCAAGTGAATTTAATGTCACCTTCTTTTAAAATTTTGAGTTTGGATATGGAATGGAGATCAAACCTATTATTTCCTCCAAAACACTGATAAATTTTCTATCACAATTTTGCAGTTAAAAACCTTATATCAGAATTTGCATGTACTTTGACAATATGGATAATGACTCTGTGTTACAGAAATTATCAACATACTAGTATTTGGCAATTTTTGAAAAAAAAAGAACTTGTCACATAGTCCACCATCTCCAAATAGCTTGCCAATGCTGGCAATGAATGCCATATACTAACACACATTAACTACCCACTTTTTTCCCAGGACTCATCATGGCACCATCATTTGTGAATTTATGCATATAGGATAGTACATTGAACTTACCCAAACACTGGCACAGTTTATATCTGCCTGTCTGTCTGTTTGTATTTGATGATACAGGGTTGTGTTATATGATTAATCACATACTGGAACTTACTTTCTCAACTGTGCGATGTTGCGCCCGACACCACTGGGCTTTGACGAGCCCGGCGGTATCGGGCGCAGCGTCGCACAGTCGAGAAAGTAAGTTCCAGTATGTGATTTATTATGTCTGGGTGCCAACCCAGACATTTTGTTTTTCCAAGAATTCTTTCTTTCCTTCCTTCCTTCCTTCCTTCCTTCCTTTCTTTCTTTCTTTCTTTCTTTCTTTCATTCTTTTTTGTTTGTTTGTTTGTTTCTTTTTTCTTTACGACCAGATTTGTCTGGTGTTTTTCTCAGACCCTACTATTCCGAAAACCACCAAACTTGCCATGGTGAAATTAGGCACCTGACTTGGAATAGTCATGGTGACTAAAATTATGCAAATTAGGGGCAATTAAGATTTTAAAAACTCCATATCTTCTAAACTATTGGAGATAGACACAAAGTTCTAACTTACACATACAGTTTCAAACATAGGTGAACATGCTCCTGGTACATTTGTCAAAAGCATTTCCAGATATAAGGTACAAACTTTTTAAAACATTCTGCATGTCATTGTACGGATGTCAACTCTGGGATCTATCAAGTAAGGAGGTCGAGACTTTTTATGCAGCTTGGCGTAAGGCCGTTAGAACATAACACAATCCCGCACAGGACACACAATCGTCTGCTTCCTCTGATATGTGGTGATCCTCCAGTCGAAACACAGATATATAGATGGTTTATAAAATTCATTTCAAAGGTGGTAAACAGTAAAAATATAATTGTAAAAACATGCGGTAATCTGGTGATTAATGGCAGCCAATCATCTGTGTCTAAATCTTTTACGTTCATAGCGTCAAAATATGGAATGGATAAGCACTCACTAGTGTCGTCATGCTGGCGATCACACTTCAGTTCTCGGGATAATGAGGACTTCAATCAAGATGATGAACAATCTACGGTGTTAATCCCCGAACTTTGTGAAGCGAGAGATGGCAAGCTTAAAACCAGTCTGTCACGAGCAGAACTTGATGAAATTATTAACTTCAGTTGTATACTTTTTTTGCCATTTATTTATATATTGTACCCCTTGTGTAAGAATAAAATATATATATATATATATATATATATATAGGTTTGAGACAACTGGCAAATCCAATAGCATGCAAACAAAAGTTGGGAAATTTTAATGTATGCTAAATTCAGTGAATTTCCCACCAATCCACATTTTGACTAGGGCTTCTGCATTACTGCATGGTATAAGCCTCCATGGTGCTAGGCAACCATTTTGCATTCATGATACTTGAACCTGTCTCATAGGCAGCCTTCTAGCCATGCCTGCTGAGTTTATGGTTTGAAAGGTTTGGGTCTTATGGCAAATGGGAGGTAGGGGTGGGGTGGGGTGGGGAACTCCCAAGCACTGTGTAATGATGTTGTCAATAAAATACAGAGAATCTCTTTCTGTTCATGCAAGAAACATATCTGATCCGTGTTCACACTAATGCTGGACAGAGTTGTAAGTGTACCATGGCTGAAACTGACCAGTCAGAGTTTGCCTGAGGCTAGGAGTCTGCTAGGCATATCAGTCCCAAGGGATCAGAGGGTTTGAAATTCTAGGCAGAACAAGCCAGAGTGTACCCTCTGTTAAAAATAGACTACATACAGACCTGAGTTTGCTGGACTGATCTAAGTCTGACTTATAGTCCTCAGTGACTGTTTTCACATTTTGGTGAATTTTGAAAAAGTGTGTGAATTTGTGTCATCTCAATAGACACTTTCATGTCTTTGTTTTCTTGTAACCAGTGAGATGAAGCCTGTTCTTCATAGCCAATACTGAGTCAGTATAGTGCATGTCTCAGTTCACAGGTACATGTACATGTAGTTTTGTGACAGCATCTGTTTAAATTTGTTTATGTAATAAAGGAACAAAGAGAGTTTTGTATTGCATGTATATATATATATATCCCTCTGAATTATAATATGTGTACACTGTACATGCACACATACTCATCAATACTGCCCAGAAGGGCTGACCCTCTCAGGTGTGGGCACTTTTCTCTGGTCGTGCAGGTGCCCACTGTAGAGAGGTTTCACTGTACAGTGGTACCTGCAATTTACGATCACCCCTAATGCATGACAAAAGTGGTCACATAGGACAGGTGGTCTTTCATCTCAGATAAATTAAGAAAGAAATAAAAAGCCAATGTCTTTCTTTCTGACCAAGTTGGTCCAAAGTTTTTCAGACACCATTGGAAAAAACCACCAAACTTGCCATGGTGACTGACATAGCCAGTAAAATTTGTGCATCTCATTTTGAATAGTCATGATGTTTAAAATTATGCAAATTTTAGAGGCAACAAAAATTTTAAAAGCGGCATATTTTCGAAACTATATTGCAGATGGACTCAAGAACCCATATTGGTGCTGAACAAATTTCTGATTTAGGATGGCTGGATGTTTCTAGCAAAGCTGAACAAAACAAACTGACACACATGTTTAAAATAGTGAGGGGCACCTGTCCAGATCATATGAAAGAAAATATGGTCCGCACCGGTGACGTTCACAACCATTTTACTCGCTCAAGCGTGGATTCCCTGGTGGTTCCAGGAATGGGGGGGGGGGGGGGGGGGGCTGGACTTAAATCCTTCCTATGTTCTTCTATAAAACTGTGGAATCGGTTGCCCTCAGAAATTAAATCCAAGGACTCGATCCTGACCTTTAAACCTGCAGTTAAGAAACATCTAACTAATATCATGCTATCCAGATAATACAATAAGTTTTAATTAATTTAAATTTAAACATATTAAAATAAGCATATCTGTGATATTCATAGTTTGTGGGTTCATCCAAACTCGCTATTTCGAGCCACCCAGTCTTGGGACTGCCAGGGACTACAATGGAAATAAGTCTTAGCGACTTTATTGTGTATATATCCCAGGTAGTCATCATTTCATGAAAGCTTGGATGATTCACCTGCTTTTTGTTTTACTCTAAGTTCCTTTTATAAGATATTTTACTCTGTGTATTTATATTTCATGATCATTGCATGAATAAAATAAAATCAAATCAAATCAAAATTTCAATGTGCATATATACCTTTGTGACACTTGCTACTATAATGGACAGTATAGTTGTAGAATTTAAAAAAAAATGCTAATAAGGGCCATTGAAAAATTTAAAAGTTGAGTATCTCCAAAATGATTGTTTATAGAGATGCCATTCCAACTTCACTTTGTAGGTTTGTGGCAAAGCCGCATCCAATGAACCGTGAACCAAAGTTGTAGGATTTTAATTTATGCAAATTAGGTGAATATGCAAAATGTAAATCTTTAATAGCTTCAAATCTATTATAGAGGTGCCATTTCTACTTCAATTTATGGGTTTGGGGCATAACCCCATCCAATGAACAATAAACCAAAGTTCTTCTAGCCTTATGATTTATGCAAATTACACAAATACACAAAATTCAAATGTTGAATAGCTTCAAAACTACTATAGATACAAGTTTCATTCAAACCTCACTTTGTAAGTTTGGGACATGGCCACATCCCCTGAACCAAGAACCAAAGCTGAGCATTTTAATTTATGAAAATTAAGCTAATACACGAAATTTAAATTATGTTGAACAATGGCAAAGTGTAGCATTTCAAACTTCTCATTTTGAAGGCACCCAGATAGATTTGCTTGACAGCAAATCTTCTTTTCTAGTTTTATGCTTTATTTGACAACTACTGGATGACTGAAAACAAACATTGTTTTGATTTTCAACCATTACCTGTTTACTTTTGGTTGTATAGTTAGATTATGAAAGTTCTGGTAAAAAAAATAACCATTTTAGACCTGCCAGAAAATAAGGGGGGTGGGGTAACTCTTTTCTCTCCAATTTAAATTCTGAGAAAGGTGAGTCTATATTTAGCATTTAGCCCATTTTCTGTCACTATTAAGGACAGTTACACCTCACCCAAAATTGAAGACTGTCTTGACACACTTAACAGTAATTCTCTATTCATGGCCCTCGACTTAAATTCCAGGAATTATCAGCTGATGCCAGATGAAAATGATAAGGAGGAGACAGCCTTCATAACTATGTTTGGTTTATTTCAATACTATTGCCTTCTCTTTGGACTATGTAATACTCCAAGTATGTTTCAATGTTTCATGGAGCTGGCACTCCGAGAGTTGCAATGGAAGACTCTTCTTATCTATATTGATGACATAATTTTAACATCTTCTACATTCTGTGAACATTTAAAGAAACTAAGAGAGGTGATTAGATGTTTTCCCCAACAAAGGTTCAAACCTAAAATGTGTAATATTTTCAAAGAAAGTGTCACTTTCCTTGGGCATGTCTTTAGTAAAGAAGGCATAGAAATAAATCCATCATTGGTAAAAGATGTTTTGGAATGGAAGGCACCCACCGCCTTGAGTGAGGTACAATCATTCCTGAGGCTTACTGGCTATTACTGTAAATTCATTCTGTGTTATGCAAAAGTAGCTGGTTCACTAATAGACTTGCTATTGAATGACACTCCATTAATTTGGGGTCTGGAACAAGACCATGCTTCCCTTACATTAAAAGAATAACTAATGCAAGCCCCTATTCTGGCATATCTAAACTCAGGATCTCTATGTAATTGACATGGATACGACATCAAATAGTATTAGAGCTGTGCTTTCCCTAGTTCAAAACCAGGTTGAAAGGATCATAGGGTATGCTACTGTTAGGTTAAATCCAGCAAACCAAAGATATTGTGTAACAAGGAGGGAATAACTTGCAGCAGTTTGTTTCACAAGACTTTGTTGAAACCATCTTTTATGTCATAAATTTCTGTTGCAAAGTTACAATGGGTGTTTATCCTTGCTCTTTAATTTTGTTCTCCAGAGAGCCAGCTGGCTTGGTGGCTAGAAGAATTACGTCAATATGACTTCATGAAAGAGCACAGGGCCAGCTGTAGACATGGCAATGCCAATTCCTTAAGCAGAAAAGAGATGGATAAACGTCTGCTGCCTGTTATAATCCAGGTAAAGGGTGCAGGATCTTCCATGCAATAGGTGTTCCTATTGTTAAAAAGTTTCTCAAGGGCCGGGTACATTTTGAGGAAGATGTAGATTCTGTTAGGCCACTCACAGTGAGAAATGTTTTCACAACTAATGAAAGCAAGAGGATTAGTGAAAATATGTTTTATCCAGGTGAGGATAAAACACCTGTGGTAAGAGCTATCTTCACAAATGATCCAGTTGATGATCCTGGTGAAGGGACATCCCATGTTGATAATTTTAAGTCTTGTACTTCTTTATTGGAAAAGTACGACAAATGGGCACTTTGTTTAATAGGTGGGTTGAGTCATGACCACTGGACTCAATCCTTTGTCATTTCCTGAGCAAATACTGCATACCAGACTTTGAGAACATTGCTTTAGAGTTTGACAGTTATATTTGTAATGTTCGGCTTGTCTGCAATGGAAACACCGCACTTCGCTTGAAGCAAGGGACATGCTATTGATTAATTGTAGAGGCTGATCATTTACACCAAACCATTCTTTCAATTTAGTCTTCATTTCAGTGTAAGGCAAATTGTGATCAGATGTGACAGTACACAAATATCTCAAGGCAGAACCATACAATGATTCAAACAGAACATTGATTTTATCCCATTTAGAACAATTTTATTTTGCTGCCATCCATTCAAATGGAACAATGCAAGTTTCCCAATCAGTAATTCCATCATGAATTATAATGGAAGTTGGCTACAGGTCCCTGAAATCTTTCCCTATACTGTTGTGAATTTTCATGTGTATGAAACTCATGTTCATTGCCCAAAGTGTATTCAGGTGATGTGGAATGGCCTCTGAGGTTTGATTTGAAATGTTCATGACCAGGCATGGTATGTAATTGAGAACTATTGTCTGATTACACAGGATGATAAAAATGGGAAGTGGAAATCACTGAACATAACATTTTGATAAGACGATTTATCACCAGTGGTGGTAAGTTCATACTCTGCTGACACAATTATTTCAACTTTTTTTCTTGTAGATTTTTCATTAAGTCAATACAATTATCTACTTTTAATGTCGACTCTGCAATCTTTTGTTCAGTCTTTGCAAATCTTTCTCCATTTATTTTTTCATTACCCTGCATTTTGCTTTGAAAAGTTTAAGCTTTTCCACCCCTTTCCAAATGCTCCGTCATATCGTCATCTGGAACTGAAGTAGCTTCACCTCTTTTCTTATCCATGATGTTGATAGAACTTTATATGAATTATTATCAAGGGAATACCTCTAATTGTGAAGAGGTATATTTACCTTTGTTGTTCATAAACATATGCAAGCAAAACATGGAATGATCATAAACAAATTGCACAGCATGTGTCATTGGTTGATATGCTGTAATAAATCAAATGCAATAGACCATTCACAGGCCCACCGTACAGTAGAAACAGTAGTGAACTCTCACTATATATATATATATATATAGTAGTAAAGCAAAACTGTAGTAGTAAAGAATAACTTCTAAATATGCATAATTTAGGATAAATTTTGGTATCAATGTATCACAGATATGCCAATCAATATTCGATAAATATTGGTATGTGCTATATATATATACATATATATATATATATATATATATATATATATATATATATATATATATATATATATATATATATATACACACACATACACACACACATATATATATGTATATATATGTATATATATATATATATATATATATATATATATATATATATATATATATATATATATATATAACAAGACAACTTTGGTATCAATCTATCACTGATGTGCCAATAAATTTTGCATAAATGCTTATGTGTTTAGTTACAATCATCATAAACATATAACATGTTTTCATGACAAATAGTATTTTATGCATAGAATATGGGAAAATCAGATTTCGTTTTACAACAAGCAAGAATTCATATTTATGAATATGCAATGCTCATGGTGTTTAATGTTACCACTTGTAACAAATGCGTTCACATATACATGTAGTGGTATCTGTGTTGTGAACACACAGAAATAAAAATATTTAGCACAATGAAAAACAGGTAAAAAATGTAAAACAGAACTTTTGTTGTGTAAGGGTAACAGGAGGGAAATTTAAGTTAAAGTCCCAAAGATTTATTGACTAACAACATTGAAAAGCTGTTAACAATCTTCTAAGTATCTGAGATTTCTACAAAAAAAATGAAAAAAAAAAGAGGGAAGTAAAAGATAATCTACCACAAATAGGCTAGTGGAAAATTTGATTCAAAATTTTAGTCACACCATCGGTTGATTTTATTGTTTCCAAATAACATTCATTCACTTTCATAAAATCTGTGTTGTTCACTTGAAAGAAGTATTTCTATATCGGTGGCATGTGTGTAAAATGAAAACCTATCCATGAACACAGTCTTGTAGCATCACCTTTGGAGGTCCTGGCAGTGCTTCCAACTAAGTTCTGCCATTTCAATGGTAAGATGATTAAAGCAAAAACAAAACACAAAAAAACCCACACAAAATAAAACAAAAATAATAAAAAACAAAACAAAAAAAAACAGAAAAAAACAAAAAACAAAAACGAAAAAAAAAAAAAAACAGAAAACAAAAAAAACAAAAAAAAAAAAACAAAACAAATAAAAACACACACACACACACACAATTTTCTGCTAATTTCTGAGTTCCACAGCACAAGTTTCCAGAGTCCGATTAAGATTAGCAACTTACTTGAACTTCCAGCATAAAAACATGGTAATTACCTAGGACTTGTTGGCAGGTTTCTCATACAATAAAAACTGGTGTTGGGTGTATGGAGGACCCTTCTGAAGAGTGACGCAACTCCCTGCAGATGTGACAAACCCTTGTTTAACCAATGCCTATTTCTTACTGAATCCATCTCTCCATGTCCAATGCCACCTTTTATACTCGGGAGTCGCACGAGCCATCGGTTGTCATCAAGTCATCTTATTACGTCATCATTGTCCAGTTTATTGTCACTACATTGCCCCTAGCAACAGTGTTAACATGGCAGTCAAAGAAACCCTGGAAGCCAAGATCAACCACAACTTAGACAAACTTAATATGCTAGATGAGATCATAGCTAAAATTGACAAGATGGACAGCTTTATTGACAATCATGCAAAAAAAGGTGGATTTCCTAGAAAAGGGATAAAGAGAAGTAGAGGCAAAATTTGTTTTTATTGCAAGGGGGGCAGAGGATTTGTGTACGGCCCAGGAGGCAGCGGATGCGAATGTCAGCCATCAGACAAGCATGATTCGAGACGAGTTGGAGAAGGTTTCAAAGGATACCAGAATGTCAAACTTCATAATTTATCACCTAACCAAGAAGGTAGATGGTGAGGAAGCATTCGTAGACAGGTTGAGGACTTTAACCATAATCTCATGAAATATAACGGAAAAATTGAAATATCTAGTGCCTTCAGACCTGGGGAAGAGAGCAATAAGCCTAGTCAAAACATAAGACCAAATTTGGTCAAGTGTACTTGTGAGCACATGGCAGTTTCAATAGTGAGAGCAGCTCCAAGACTATTGAAAGGGAATGGCCTAGAGGGTAAAACCGTTCTTATATCTGACGATGTATGTCAAAGGACACAGGAAAAAAATAACAACTCTTAGGCCCAAAGTTGAAAGAACTCAGAGACGAAGGAAAAACGGCATACATATGAGGTACAGTGAGGGCTGTGATAAAAGTGAAAGATTGCAGCGGCAGGTGGTGCATTATTAGCCACGGAGATCTGGATTAAAGTTATGAACCTTACCATTACTTCCTACAATATTGTTTGTCTTCCATAATCTTTCAGTTCCTCAGAATGTAATTAAAACTTATATGAGCCACGAGTCCTGTTGTCAACATTGACCATGTGGCAAAACAAAATGCTGCATTAATATGGGATAGCCATTTTCCCGACCATGATTCTTTACCTTGACACAGACCCAGTTCATGAGACACTATTTCTAGTACGTTTCACATGGAATCTTTCAAACGATCTACTGCAGACCTTACAACTTTAATAAAACTGTTCATAATACGATTCAAGAAAAAGAGAAATGCAGCAACATTTATGTAAATCACTGTATCCATAACATGACTCAAGAATCATATTGTGTTCAGGAACCCCAATGGCAATACTATGACGTCAATAATAACTTGGACACTTACGCGTAGCCTTATGGACTGGCATAATTTAATTTTAGGACAGGAAAACGGAACCAATAATCCCAAAAGGAAATTATCAATGGTAGCATATGTAAAATGGAATATAGAAGTAAGCTTAGTTTCTGTTATGAGCAGAGAGCTGGTCCCACATCGATCTCTGTTTAGCAAGCCAGGCATAGATGGGGGGGGGGGGGGGGGGGCAAGGGGGGGGTCTTGATCACAGTTCACAGGAAAAAATAATTGTTTTCACAGTTCACAGGAAAAATTAGTCAGCTTATATGCATATTCACGATTCACGAGCAATGGCTTAATCACGAATCCAGAAAATTAATTTTATTGTTTCACAGATCACGGAAAATAAAAAGATAGGATCACGAGTCACGAAAATACCCTGGCCCCCTAGATATAGGCCTATCGTTCAATAGCTTGTCTTCCTACTCGTAATCTGCACTGGCCCTGTCAACATATAGTATACCAATTGGCATTACATGGTATCGCGTTTTACTTAATGTTTTTTTAACGATTAAAATACAATGTTATCGACTGAAGATATATTAGTAAACAAAGGCGGTGTAAAAGCTAATGATCAAACTAAAACAATCAATTTAGAAACTTTCGAAACACAGTATCTGTTAGCTGAAAACAAATTTTATAATATTAATGAACTAAGCGATTTCTTAATAAGAAATAAGCAGTTTTTAAAAAGTCTAAATACAGAATTCCATGAATGCTAAACTTGACGAATTTATTGAATTAGCAAAGTTGAATGCTTTTTTTTTAGTGTAAATTGAATTCAAGAGGCCTGGTTGACAGATAAAATTCATTTGATAATCTTAAACTCCAGAAGTACCAAATGTTTACACAATCGTGCACAAATAGATGCACAAAGAAAGGAGGACTTATAACTTACGTAAAGAAAGAAATTGGTACCTGTAATTTTTAAAAAATTCAACATTTTTGAAACGGGGTGGGTGGGTGGGGTATTTATTGATATTGTGAATAATGAAAAAAATGCAATTAGGGTAGAGAATATCTATCAGCTTCCTAAAGGGAACAATAGTCACACTTCTATAGACTCCTTCTTGCAAGAATTCTGCCCGACAGTTAAGAAAATGTTTCAATTGAAAAATATTATCATGGCCACGGACTTATTAAAATTAACACAAGCGATAAATACCAAAAATTCTATGAATTTGTGACGGAACAGAATTCATGGCCAAATATAGCACTCCCAAGAAGATTATCCAAGCGCAATGCTACTTTGATTGATAACATATTTAGCAAACGTTCCAACATACCACACCTGAAGAAAAGTTTCGGCATTTTGTGTACAAGATATCCGACCACTTGGCAACATTTTCTGCAGAAGTTTACCTTTGACACTCATACTTATCAAAGTTAACGAAAAACAATTAGATACAAGACATTCACAGGTGACACAATTAAAAAAATCCTAAACGAATTACAGACAATAAACTGGGAAAATGTTTATGAACACAGTCCGGATGCTGACCCAATATAACGCACGATCAGAAATTCTCTTAGAGTAAAGCTGAAGCCATGAGAAAAGTAGCTTTCCAAGTAAAACTATTTTCAGCGCAAAGATAAAATGTACAAGAATATACACAACACTACTGTTGATGATCGACGATATGATGAATTTACCCAAAAACTTAAAAAATGTACTGTGGAAATAAGAACTAAAATACGGCAAGCCAAACGCAATTATTACTATTCCGAATTCGATAAGCATAAAAATTGACGTAAAGAAAACATGGGAAACTATTAAGGATGTGTTAAATAAATCTAATATTTATAAAGAATTCCCAAAAATACTTCAAGGATAGAGATGAAAATATCACTAATAAAGTAGATATTGCAAACCATTTTAATGATATTTTTGGTTAATATTGGGCCGGTATTAGCAAAGAAAAAATAGATACAGAAGGTAAAAGGCCTTTTCAAATGTACTTAAATAATACGATGATAAATTTTGCCAACAAATTAACACCTGTTGACGAGAGCGTGACCAGAAATATAATATCCAATTCTAACCCCCCCCCCCAAAAAAAATGCTGGTGGTGATAATATATCGCGAATACTCATCAAAATTAGCTCTGAAATCTTATCAGCTCCGCTTACTTGCATCATAAATCAATCATTGAAAAATGGAATCTTTCCAAAGGAATATCTCAGGTAGTTCCAATCTGCCAAAAGGATGATAAACATGCCTTCAATAACTGTAGACTTATTTTGCTTCTACCAACAATGTCCAAAATCTTTGAAATAGTTGTTCATACACAACGGTTTCAATATTTTACGTAAAATAGATTATTTTACAATCAGCGACAAGGCTTCAGAAACGAATACTCCACAGAAAAAAATATACTGAATATTTACAGACATAGATACCAAAAAGATACCTCTAACACTTTTTTTATATTTGTCAAAGGCATTTGACACCATCGACCATGATATCCTTCTAAAAAGTTAGAAGACTATGGAATACAAAGTACAGAATTGAGCTGGTTCAAAACTTATACAACAAACAGGGTGCAATTTCTTGAACTTGACGGAACAAAATCAAATAACTTGACGACAACCACGGGTGTTCCACCGGGCTTAATATTAGGACCCATTTTATTTATTAAATATATCAATGATTTATATTCTGCTAGTGATTTTACATCTAGAATGTATGCCGATGACACTAGTTTATTAAACACAGTCTGTAAGTTTCAACATAGAGCAACACAGAATGCTTCACTGTCAATGAACGTAAACAATGAACTCACAAAAATCAACAACTGGCTTGTAAATTATGCTGAAATATGAACAAAACTAAATGCATGATTTTCCATACAAGACAGAAAGATGTTCTTCCAAACCAAATTCCTGAAATTATGATATATAACAAACCAGTTGAAAGAGTTGAGCACTTCAGATTCTTAGGGGTACTAATCGACCAACGCATCACATGGAATAGACAGGTAAACGGCATTGCAATCAAACTATCGCGCACCTGTGGTATATTGGCAAAAGTAAAAAAAAAAACCAACTGCCTAAACGCATATTAAAAATGATTTATAATGCGTTGTTCTTATCATATTTAAACTATGGCACAACACCCTGGGGATTCCCCAGTGTAGCAGGCTAATAAGACAACAGAATAGGCCTAAACAGCAATCTGTTATAGTAAATACAATGTACATACCTCCATCCTTCTTAAAGAGCAACGTCTTTTTAAGAATGAAATGATACATTGCATACTTTTTTTTATCCCAGCACACGTCTTCCGTAAACTTGACCTCCTAGGACAGTAATAGCTCCCCAAAGATACGAAGATTCTCATACAGAAATTCCCATTCTGAGTCCATTTACGTCAGCAAATTACAGTACACCAATACAATTAACATGTCGATTATGTGTCCGTTACAAATTACCATCTTTAATTAATGACACATACTTACCTGAAATAATAATGAATAAAATTAAAACACATTTTTGAAAGGAGTTACACAATACGCCCAAAACTACATCATAGATAATAATGATACTGTATGCAATGTTGCTAATTACTACACCTGTCTTACGCAAACAGTTCATGATTATTTAACAGCATGATCAATATATTTATATTTGTATCACAATTGATCATATGTGATAAAAAGATCTATTAAACACTAGAATATATTAATCGCATCAATGTGAGCGTGTTTTTTTAGGGTGGCCTATGCGCCAGCAACCCATAGAGTCTTAGCATATGTCTCCCATATGGCGCGGAGAAGGTGGCCTGGTTAACACACTGTTACGTATCGAAAGAAGTCCTTAAACTATGAAGGGGCCAGGTTATAGGGCACCTTGCCCTTCTCTTGAAAGGAAACTATTTGTCTGAATTTAAAAGACTAGTATTTACATGGCTTGGACCGAATGTTCATGCTCAGTGTGCGTCATGCCATAGCAGGTCTTGAACTACCTCTGTTTTTTTCTTTTTTCATTTAGTTGGCATTGCATATGCCTACATATATCATCTGTCATAAGTATATGTAGGCGTATGGCTGAAAAAAGGGCCTAGGCGCTAATGTTATCTGTTCCTGTAATTCTTGACTAGAAATATAGATGATGATGATGATGATGATGATGATGATGATGATGATGATGATGATGATGATGATGATGATGACAGTAAGACTTGAGGAGTACAAAGCGTACATTCACACAAATAACACAAAGAAGAGTCACGCCCTTTACGTCTTATTGGTGTCCAGTTACCATATCGTATAGGTAAGCAATCAAGAAATGAAGGCATTTCAAAGCAGAACAAATCCTGTTTTTTCAGACCTCCTCGGGTGGATTAAATAGATGAGCCTTGTTGTAACAAGAAACATCGGCAGCTGTCTTTTCAGCCAAATGCGCAATGCAAAGGCACGAAATAAAAACGCTGCGAGCCACAGTTGCGTACATGTAGGCCCTACTGCCATTAGTTTATATGTTTGTATAATATTAAATAGCTGGTTGCTTTTGCAGCATACGTAAACCATATTGATAGGTACATTTCAACTTGTGCATCCAGATTTACCACGAGGGAGTAAATTTAATGTTCCATCACGGATTCACAGCGGTATGCAAGTTATCTATTTCCAGACCGCAATGAAAAGGAACTGGAACACACAATTATAGCCACTTTGGTCGAAGTAACCTCCACTGGATGGTCCCATAACACCTTATTAAGGCTGACCACATCTACCTATGTTTAGTGCATTGAATGATAGGTTCCCTGAGGGAAAAATATTTTTGACTATTAGGCGCACATACATGGCCCGTCTCCACTGCCCTTTTGTTGATAGCAGCACCTCAATTCTATAATAACAAGTACAACGTGTGGATACATAGAAAATTGGGAATGACAGCGAATTCAGGTAAGTTACGGAAAAGTAGACCTATATACAATTGTTTCCAAGTTCGCGAAACACCTGGATATTTAGAGCTGGGTTCCTGTAGTTGCCACGTAAACCATATATGGACAGGCTAATTTTGATGAGTTTTGTGTAAAACTTCTCAATGATAATGTACCAGTATTTTATAAATACCACCTCTTGTAAGAAGCGCCATGACTTACCCCACATTTTGGTACCCAGGTGCCCGGCTCGGAACAAGCTCTCACCCGGTTAACGGCCCTTTTATTTGCAAATTGTCAACTGACCTGGCTTGGCTTTTTTCGCGAGGAAATTGTGTGAAAAACTATACCAGTGGCAATCCGAGCTCTGTGAAATATCGAAAAAGAGGAAAGCTGCTTGGTATCTGCAATTTTACGGGTACCCTTAATTGTACAACGTTTGTACCTGGGTACCGGATTGTGGTGAGCTTTCGGTCGGTTACCCGGGTACCCGGCCAATGTTCTTCTTGTAAGTGGGAGGTGGACGGGAGGGATTCGGGATCATGCTTTGGTGCGTGCAAGAAAAATGTTTTAATGAAACAGATGAAGTACACGAACTTAGAGTTTGAAATATAGATACCATTTGCATAAAATTGTTTAAAGGGCATGGTAATCGCCGAAACTGATGAAATGTGCTCATATTTTCCGCTGGGTCCAGTGATCTCGAGGCAAGGTCCATGAAGATGAATTATTTTATTGTACAATTCATTTATCTTTCAGAAATAGCCATCATGATGCCAGAAAAACAATTTCCTGTTACTGATGCAGAGAACGACGATGCAGAGACACGTCCAATCCCCATAAATTTTGAACACTTCGGATGTTCTGAATGTTTCTGCTTCAACAGAATCAACAACATCTTTGGCACCAATTTCGGTATGGAATTTTCACTTAACTCCCAAGATAGGCTTCTTACCAGTGTGTGGTTTAAACGAGAGTTTTATTTTTTTTCTTGCGCATTTGTATGTTGGGGGTCTCGTTACATTCATTGTGTGAAAGTGCAATATAGTCTTATATTAAAATCTCGGAATTCATTTTGTCAGCTTCGATTCTCGCTGCAATCTCCTTCTGACTGCTTGTGTATCTTGCTTTTGGGTAAGAAATAAATGGCTATGCAATAAGGAGTTATTTTGATCCACATCGCTGTCTGTCTGCTGGGGCATCAGCTATTTGTGTTTTGGTTTTCAGGATATTTCTTTCTTAGAGCTGCTATGATAGTCTGGGTGTATGTCTTGCTGAAAACCTAGAATAGTTTCAAACTTTGTTCTACTGGGCATTTTATTCTTATGATTATTATCATCATGATCATCATCGTAATTATTATTATTATTATTATTATTATTATTATTATTATTATTATTATTATTATTATTATTATTATTATTATTATTATTATTATTATGACAGTAAGACTCGAGAAGTACAACGAATAAATTCAGACAAATCACATAAAGGAAGGAGTCAGGCTCTTTACGTCTTATGGGATTCCAGTTATCAGGTCGTATAGGTATCCAACCATCAGGGCATTTTAAAGCAGAACTGAACAAATTCTGTTTTTCGGACTTCCTCGGGTGGATCGAATAGATGGGCCTTGGTATATCAATTAAGAGATATCGGCAGCTCTTTTTTCAACCGAATACGTAATGGAAAGACACCAGATCGAAACTTCGCAAGCCACAGTTGTGTAGATGTACTGCCATTAATTCATGGTTCATATGCATCCAGATTTACCACGAGAAAGTAAATTTAATGTTTCACCAAGGATCTACAGCGGTTTGCAAGTTATTTATTTGCAGATTGTAATGGAAAGTAACTGGAACACATAATTTTAGCAACTTTGGCCGAAGTGCCCTCCGCTGGATGAACCCATAAAATTCTATTAAGGCTGCCCACATCTACCTATGATAGTGCATAGAGTGATAACCTCATTGATGGAAACAAATATTTTTGACTATAAGTAGTACATACATGGCCCGTCTCCACTGCCCTTTTGTTGATAGCAGCAACTCAATTCTCTAATAACAAGTACAACATGTAGACAGAGAAAATTGTAAATGACATCGAATTCAGGCAAGTTACGAAAAAGTACATTTAATTTGAATTTCGCGAAACACCTGGATATTTAGAGCTAGAGTCCTGTAGTTGACACGTAAGCCGTATATAAACAGACTAATTTAAATGGGTTTTGTGTGCAACGACTTAATGTTAATGTACCAGTTTTTTATAAATACCACTCCTTGTAAGTGCGAGGGGGCGGGAGGGATTCCGGTCATGCTCTGTCGCTTGAAGGAAATTTTTTTAATGAAACATATGAAGTGCACAAATTTAGAATTTGAAATATGGATACCCTTTGCATAAATTTAAAGGCCGTGGTAATCGCCAAAACTGATGAAATGTCCTCATGTTTTTAAACATCTTGGTCCGGTGATCTCGAGGCAAGGTCAATCAAGATTAGTTATATGAAATATATTTTTCAATCTGTTTTTTCCTGCACACCAGCAAATAATAAAGGGTTAATTTTATCTAGTGCTGGATGAAAATTCCTATTACTGATGCAGAGAACGACGATGCAGACACACGTCCAATCCCCATGTGAACGTCATTTGAACACTCCGGATGTTCTGAATGTTTCTGCTTCAACAGAATCAACAACGTCGTAAGCACCAATTTCTGCAGGAAATTTTCACTGAACTCCCAAGATAGGCTTCTTGACAGTGTGTGGTTTGAACAAGAAGTCTCTTTTTCCTTACGCATTTATAAGTTGGGGTCTCGTTATATTTATAATGTGAAAACGCAATATAGTCTTATATTAAAATCTCGGAATTCATTTTGTCAGCTTCGATTCTCGCCGCAATCTCCTTTTGACTGCTTGTATATTTTGCTTTAGAGTCAGAAATAAATGACTCTGCAAAAAGGTTATTTTGGTCCACATCCCTGTCTGCCTGCTGGGGCATCCGCTATTTGTGTTTTGGTTTGCAGGATAACATTTTTTTCTTGGAGTTACTATAATGGTCTGGGTGTATCTCTTGCTGAAAACCTAGAATAGTTTCAAACTTTGATGGACTGGGCATTGTTATTCTTATGATGATGATGATGATGATGATGATGATGATGATGATTATTATTATCATTATCATTATCATTATCCTTATTATTATTATTATTATTATTATTATTATTATTATTATTATTATTATTATTATTATCATTATTATTATATATTCTTATTATTATTACTACGACTACTACTACAACTGTGATTGCCCAGGTGGGCAACAGTGCATTAAATCTCGAGCTACGTCAGCCTTTCACTGTGCCTATTTTTTTTTTTGGGGGGGGGGTTATGGTCTTAACAATTCAAATCAAATATGTGGGCCAGCGCTAAGAAAACAAAACAAACAAAAAAAAAGCCCAGCATAGTTTAATGCAATTTTGACTGTTTCTTCGGCAAAATGGATGTGTTAAGCCGTAAGTTTCAGAAATATATAGATTTATCAATGTTATGTAGATTGAGAGTGATCCGTCAAAGCTATCTGTGGTCGGTTTGTATCTCACGCTTTAGTTGTCTCTGACACAAAATGTCGCTCGGAGCAGTGGGAGGAGTGGTAGGTCGTGTAGTATTGACCCTTAACCCAGTGTTTAGATCGTATATGTAACCGTGAATTAAGCTATGCATAACATGCACGTCTTAATTAACAGAAAATAAAGTTTATTCAGATTATTTATTACAGTTGTGTACAACATGTGTTAAGATGGTGCCAAGAAAGTTTATCATATCATGCAAGGGACGTAGTCTCCATCTCTGGTATTTTAAATTCAAAACGAATGATGTTTGGAAGCTCGTATGAACATTTACGCTTTAGAGTTAAGGGATGCTTTCACTGTATTGATTTTGACACTGCCAATTATCGACCCGTGAAATCGTTCTGCGCTGGTTTGAAAGGATGCTCCGTGTTGGCAAAAGGAAATCCCTGGCCTTACTTGGACAAGGAGGATAGTTATGCGCGTTTAAAGTTTCCGTTGGAGCTTTTCACTGAGTTACATACTCCTGGTCCAATTGCACGTTTTACGTTACTGTCGCATGATGATGCTTATTTTCATCTTGAATCATACGACAGAATTTACGTATTTCCAGTCTCATGTTTAACTGGAGAATTAAATAGTGATAGTAAACACTTTTTGAACATATATGACGGTGTCTTTATAATCGCTCTCCGTTTAAATTCCTTTTCACGTCATGACAACTATCAATATTATCAATCATTACACATTTTAATTACCACTAGATTGAATATGCAATCAATATCGTTTCCTCCATGTGATATTTATGTGGAGAAATTGGCATGCAGTTTGAGCAATTACTTAGTTAGATGTTTAAAGCTATAATACGATATCAGAAGCATATTTTTCTGTATTTTTATTTTCATTTTTAAGCTTAAACCCATCAGTGGTATGTAAATTTTGATTACTTTGTTTATGAGCGAAAATTTCAAGTCCTCTTCACAAAAAAGTCAATCTGGACTGCATTTTTCATTTACATAATAATGTATGCTTTCCGCTGGCACGTGCACGTATTGCAAGGATACATTTTTCTTGTTCATTATCACCACCATTTTTAATTTCAATGGGGAGTTTCACCATCGCCGAGTTTTGCTCCTGTCTGTAAGAGGTTTTGTATGGTTAATGTGCATGCTCACTTGCATATTGACCAATTAAGTCATACAAATGATACACAATGAAGATGAAGTACAGAACATATTACACAAAAATAATTTATTTACCACCAGGATTATATCACAACAGATAACCATTAGTTTTGACAAACAGTATACTTCAGGAAGGACATTCAACCTTACCCGTGTCACATGCATTATAACTGCAATTGCTCGATTAATACACATCTACCGCTATATCACAATTGTGGGGCAAGAGTGGATATTTTTGTGGACATGATCATATGTTGACATCTTCACATAAATGTACATACAGTTGCACAAAGTGGAACTACATGTACCTCTGTGTTGAATATATTAAGGGTTCACATATGTAACATAAATACAGCCGAAATGGTACAGATTTCACAATATACAAATGTTCTTCATGGTGAATGTTACTGACCTTAAGCATAATCATTTTTTTTTCGTGATGTGCCCTTTTTACAAACCTTTCATACAACGTCGAGTACCATCAGTCGGAAAGACGTTTGATATTGTAAAGTTAGAGTTACACATGAATTTCTAACTTTTTATCTGTGTAGTTTACACATATTTTATATTAATTTAGAACTTTCATAATCACAAAACTAACAAACAGCAGGGTAAACATTTATTGGATAAAATTAATCTTTACTTTGCAACGCAAACTATACAGTGTGTAAGCATTCCAAATTTTCATGTATTAAATTCGTCCTGATCGATCATCTATTTTTTTTCTGTTGCGTAAGAAGCTGGGGATACTGAGACTTTGTTCGCTTAAATGCCCTAATACTTTGGTATGGCCAAAAGTGATCACTTGAGCAGAAGTGTCAAAACTCTGTCAGACGATTGAACGCATTCGCTGGCTGTTAAAATTTTTTGGTTTATTTTGTTTACTGCTACATTGAAAATGCATACACAAGTAAGCCCTGCTTTATTGAACGCCATTTTAACAGTACAAAGTTCATTTATGACACTTAATTAGTCAGATAAACAAGTGAACTATCTCTGAGAGGTCATTTTGTACTTTTTGTGGGGTAGGGCAGCATAGTTTTTGCCGTGAAGCCTGTTTACTCTATGTTTTATTCGGTGGCACAGTTCAGAAAGTACGGTGCAATGGACGCATTGGCCTACTTTGTAAATTACCTATTTAAACGGTGCGATACGACGTAAATGAACATGTATGAAAACAGATACGTGCTCGATCCATTGTAATTCGTGGCACGGGTCTGTGTAAATAAAACTGTTCCCTCCGTTTCGGATAAATAGTAGGCCTTAGCTGACACTACTTCAGGAAATAGTGCAGGTGAACTAAGCAAAAGAACATGACCCCCTAAATTCCCTTATATTTTTGTGAATACTCTAGCTACCAGCCTGCACTTTACTGGCTTGAAGTCTGCTGAAGCTGTTGTTCATTAAAAGTGTTTTTTCAATGGTTTTATGAAAAATCTTTTCAAGGGAAATTGTTATTCGAGCCTTTGAAAGGTTCAAACACAATTCTTATCAATTTTTCAGTGAAATATATCATACAGATTATTTCAGTTGGGTGTTTGATTTGGTGCTACACCAAGCTGAATGGAAACAATGGCAAGAGGGAGGCACATACCACATGGTCCCAGGTATTAGTGATTTGATTGTGGGGTATATGCATAGCTTTCACTGATCTTCATTGTGAAAGTACTGTTAGACAAAGATGAGTGCCACATCTGTGAAAAGACTTGCGAGTTTTATTGGATCCTTGTGAAACATTACTACTATGGAAGCATGAACTATAAGGCATACTACTGACATAGGCTGACAGGCATCATGGAGGGATCATCATCACGGCCATACCTGTTTGATATGCCAACTATTTTTTTTTAATTCCACACTGAAGAGCATTTTGAACAATCTAGGGGTGGAAAACACGTTTGATATTAAGAGTTTATCAAGATTTAATGAAAGTCAGAAGCTAAATTTGAAGTAATGGCCCACTTCCATCCACACCAGTCATCAGTCAGGGAAGAGCCATCGACGGCACACTGGCGCTGTTCTCACCTAGTCCCAAAACAGCTGAACCCAAGCCAGTAACAGCAGCAGTCAGCCCAGACTACCGTAATAGTTACATACATATGGCCATGTTCACAAATTTCAACCCAATAAGTATGTTAGCAATAGCCAGCCCAGCTAAACATGCCATTAATTTGAGCAGATCAAGTCCAGCAGGAAGTGCAAAGACTGCTGTGTTTATATGGCAACATTTTACCCTAGGTGTCAAGGCAGCCTACAGAACCAAACACATGAGAGGAGAACCTACTGCAGCAGTCATCCCTGCAAGATCTGTACGTGCAGACCTCCCAAAGCCTGCCTGAAATGTTACCGCTTTATCAGCACAATTCATCCCTGACCTGCAGTGCTGATGAACTAAGCAAGGTTATGGTTAGGGCCCTGCAATCCGAGATAGCCCATTTAAAAAAATACAACTGACTCAGGCTTTTGAGAAGATGGAGACACTGCAGAATAGACAAATGGAAGGAAAAGAAATAAGACATCCTTGTGTACGGGCTAGCGAGACCAATATACTTGTTGATATTTTAAGAACTGTGCAGCCACTAGGTGATCATTCCATTTAAATGGAGCCTTGTTGCCAAGGAGACTCCAGAGATTGATGCTACATCATGATAAGTGAATTATCTTAAGATGTCTTAATCTGGCACCACTAGAGGTGAACAGGTCAAGAATCAGGGTACCTGCATTAGTAGTATAAGTTTTGGCTCCATAACTGCACCACCATGTCGTTTGCCAAACCAGCCATAAGATGCTCTCCTACTGATTAGGGGTTATCAGCTCCAGTATGTTGTGGAAATGAACATAAAGAATTATATTGACATATGCGCCATTCCAGGAGCCACAACTTACAAAATGCGGTCACTGTTCAATACTGCTAATCTGCATCATTACTGATCTATAATATTATACATGCAGGTACCGCTCAACGTAAAAAGGACCCAGAACCTTTCAGGACTGCATATGACATGAAGTTAGATGCCATTGCTTCAAAATTCAGTAAACAAATACTTTTATCTGGTATCTGTCCAATGCCCTGATGCAGCAAAACTAATTTGAGTGATGCTAGTACAAAGAAAGAAGCAGAATGTTAAACCATGATGTTGTTGCCGTCAAATAGTTTTTACCCAATGAACATTACTTAAACTGAGTAGGTACCAGTGTTCTGCTGTCCACCATGAACAAATGTGTACATCAGCTCAAAGCCATTAATCCTTCTCCTCAAAAGAGGGCTACGTACAATGAGCCTTGCAGAACAGTCCAGCAAACTTAAGCTTTGACTGGTCAGGAGGCATCACCTGAAAACTATGGGCAAGTGCTCATAATTGGAGACTCTCAGTTGAAATATATGAAGGACATAAAGTTGTAAGGAAACGGAGCTGAAATGTGTCACTGGTTCATGTGGTATTCACATCTAGGGATTTTAAATGTTATGGAGCCGTAACTATACACATAGGGACAAACCAGCTCAGGGATAGTCTAGAAATGTTCACAAGTGACTACTCTGAAAGCTTGACACTATACTTGATAATTTGAAAGGGAAAGTCTAAGGATCTAAGATTTGTCCCACAACTGACAAATATGGAGGTTTGATCATGAATGGTTCTTTTTGCTTGGACCTGTGGTGAAGTTTCTCTGGCATTGTTGAAAACTGTTGTCCGCTTCTATTCAGTCATTATGTCCTATTTTCTAAGTGACATCTTAGAGTCTTTAGATATTTAATGAATAATGTATTGCTCGGTGGATATTCATGTATTGCTGTGATGTTCATGCTGATGGCCTTGTTAAGGTTTGAGTGGTCTTTTACTTGGACTGATTTTTTAACTACCGTATTTATGTATGATGGTCTCATACTTCTATTTGCAATGAAGAGGTAAAAATATTTCAGCAAGATGCACTTATATTGAAGACTGTCAAGCACTAAGTTAAGGGAGCGTCGCCAGCTTCTATAGGGATAGTTATTACGCCAATCAAGCTTTGCCACGGGTGCTTTCCCAATGCCTCAATGCAGTTTCAAACTTATTCCAAGAAACATTAAACACTGAACTCAGAAGTGAATTTTCTTCAAGAGACAACCCCGTTAGAAAGCCTCATCAAAGCAGTCTGTTCCATACAGCAATACAAAGAAAGGCCATCTCATCCCAGTTTGGAATGATTGCCGTCATTTGCAGCATGAGCAGATGAAGCAGCTTCAAGATGCAACCAAACCCTTGGGTTGCCAAGCTTGCTTTTTCGGTGGTGAGCACAACGTATAGAATGCCTCTGCAAACATGATCACCCAAACTACTGCATTCAGATGTGCAAAACCAGGACACTAGGCCAAAGTATGTCATTTGTTTTCAGATACATGGGTAGGAGGCAAAGGAGCCTGTGCCCATCAATTGATAATTGTGAAGTATACTACTATCATTAATACTCTGTCAAATTTATGTACCTGTTGTAATGTTCAATCTTATATTTGAAGCACCAAAGAAGAGAGGTCATGAGACTTTGTGCAGTTAGAAAGTGACTGCTACACGCCAGAGATTGCACTGAATTATAATTGGAAAGTAGTGCACAGAAATATGAAAGCTAAGGTATATGATGGGTATCTGAGGCATTCTTTTGCCCTTATGAATTTCAACTCATACCTCAATGTTAGACCCGTTAAGCGATCATGTATGAATGTCATACACAGTGTGATACAAGGAACACCACAAGTATATAAAGACTCTTACGGACATGAATGCTCTCTGTCTTTCTCTCAGCCAACTGACCCAAGCAAGCAGTAATATAACATCAATACATGTAAGGTTGATCATGCTCTGATACTACACAGAAATAGGACCAGGATATCTCATCTTAATGTTTACCATTTACTACCAAAATTACCAGAGTTAAAGACATTAACACAAAAATTACCTGACGAATTAGACATACTAGGAGTGATGAAAACCTTTCTCAGTGATTTTGTACCAGATAGCTAGGTGGGTCTAGAAGGTTGTCACCTCCTACAAAGAGATAGAAAGACAAAAAAGCTGTTGTTGTTGTATACATATCAACAAACTTTCATTTCAGGAAAAGAAGTAACCTGGAATGTGAAAATATAGAGTCCATATGGCTAGAGATACAGCCTGTCAATAGGCAATCATATCTTCTGTGTTTTACTTATCATCCATCACAGGAGAGGGCTGACTGGATTGACAGGTTTGAAACTCAGCCTGACGGAGTGTACAATGAAAACTGTGAATTTTATATTTTATGACTATTGAAGGGGACTTCAATTATGATTTTAGACAGGGAATGAGTACTTGTACCAAATGGATTGATTGCATGGCATCCTTCCAGATGTCTCAGCTTGTGAAGGAACCTAACAGGATCACCAAGTTAACAGCTACGTTAATATACCATGTTTATGTGTCCAATGCCACAGATGTAAGCCAGGTTTTAGTTCCAAACATTGCTTAAAGTGACAATGAACCAGTTCGCGTCATGTTATGCAATAACAGTAACTTCGATCAGGATTCTGGGCATACCGAAATACTGTATAGATGTATGAAACATTTCAATAGATAAACGTCTGTGTTTAAATTGGAAAACCTAAGCGGGATGAGATAAATCATTGTGAAAATCCTGATGTGGCATGAGATTTGCTTTTAAACCAGCACCTGGAAGTTTTGAATATGCATGCACCTATCCAGGATCACATGGGTAAAATACCTGAAGCAGCCTGGTTTGCTGAATGAAAAAAATTGGTACAAGCCTTGAAAACAATTAATGAATATAAATTGAGAGGGAATTATGATTCGTAGAAGGCATACATAAATAAGGTGGTAAAATTGATATGGACAGCTAAAAGCATTGTACTCTAAATAATTTAAAACAATGTAAAAGAATCAATGAAAATCATTGGAATGTGTGGGGATTTGACAAGAATGAAGACAAAATGTTCTAATTCTAGCATTCAAAGTGATGGCCAAGTTATATCCGATGCAACTATTATGGCTGAAGCTTTTTAAAAAGCACTTCTTAGATACTGTTAAGAAACTAAAAGGTACATGGCAACAAGACGATGTACGTAACTGCAAGGATACCACCAATCATTATTTTCAAAATTACTCTTTTATGGAGGAAAAATGAGTTGTTTCAGCCCTAAACAAATTAAACCCCAATTAAGCATGTGGACCAGATGGTTGGATGTAAACTTCTCAAAGATTGCATCACATTTGATAACTGTACCATTAACAAACATTTCCAATGTAAGTATCACACATATTCAGTTCCGACCTGAATGGATGTATGCTGAAGGAATAACCCCTATGCAGACTTGAACAAATGTCCGAGTATGGCAATTACTGTCCCATATCAACTCTGAATGTAATCCGAAAATTACTGGAAAGGCATTTCCAATCTCATTTTTATGATTGTCTGCCTAAACATGTTTTTGCTTTGTTCATGTCAAACAGGATTCCACAAGGGACATTTATGTGAGAACCGTCTAACTTACTTACTTGATTTGTGGCAAAACTCAAGAAATGATGGTGAATGGGTAGGTGCTGTAATGCTTGACTTAAAGAAAGCTTTTGATTTGATTGATCATGGTTTTTATGTACGGAAGCCTGGCTCTGTACCAGTGTGGCGACAATGGTGTCTCATGGTTCAGGTCATACGTGACAAAAAGGTACCATTAAGCAGCCATCAGTAAGAGCAGTGAAGCAATGGTGTTATTCCCAAAACAAAGGACCAGGAACCTGGAAACTAATAACTTGGAAGTTACTTTAATAATGTCCAACTTGAGAATGTACAACGTCACAAAATTTTAGGAAACACTGTTGATAGCCACCTGAGCTGGGAACAACAACTTTCTCAATCATGTAAGAAAATATGACAATATGGTAAAATTTAGTACTGTTAAGGAGACTCGGATTTCTGTTACTTATCCACGCGCGTAAATTATTTTAATGCCTGCCTTGTACTATTATTAGATAATTGTAGCAGTATATGGAGTAACTGTAGTGAAGCACGTTTTAACAAAGGGCAGTAACTTCAAAACAGTGCTGCTCTATTAGTTTGTAATTCAAGTGGGGTGTAACCGAGCTGCAGAAAGGTACTTGAGCAATTAAACTGTACGATCTTTGAGGTGCGAGTGATGTTTAGAAAGCAGTAAATGTTTTCAGGTCCTTACTTGAAACAACCTTATTATATGCAAGAAATGCCTATGGTATGGAATTTGTTACCAAAGTCTGTGAAAGCTTCTGGTAATATGGCAGAATTCAAAAGAGCTTGTGTTGTGTGCATATTGCCATTAAGAGGTGAACAGCCAACGATTTCCTGATATGATACGACAAAGATTTATGATGTTCCACTTAGTTTTCATATATTTGTGTCTCTGTTTGATTTTATACAGATGTATACCTTTAATTTGGAGGGCCTCAGGGGCGATTAGTGTATCCTGTGCACTGAGTTGCATATATATATATATATATATATATATATATATATATATATATATATATATATATATATATATATATATATATATATATATATATATATATGTATGTATATATATATATGTATATATATAAAGTGTCTCCAGGCAGGATATCAACTTATACAATAACTGTGTACATAGCAATTCACTTATAGTCATTGACATACAGGGGCTGTATTCCTTATACATATTCTGGAAGCATGTGGTAGTTGGTGTTGGTATAGATTTCTCAAGCAGGTAAAATATCCAGAATGTACAAATCATTTTTATGGGTTTGTACCTGACCACACATATAAAAATTCTAGCATTTTTGATTATCATCCATGCAGTCTGCGATGTGCCTTTTACTACTGTGATGTACATCAACAACATAAAATTACATCACATTTCCAAGGGGGCACTCGCCAGTTGTTCACATTTTGTTCTCAATTGGAAATCACGGACCTCCAATATATTGCATGGTACCATGATTAAAAGTCTCAACATGCAAGCATCCCATCACCCCGAAACCATAGAGATCTTAGGTGAAGGGTTGGTGGATGCCACGTTAGAGGGCGTGGCTGAGTCACAACCAGAGTCATCGTTCTCAAATACGGGATTTGTTTTGGAACAAGAGGCACTATGTAAATCTCCTCTCATTGTATACTTGTCCTCATCGTCATCATCGAGCTGATACGTTCTGCTCAGTTCTTCTGCATGCAGTTTGTCAATTCGGGAAATTTCAACTTCTTTGTCTTGCAGTTTTGTTTCGTCATCCATTTCCTCGTTTGAACAGCATTTGCTGAGGAAAAAACAGAAAAAGGATTTTCATATGTATAAATAATTTCAGGTATCATGAACCAAGCGTTGCCCGGAAAAACAACGAAACTTCTTTTAAAGCCTCGTTGGAGCATTTGGATTGACGTAAATAATTTGTATTGACACCAACAGCAGCATAGAAGCACGGAAACTACTTAAGAGATAGTTCTAGGAATGCATAATGGAATATCGTGCCGTCGTGGTATTCATGCATGAAAGCTTTTGCAAAATACTGAAAAAGATAATGTTCAGGTGGATAGTGTTAGGCATTGCATTGCACTAGGTAAAATTTGATAACGGATATGAGCGTTGTTATTGTTGCATTATTGGCAATTTGATAAATTTCGATAACATTGGGACACGTGATTTGCTGCTATTGACAATGTATTCAAATTAGTGATGACATTTGTGAATTGTCACAATTTTGGAATATTTAACTTCCAAGTCATCCACGCACATATAAGGAAACAGGCAAAAACACACGCTCCCATCACCTACCAGACATAGACACAATTTATAATCACCTAGCATGCAAAGACAGACGCTACCATCATCTGCCAGACATAGACATACGCTACCATCACCTACCAGACATAAACATACGCTACCATCACATTCGGGGCAAAGACAGACTACCATCACCTACCGGGCAACGACACACGCTACCATCACTTACCACACATAGACACAGACTACCATCACTTGCCAGACATAGACACACGCTATCGTAATCTACCCGCCAAAGACACAGGCGGTCATCACCTGCGAGGCAAGACACAGGCTTTCATCACCTACCAGGCAAAGACACGGATTGTCATCACCTACCAGGCAAAAAACACAGGCGATCATCGCCTACCAGGCAAAGACGCTGGCTTTCTTCACCTAGGCCCACCAGGCATAGACACATAATGCCACCACGTGTCAGTCACGGATACAAACTGCCATCACCAACCAGTCATAGACACACGCTACCATCATCCACCAGTTCTAGACACACGCTGCCATCATATTCATACCAACATGAGCGGAATGTGCGACAACAGAAGTTTGGAAATGTAGCTACTGGCAAGGAGTCCCTAAAAGACATACTGAACGTCGTGGCAAGATTTTCTAATGCATGCCATCCCTGCCTGAACATGCTTGTGACAGTAATTTACAATACTTACAATGATTCAAGTTTGGATGTACATAAAAGGAAGGCAGCTGCTACTGGATTTCGACACGTGCAACAAGCTGGAGTACATCGGATATAATAGAACTATATTGACAGAGTAGTGTCAGATGTAGGCCATTTAGCAACCTAGAAAACATTTCTAACTGAATTTGAAACAGGTCGGAATTTTTAAAAACTGGCATTTAAGCAGATATATACTGTACTTAGACTACGGATTAGAAGGGTTTTCATGCAAAGTCAAATAGCATTAATGGCATATAGATGGTTTTGTGGCAGTAAAAATGAAATTAATTGCCACGATTTTTCATGGACTAGACCAAAGGTCAAGCAAAACATAAACTAGGAAACATATAGTACCTACTGACCCATTGTAATAAGGTAACGTACAATTTGCCGCTTAAATCGCACAAAAGTACTCGGATGCAAATTGTCGTCTGCCTAAACGTGTTTCTCGTAACCAGAAAACATTTTGCTGAGATTTGTGTGTGAGAGACCATTCATGATGGCACGACCTAGGTCAACAGTTTTTCCTTGGCGAGGTTTGGGCGCAATGCGCCCAACTTGCACCAGGGAAAGCTATTGACTTAGTCGTAATCTGACCAGGAATGGGTTAATTTTTATAAGTACTAAGAAACTTCGGCTGGAGCATCTTCGATTTGACCCAGACCAATCTTCCCGCTTTATAGGATATGAAATGTTCAGCAACAAAAAGATATTTATTACAAGCGTGAACCAATCTCAAATGCAAGAGCTCGTGCTTCCCAACAGGCTAGCAAACATGCCAGTATTTTGGCTAGTGGTGAAGACTCTGAATTTACCCCACTCATGAAAGATGTATGGTTGGTCTAAATAGAACAATGTAGCCCCCGATGATCTGTTTAGCACCATCTTTATGTTTTCAAGTACTAAGTCCAGACGGAGGCATTCATTATCCATAACAAGTCACTATTGTATTGCTGTGTTCAGAAAAATCCATATGCTAAGAGAACGTGCAATTTCGGTTTTACGTGGTTGGCCAGCCAGTCCCTTGTTAGTGTAGAATATGTACCGAATGGAAATGGGGAAATTTTTGTTTACTGAGCGAACTGAAAGGATGGGGATGTCATCCCTCGGGATATACAATTTGAATTTCTCAAAATCCATTCGACATTAATTACCCCGTTCAAACCTGGTCAGGATATACCTTCGGTGGGTCTTTCCCTCAGTCGTTTAATACGTCCAACTTCATATGATTTCTGGATTTTGAAAAAAATTGTTGTTTTTTTTTTTCAAATTTCTTAATTAAGGTTATTTATACAATATAATACATGGTCTACGTCAAAATTTAGTTTGATCTGTCAAACTTGATAGTCTCGTGAACAAAAACCGGTTCCAAAGTCAGTATGCCGACTATTTCTCTATCACATGACTGTTACCTAATAGTATGCAACTTATATTTTCCATGCACAAGGCGTTGTCGGTGGATAAGCACTATTACCCTCTTTTAAAAAAAAAAATATCTGGCACAACGCAGGGATCCGTGTATCTAAATGATTAAAAAAGCCACCAGAAAGCAAATGTAACTGATGGTGGAAGACTAGCTTGACTTCCCCCCCCCCCCCAAAATAAGAAAATAAACAAATAAAAAATAAGACAAAAACACTACGTATAAACTGGTTATCAAAATCTGCTTTTTCTACAGCACAACACTTTCAGATTTTTAAAAAGTTCAGTAAGCGTAAGAACGCTTCTCGTGCATAAATAAGTGTACACAAGTTGACATATAAACTTGTAATGTGTGCAATATAATTGCGGACAAATTTGTTTTAGTGTTCTTAATTTGAGGTGTCTAAAATTGTTTCTCGAAAGTATTAATCAGCATTTTATCTTGGATATTTATGAAAAAAAATCATTCTTTTGTGTTTGAGCGACTCAAACTTAATTTTGTATTCGATGTCGTTATAAAACAGTGTATAAAGATAAATGGCTCTGTGGAAATTGACCTGCCTCAAAATATCATTTATCTTTGTGTGCGCATTTTGCGCGGACACAGTGTGCATTTGTGGTTAATTTTCAAATCTTCACTGTTTAGATAATCACGTTATCGTTGTTGAATATTAATGTTCTTATTTGTGCATGTGTAAGCTCGATGTATATTTTCTTCGTTTTCTGTGACAAAGTGAAATCTAAGCATACATGTGCTGCAGTCAATAATTTTCAGTTCACGGCGTTTTCTTGTCTGACATGTTAACGGTCAAATTTTGTCCAGTGGCTGAATATGGCGATAACCGTATGCAGTATGTAGTTATGCTATTACTAATCTGACAGAAATTAGATTAAAAAAAGGTCACAAACATAATATATACAGCTTAGAAATTCGGAACATCAATAGATTATGTGTGGTTAAATTTGACATAGCCCAGGGTGCACCGACAATTATCTTGCGCCTATTCACACAAAGTAAATGCATATTTGTGACCGATGGAGGTCAATTGACCACATGCTAAACGGTTACGTAAAGTTAGTATTAGTGTTTATAATTTCATAACGCTTTGAGGGTAAACTTTGAATTTCCGCATTAAGTTTGGCTGCTAGCGACGGAAGCAGCTAGTGCAATCAGAAAGTCACCAGACCCTTCTTATAACCTTTTTGCTTAATGTGTAATGTGAGTAGAGCCAGTGCAATTCTCATTGAAATCAATGTAAGTGTGCCGGAAACGCTGCCATGATAATCCAATAGGCTTAAATTACGTGGACAAAAACACAGACCTTCGCTGCTGCTGATTGTATGAGCAGGTACATAAAAGACCAAAGCAAGACTTAAAAAACAGCCAGGACATCCGAGACTGGAGAAAAGCTACACACTGACCAAACGCAAGACTGAGACAGCAATTTTTCTCTCCTTGACCTGACAAAAGGCCAAAACTTAAGGAACAGGTCTAGTACACTACAGTTGTAAAACACCTGCGACACGTCGGCGATAAAGGGTGAAAACATATTAAACCAATCTGGAAAGCTCACAAGTGTTCATTCAGATCTCACCTGCAACAATTCTGTAGGCGTTTTTTGATGGAGTCTCCTTCACAGACATAGCTGTCCTTCCAGAAGCAGAAAAAAACTATGATGATTACCAGTGCTATACCTGCCACCGAACCCCACAGCTGCAGTTGATGCTTTCTGAAAAGGATCCAAACAAATCTCATTTTCACACTTTTCACGACTAAGGCTACATACTCCTACATATTAATGGGGCACCAAGCATACGGAGTATACCCAAAGAGGGTTTGTGACTTAGTTTTAACTCATCAAAGAAAAGACGATCACAAATATGTATTTACTATCACGCTTTCCCACTCAAAGCCGCAATCAATGAGAATTGCTGTTAAATGTCCTGTGGCTATTTGTTTTAAATTGCGTGCTATCGCTTCATATGAGTTATGACTGAAAGTTATTGAGAAGAATCGGTCGATACAAAGCACGCAGTTAATAGCTTTTTCTGCCGTTTTAATGACCGGAGTCAGCAGAAAAACTCTTGTCTCTTGCTTTATATGTACGCACAGCGTCTGAACAATTGTGTGGCCCATGGCTTTCTCCTGTAAAGCTTGCCCATTTCAGTTCAAATGCCCGGCGTTTTCCCCCTTGTCAGCATGCCTATAGAAACAGAGTCATGCTGGAATTATTTAACCCCAAGAAAAACTTAAAACAGGGCAAATTTTATGTCTCTGGGTGTCAGTTTTAATCACATGCAGGGTCGTACACAGGAACTCAGATGAGCGGTTACCAACCTACATTGAAAGGGATTTGCGTGTGCCCGACGCACTCGAAATCTAGCTTGAAGGATTTACGAGTTTGCCTTGTTATTTTGGTCATGCAATTTTGATAAGACTCGAGAAAATTCTTCAATAAATTGTCAGTTGTTTCATTTGATTGGTAGACTGACATACTTCACATAATATTAAATCTAATGTAGCGAAAGACACAAGTGTTCGAATCTTGTAAAAAAAAAAAAGAACTGCCTACACGGAGGCAAAAACTGATAAAGAATAAAATAGCATCAAGGACATAGATCACGACAATCTAAAGATTGGCGTGGAGATTACTTTCCAAAGTTACTGGACGTGACATATTGTATGCAGTGAACCGATGTGACAAAAATTTATAAATATTTTATTCAAGCATATATGCCTTTATAAAGCTTTGATGAACATTCTGATATATCCTGATTGATGTAGCATCCTACCGATCGAAAGTCATCATACAAAGGCAAACAAGCCGACTTTGCATGCCAACAATATCAGGGGACATCGTGTGAGGATTCCATACATGGGCTTAACGTGGGTACACATTTAAGAGCCTTGGAAATTAAGCCCACATGACTCTTTCAGATTAATCATCGACAGTACATCTTTCAGATTAATCATCGACAGTGCATGTTATGTCACTGAATTCTGATAAAGCTGAAGATGCGTGAGCATATAAGGCATATGCGTACATGTATAATGGTGAGCAATTACGTTCTCCCGGGTTAGGATGAATTAGAATGAATGATGGCCAAGGAAGTTTACATGTTGAAAGTTTACAGATATTTTATGATTATCGATTTATAGAGCACTTTGGTGTTTAAATATGCATTCTCCTATGCTGAGATGTGTCTTGCCCGCGATGCCCTCTCCGTTCACGCAGCTGTGAGAATAAGTGTGTTTGAATGGCTCTGGGAAAAGAGTGGATTATTGTGTTGCTGGTTTGGGATCTACATCTAGATTTACAGATGTAAAGCAGTACTGTTAAATATTTCAGAAATGCTCATCTTATATCCCGGTGTCTATTTTTTTCCGATTCGGATTTCCACATAGCACCCTTGACAATTAGTCTTATAAAACAGTTTGGACACCACAGTATAAGAGTGGAGGGTGAAAGTTTTTTGTAACTGCCTTGGTATGACAACAGTTTTCATGCAGACAGTAAGCACGCCCATCTTCATTGGCTTGCCAGAGGTGCAGAAGCCAACGGGGACACCAGGTTCAAATAACGTTGCCGGGCATACTGTGATGAATTAATGGAATTAATATTTTCATCTATGTTGAATATCGCAAAATAGGTCAATGAATATACCGTCTACTTTCCGTTGAAGTATTGGAAGCCGGCTAGGGATGTAATGTACCGGTATGCAGGTTATATTGTAACAAACAATGGCTCTTTAAGTATAACATACTGCTTTTGTTCATCCGTTGGATAAAGAAATACTTAAACATCGTGCTTATTGTGCAGTTTGTGGGTTGAAAAGCCACCTGAATGATTGGCACGGGTACTGTTTGCATTTTCTAAGCCATATACTACCCGTAAGGTACCCCAGTATCTTTTTACTCCAAATTCGGGTACCTTGGTATCAGTTATTGATACTCGAAGACGCTCTAGTTTTATGGTCCCTTTCTGCATCCTCAGCAGACAAAGTTCCGTGTTTCTTTGAACACTCCACAAGGAGGAAGAATTCATTGAACTTGGTCTGTTTCACAGACAAGGTTCGTCACACAAATACAACATTCTGCTAGATCTGAAAGTAAGAAAATATGGTGCATCTAATGCTTTCAATACAAATTTCTGAACTAATACAGGAGAATTTTATAATGGACGACTACGGGCTGTAGTACATTTTTGTGGATATGCTTAGCGTCCACAATACGGCCCTCTTTTCATTTTTCAATTACTTACATACAACTGGTTTTCAGTCAAATCTTACTTTTAACAAGGTTTGATTGAAAAGCAAATGGAAGTTATAAACTCCCATTGAAAAAACGACATGGTCATATCCTTGACGTACGTAGGCGCTACCCGACACTGATATGTTTTAAAGTCACATCTTAGTGCGTCCAATTTTCCGATCATCCATGTATAGGCGTTTTTAGAAATTTATTACAAATCATAATTCAACAGCTGAACAAGCAGACCTAGTATTAACCTTCACTAGATTACAAACTAAATTAATGAAATATACAATAACAGGGAATTTTAGTGCCTGGCATCGGTAGATAGTTCAATTACAGCTTGCATAGTGTTAATGTTTGTCAGGTCTATGCTATTTTTCCACTCTTGAAAATTCATAATCCCAAACGGTTTCCATCGCGAAGAATAATGTGGGTAAAAATCTGTTAAATCTTTAGGCAAAAAACATAGATTTTACGAAATGTTAAAAATATTGGTAATTAAGCCCTCATATTTGTTTCTCGCATTACACCACTACCTGTAAAAGTTAAACGATTATCAATTCGGAGGGTGACAATTTTGACAAAACCTGCCGTGCGCTATAAAATAATTGACTATTAACAAGACAGTATAACTGGGTGTGAAACAATTTACATTCAGGAATTGGCAGCTGATTTTAACCCCATTTTAAGAGTAACATGGCTCCATGCAGAGCATTTGGAAGTGAACTGTCTGGGAGTCCTAATGTTTACGTCATAGAACGTTTCTCAAGACACTAAATTGTTTTTACCTCACCATTAGTGGGAAAAAATATAAGACATGCCTTTTTGGCCGATCATTCTGCAGAAAAGCAGGGAATGCCTATCACTGCTGCTGCCATGCGTGCATTGCCCACATGTACAGTACTACGCAACGACATACAAAAAGTTAAGGTTGCCTGTCAAATGAGTACTCAATGTAAGATTTGGACTCAGCAAGTTTTCATCATCAACGAATTGTTAGCAAGTTTTCATCATCAATGAACTGTTCTTCCATTACACAAAGCTTAATATTCAAGAAATGAATAGTATTGACACCACATCCAATGTAAAGACATTTGCTGATATCACTATTATAAGGGTTAAACCTTTGTATATTTCATATCCCTATGATTATCACACTGTACATACTGCTCTAATGTACCAACGTAAGACATTTATATTAGAATGCCGCAGACTGGCATGCACCCAAGAAGACAATATTGGGAATTAAAATCAAACGTTTGGTGTCTTCACTCTGTTCAACTCGTTGGTCAAATAATAAAGCGTTCTAGTCTATGGGTCGATACCGAGTTCTCTTCTTATTACATATTCAAATACTATAATATCAATACCACAATACTTGTCCTACAAACAGTACCTGAAGATACTGTACATTTAAGCAGTTTATTCAAATTCATGCTGCTTTTATCCGATAAGCAGATAAACTGATTATGAAAAAAGTCCGTAAGCAGATACACTGATTATGAAAAAAAGGAATGTATGAGACGGTCACAGAGAGTGAGCTTTTTTCGTGTTTATTTCTGGCAGACGTGTCACTGGTCGTACTGCAGACCGACTCTTTGGTCTGATTGTCGACTTCTGTTTGGGACGAGAGCTTCTAGAGGTTTAGATTAGCATATATTGAAGCTCAACTGGAGAGAAGCCATGCACAGTGATCATGTCCCTGCATGTTCGGCCCTCATGTTTTTCACTTATTTTCCATGACTACCACAACGAGCTCCTTTCTACAGGACTCAGTGGGACATTCATATCAAATTAGAATGTAAAAGTATCAATGCCAAATGATGCTCGCAAGGAGATCATGCCGCATACAATGCATGGGAACTGTGTGTAAATTATATCTATGGCTAACTTTATTGTTTCATTTAGTGGGAGGAAGCATCAATAAACAGTTTAAACATAAAGCTATGGAACGAATTATTATTATCATTATTATTATCATTATTATTATTATTATTATTACAATTATTGTTATTGTTATTATTATTATTATTATTAAAATTATTATTATAATTATTATTATTATTATTATTATTATATTATTATTATTATTTTTATTATTAAAATTATTATTATTATTATTATTATTATTAAGTGTGTGTGTGTGTGTGTGTGTTGTACGTAATTACAAATTTAGGACCGCCTATTTGTGCGGATGCGGTGCCTGCATCCTCATTATCCATTATTGTGGTACACAGTGTTGTGCATAACAGCCAGAGACCCAAATAGAGCTCCATACAATGGTTGAGGTATCTCACAACATAATAAAGTTTCTTTACACAATAGTGTTATTGTTTAATATTGCAACTTACGTTCAATTAAAAAATTTCAACTCCGAATATACGTGTGGGTCAGGACAAAGTTGTCAACAATTTGTCAGCTTTGAGATTCAAATTTCGCAACATAGGTATGTCGCACTCTCAGATTTTAGAATTCCATCGCTACGAGATTTTTACTTCTCGTCTGAATGCATTGACCGATGGACCGTATGGGCTGCAAATGCGAAAATACTAAAGGTTGATGTATTATCCTTGTGTGATACACTGCTATGGGGCAAAGCTGATGGAAAACGCCGTGCGTTTTGTTCGACCACCCTGTGCAGGGGCCACAGAAACCGGGTGTAAGACTTGGTGTGTGCAAAGGTAAACGTTAAGAGCTCGTGCCAAGTCGAAAAATGGCTACACCAGTATGTACGTCTCTTACCCTTTTCACCATACAAGGCGCTGATTCCAAAGGTCTGGGGTTTAGTTCCCAGTAGAACTGAAATATTCCCATGTGTCTATGCAATGGGCGCGCGCGCAGACAATGATATATCCATCAAAAAGTCAACTCCATATGAATAATAGATATCCCTTCGATTATATGGATTTATCATTAACAGCTAGGAATACTTCATTGTTGCGCTAAAATGAAACTGTTTTAAAATGACATTGATACACTAGAAATTCACGATTTTCTGAACAACTATCCATTTTTAATAAGGTAGCAAAAGAAAAGGTCACATGTATAACATTACTGACAATCTTTCATCGCCGTCCACGCATTGTTTAATGTCTTTTTTTTTATCCACTTTACCGATCTCATCACGATGGTTAACTTATTCAGCCTAGTTTGTAT
>OZ026612.1:101154525-101271025 GCA_964020975.1 Hermodice carunculata | reverse complement strand
TCGCTGATTTCTAATCTTTAAGTTTCAAACATATAGATTAAGAATGCAAACACTAGTACATTTTACGTAGAATGTGTTCACACTCCTTGGTTCTGTGGTGAAGGCAATATCCAACAAGTTGGCCACTCACTAACAAATGAAATCATTTGGTATACAATTTTACTTCGTTACCCTGAACACCATTTACAATTCTGTATGTTCTGTTTAAACCTTTTCGTCTACCTTGTTCAACTTTTATAAGCAATGTGAAGAACAACTTAATCTTGCAACTGCTATTCTGCGGCTTCTTATATGCTTTGGTCAAATACATTTCAACATCCAAAAAACTTTTAAATTGTACATTTGTCTTAACGTTACTTCTTGGCTCAGTAATACGAACTCTCTATAATGGTTTATTCCGCAGAACCAAGTGTTCTGCGGCTTATAGTATATTTTTATACCCGTGGTTCCGCAGAGATTAACTCTTACACAGACACACGGACACACTCACATACACACAGGCACACAGACACATATATACATATATATGTATATATACATATATATACATACATATATATATATATACATATATATATATATATATATATATATATATATATATATATATATATATATATACATATATATATATGTGTGTGTGTGTGTGTGTGTGTGTGTATTTATATTTGTGTATGGCTGTGTGTGTGGGTCTGGGTGTAGTGCGTACATTGCAAAAATAACATACCCAATATTAAGATAATTCACATATTTCCCATCAATATGAATTCTTCAACTTAAGGTATATTCCGCATATGGGTTTTCTTTATTTTGTCCACCAAATTTCAAAGTGCAGAGACTTTGCTAAACCTACATGTATGACAATAGCCACAAATATGCAAATTGCCTGGATATTGGTATCAGTACTGCCAGCGGTCCTCTCTCTGGTTCACACTTGCACACTTTTCTCCCCATGAACAAAATGTCATTGCAAGAATGACGATGCCTTTGATAAATTAATTCCCTACAGCAAATGCAAGGTCCATTATAGCTATAGATACCACGGGCAATGTTTATAAAAACGACTTGATTAGGCTAACATAAAAAGCGCTGCCGTTGGAGTTCATCTGATGTGGTTTCGTGTCTTTTTGGTCATGAAATATTAGGCCTTCCCTCCTTGTCTAAGGGTACCTTTTCCCCTTTCAAAGTTCTTGGTGCATCTCATTTTCATTATATAACCACATAGACTTCATAATATATAAAAGTGTCATGGACAGGGGTTGATAAGGCATTTTGAGTATTGTTCTTTAAATTCTGATTTTGATACAGTTAGACATGCTGATTTCGAAACTGTATCCTGCTAAGTTTAATATTGATTTTCAAAATGGCGACGGCACAAAATGGCCGCCATTGGTTTGTAGGACATCATGTATTAAACTAAAATGTTAGGATCAGAGTATTTGATTCCGCACATATATATCTGACTCAAGGTTAACCCCCTAGAAAAGAATGCAGCGCGCATAAGATTAGTTCGCGCAACAACTTTAAAGGCCAAGACATTTTCACGGACAGTCGTAACTGTGACATGATTAATGCTACTCAATGCGTAAGGATGATTGATATACATCTAGCTTTATATTGGTCTGTACTTTAGAGACCACACTTACGTTTATATCAGCACAACCTTGACCCCTGTAGTTGGCTCAAAGCAGATTTATTAAAAAATGGTCTTGTTGACTGACTAGGTGTTCTTGTGGTGCGGCAAATGAGGATGTTTTTCATTACTTTTTCGAATGTGGAAATCTCTTAGTGAAACGAGATAGATTGCAAAGTAGCATAATTCCATTTGCTTCATTCATAGGGCAAACTTTATCATTTGGCTGTGAAAACTGTACTTTTCAAGAAAACGAAAACATTTTTTTTACATTGTATAATCGTGCATCTAACCCACAGGCAGGCCTGGAGCTGTTGCCTGATTTTTACAAATAGTCGTTATTATGGGTGTGAGGTAGTACTTGTTTATGGTGACATACCCCATTATCCTTCCCTGTCTGTGACGTCTTGTCCTGTGAACAGTTCTTATTATATGGCATTGCCGTCTACCTGTCTGCGTGCCGTGGTGTTCATTCTAATAGTGGAGTTTTATTGTTGTACCTTGTCTCCGCTTCTCTTTTTCTTTGTCTTGTGAAAGGGATTCATATAGGGCTGCGCCTTCTTTCCCAATCACTTTCTTTTTTGTAAATAAATATGTTTAAAACTAACTAACTAACTAACTAACTAACTAACTAACTAACTAACTAACTAACTAACTAACTAACTAACTGACAGACTGACTGACTGACTGACTGATTAACTGACTAACTAACTAACTAACTAACTAACTAACTGACTGACTGACTGACTGACTGACTGACTGACTGACTAACCAACCAACCAACCAACCAACCAACTAACGAACTAAATACATAAATGGGCGACGAAAAGATTATGATATACATATGTAGCATTATTACCAGTATTATAGAGAAAGACACAGGTAATGTGATGCTTCATGTTTTTATAGCTTTAAAAGCTATTGTAAGACATTCCTAATATGGTTGATATCGTCTGGTGATGAAAGTAATGATACATTTACTTCCTGAGCAACAGCTAGGTTAAGGCATGTATGACAATATCAATAACAGGGTACATAACATTGCGTCATAGGGCTTTGAAAATGCAGTCTCCATAGCAATATGAGGTATATGAGAAATAATCTAGGATACCTCGCACATCTATTTATTTAAAATGACATATAACCTATACTGTAAACACATTCATTCTCAACTGGGGCGATGCGGGCATTTTGCATCGCTATTAGCAGCTTGCAGTCAACATTCTTCTGAAAAAAGCATTAATTAGGACATAGTCCTTTTTCAATTGCAGCAAATTGATGTACGAGAACATTGAACCAGTGTTGTGCTTTTTGCTGTGTCCAGAAGTTCAATGAGCTGAAAAGGTTCTACTCTGCTCATTAAATTAGTCTCAGATATCAGACAGAGTCGTAATTTGCCAGTTTTTAAAACATCTCACATAATAGACATTTCCAACGGCTTTTAATCTTGCATGTTATAATCTCATATATTACAAAGTTGTTTCGTTGACTAACGTGGAGGGCCCTTTGTTAGATAACCAATGCTTACCAAGTTTTTACCCTCATGAAATACGGTTCATTATTATTATTATTATCATCATCATCATCATCATCATCATCATCATCATCATCATCATCATCATCATCATCATCATCATCATCATCTATTATTATTATTATTATTATTATTATTATTATTATTATACTGCCTAAATATGCTTCAACTGAGACTCAAAGAGACAGACATTACAAGAACAATTCTCAGTTCTGTCAGTCAATGCGCTGTTAAAGCAAGGCTGTTCAAGATATCAAGGCTGAAGTTCCCTTAGAAAAAGTCTGTTTCCCATTTTATTACGCTAGGAACCATTTTCCGTGCTTATAAAAAATTCAAGTGACTGGAATGGTTGCGTCATTTCCTTTATGAAATACCGAATGCACATACAGTCACTAGTACCACCAAACAACAGAGACGAGTAGCAGATCGATCTATCTATCTATCTATCTATCTATCAATCTATCTATCTATCTATCTATCTATCTATCTATCTATCTATCTATCTATCTATCTATCTATCTATCTATCTATCTATCTATCTATCTATCTATCTCTGTCTGTCTGTCTGTCTGTCTGTCTGCTTTTGTTTGTCTGTCTGCCTGTCTGTCTGTCTGTAGCAGCAGACTTTCAAAATTGTTTTATGTGTTGCTGGGAAACATAGAGTGTGTTCAGGCCTACAATCAGCAGATTTATGAATCAAGAGTGCGCAAGATATCAAGGCTGAAGTTGCCTTAGAAAAAAGTCTGTTTCCCATTTAATACGATATGAACCTTTCCTGTGCTTATAAAAATTTTCAATGACTGGAATGGTTGCGTCATTTCCTTTATGAAATACCGAATGCATATACAATCACCATTTCGACCAAACAACAGAAACGAGTAGCAGATCTATCTATCTATCTATCTATCTATCTATCTATCTATCTATCTATCTATCTATCTATCTATCTATCTATCTATCTATCTGTCTGTCTGTCTGTCTGTCTGTCTGTCTGTCTGTCTGTCTGTCTGTCTGTCTGTCTGTCTATCTATCTATCTATCTATCTATCTATCTCTCTCTCTCTATCTATCTATCTATCTGTCTGCCTGTCTGTCTGTAGCAGCAGACTTTCAAAATTGTTTTATGTGTTGCTGGGAAACATGAAGTGTGTTCAGGGCCTACACTCAGCAGATTAATGATTCAAGAGAAAATGGCATGTTTTGAGATATTCCCATTCCGTGGTTTGAGGAAATTTAGTTTTTTAGTAATTGACTTCACATGCGAGTATCAAATCTACTAGTTTAATGATCTGAGGAAATTTAGTTATTGTTAATAAATGATATCACATGCAAGTATCAAATCTACCACATAATTGTTGATAACAACATGAATACCAATCTTGAATATATACAAAGAATACATTCATAAAAAACCGCCAAGTCGAGAATACCATTCATCTCATTCATAAAAAACAGCAAAGTCGAGAATACCATTCATCTGATGATGATGATTATAATTATTATTATTATCATCATCATCATCATCATCATCATCATCATCATCATCATCATCATCATCATCATCATCATCATCATCATTATTATTATTATTATTATTATTATTATGAAGATGCAAATATGAACCTTTATTAATATTTCAAGTCTTGTGAAATCACTCTGAACTTAGAGCAGGAATATAAAATTTCTCACGTGATTGCGATATTTTCGAATTATAAAAGTAGAAAATAAACAGAATTTCGAAAAAGTCACTTGGCAACACGTTTATCATTGCTGAAGAAATTGGCATTGGCAAACATGAAATACCGGCCCGCTTGGGAATGAAAACTTAACGCGACATTCTGTTCAAGTAAACTGTAAACGTGGTTCTAAATTCCATCAGGAAAATATGGACTACTTTATTTTCAAGACTGTATTGTCAAGATTTTCAGGTGATACAAGTACAATTGATGGATTGAAAAGTACAATTAATATATTTCGTTACTTCGTATTATTCAATGCTTCGTTAATTGTGTCATGCTCATGGGCATATAAGGAAAATTTGATAAAGAAATGTTGAGTTCCATAAGTGTATGTGGCATTCAATTTTAAAGTTCAATTTGAAAGTGTTCCGGTATCGGTAAGGACTCTAAATACATGCGATCGTTTTTGAAGAATACCAACTTTAGAGCTTGGTAAAGTACCACTTTCTGATGCAAAGACAGCTAAAGTATATATATGTTTGGGTTAGTATGATCATGAGCCATAGATGCGTGCAGAGATCGACCATTGTCCTTGCCTAATTGTCCAATAAATAGAGTGACAATAAAGTGATTGGGTTTTATGCTGTTTACGTTTATTTCTTCTTTGAAACAAATGATAAAACTGCCAAAATGGTTTCGCTTGATTCCTAGCAATATAATTCCAACCAGTTTGCCACATTTTTTGGATACCTTGTTCAGTTTAGGAAATATAGCTTTGTAAAGTTGAAAAAATCCGACTTTCTCGTGTATTTCGTTGACAAGGCAGATTTTTCAACTTTGCAGAGCGATATTTCTTAGACTGAAAAAGATATCCAAAAATATGGCAAACATTTTTGAAAAATTTTGTTAGGCACCAAACCAAATAATTTTTCTACAGTTTTGCCATGTGTTTCGGAAGGGAATTAAACATAAACAGCATAAAACCTGGCCATTTCAATATCATTGTGTTTATTTAACAATTAGGCCGGGACAACTGTTGATCTCTGCACCAATCTGTAGTTCATGACCACACCAACCAAAAATATATGCTTGAACTACCTTGAACTGCATCAATACGTAGTACCGTCGAGGCTGTACAGCTGGTTTTCTTCAAAAGTGGTCCCGTGTATTTCGTGTCCTTCAATGTCAAGCTCCTCCAAGTATGTAGGCAGTGTACGAAAAGCTACCTGATCTGTCCTCGAATTATGAGTATCAAATCAAATACGAGGGCTGACTGAAAAGTTTTAAGCCTATGTGGGATATCTCAATCGGATTGAGATAACCTTTGCCACCAAAAAGTAGCATCATTTATGAAACATAGATATAAGAAGTGCAACTACAGTTTGATTAGTGCCTTTGTACCGGACCATCGTGTGAACTTACGCATTAAAATCACCAGAAATGGGCAAAACTGGCTATAGGGCAGTCATCAAGTACCGTACCTGCAACTAAAAGGGCTAACTCTAACATAGATACATGCCCACATGGTCTCCACTTAAGGGGGGGGGGGGTGTGATGTTACTTTCTTTTCCACTGTTAAGAAGTGTGCTGCGAAATTCAAGCGTGGCAGAGAGCCTTGATGATGACGCTCGTCCAGGAAGGCCTTCAACAGCAACCGCTCCCGAAAACATTTCCCGGGTGCATGACATGGTGATGGCTGAGCGATGTTTGACCACTCAACATATGTTATTAGTGTTGTGGGCATCTGATGATTTGCTCAACCCTCTCTCATGAGAGGGTTGAGCACATCATGAAGGAGTTGGAATGACAAAAGTTTCTACAAGATAGGTGCCAAAGCTCTTGGCAGCGGATCAGAAACGTGTCAGATTCCTGGCGTCCCGTGACAATTAATGCCGTTTTGAAGCAGATCACGTTGATTTTTTTGCCCGATCTGTAACTATGGATGAGACCTGGATTCATCACTTTGAGCCAGAAACCAAAAGTCAGTCTAAACAATGGAAGCATCCGGGATCGCCCCCCCCCCCCAAGAAAGCCAAGTCAGTTCCTTCTGCTGGAAAGGGGATGGCTTCGGTCTTTTTGGGATTCCAGGTGTATTCTGCTGATTGACTATCTTGATAAAGGTGAGTCTATTAATGTAAAACATTATGCTAACCTACTGAGACAGTTGCGTGAAGTTATAAAAGATAAGTACCGGGATGCTTACTAAAGGAGTCCCTTTTCACTAAGACAATGTTCCTGTTCACAAATCGGTGATTGCTACATATATGTCAGCATTCATGATTGTGTCTTCGAACTCATTGACCATCCCCCTTTTTCACATGATTTAGCCACGTCAGACTTCCACCTGTGTACCAGGAACTAGTCGGTTGCCATTGTCCTAGTAATGATGACGTCATTTCTGCTGTGAATGACTTTTTTAGGGTGGCTGAAGAAAATTTCTTCTTCTCGCAGCATCGCTAGCAAAAGTGTGTAAACTATGTGGAGAAATAAATGAAAACCATCGAGGTTGTACGGTCTTCACAGCAAGTCTTACAACTTTTCAGCCAGCCTCGTAAAACATTTCATTTTCCCTTTTGAGCAAAAGCATCCTTTCAATGAGAGCTGTGTCTGAAAAGGCTTGAAATTACCTGAGTACAACACACCAAGAGAGAGTAGGCATACGTCTCCCCAACGTCAAATTTATGTTTCCAAGTCGCTGCAAGTTTTGCATCGTCTAGTTAAACCTCTACCATAAATATTCAGCTTCGTTTTTACCTATTTTTGCAAACTGTATTAGTCCCTTGAGAGATCTTGAGAGACGCACAGAGACATATGGGTGTCCCTGTCAATGATTGATGACCGCTGAAGAACGGAATCTTGAGAATCTAAATTAAGCCCCTGAATTTTGACCTGCAATATGAGACTAGCAGGAACCCATTTGCTTGAGGCTCACCATCAATGCAAAGAAATCCAGAATTTGTGTTTTATAGTGTTTTCCAAAGGAACCATGTTGGCAATAATGGAAGCATTTAAACGTAGGCTACCAAGGGTGTTGTGGGTTTATCAGCTGGGGATTGACAGTCTTACGCTCAACATATTTATAAAGTGTAAACTTGACCTATCTTCACTGACCTGACATCATAGACTGTTACATAATATGGAGGCTCATATTTTGCCACGCGACATGTGACATTCCATTCCATAAACTGCTTTCCTTTTCTTTTTTATGAGGTTCTGTTTGGTTTACATTTTGTGACTGACAAGGTAACGGCATGCCTCGGAATTTGGTGTGACAAAGTCTGCTTCTTGGTAGAGATATATGTAGCTGGTGGGATATCGATTGGTATAGTTCAAACATATCTTGTATACATTGAATATGTTGTAGCAATATAACACCAACTAAAATTAAGGCTACGTGAATGCCAATGAATGTGGTATGATAAAACCATTGAGAGCATCACGTACAAACTTCTTTAATTGAAGTTAAGTTTTCCTTGAGTAGCTATTGCCAGCAAACTTAGAATACTTTTTGTAATATATTGTGCATGTACGAACAATATCACCTGGGGATATTTAAAGCCGGTAAAGCTAATTTACAAAATATCAGGAGACATATCTGCATTGGGTGTACTGATGTTAAGTGTAAATAACATGCAAAGTAACCACCAGAGTTGCTCTTTTCAACACATACCTTGTACAAAGAATAATGCCAACTTATACATGTTTCACTCTTTTGAAGTTATGCTTTATTAGTTTTGACCAATGTAGCGGTATATTTTTCGACACATTGGACAAACATTCGCTTAAATTCTATTGTACCGGCGTCACGTAATTACTTCCGAAGCAGACCCAAAGCTCCGTGTTATGTCTACTACGATGGGGTTTGCCCTTGTTTGACAAGGTCACTGTCCTAGCTTTGGAAAAGTGACTCAGTTTCTGATTGGCTGCGTATGGTTACCATGGTAACAAGCTGCAGTACACGAGGGACCAGAGGCGGCTACTGACCAAGGTGATGATGATTAACTTCCTAATTGGTTTGTCAGTCTGGAGGGAAAGTGACAGTGTAGTTTTATTTCCCTTACGTGAATAAAACTTGTCAAAGAAGGGTAGGCCAAGGGTAGTAGAGATAACAAGGACTTACTTTGCTTTGGAGGCAAGTCACATAAGTAAGAATTGAATTTGTGCATATAAATTTACATGAACATAAGCTTCGAATTGCGAATGTATGATAAATACGCGGTTTTCTTAGGATGCATAAAATTCTTCATGGAAACTGAAAATTAAACGACGTCAATCTTTGGAGCAGATTAATTCGACAAATTGAATTATTCTACTGATGTCTTGAATATTGGTGAAATCCCTTCACCTGCACACGTAATGCACCATCCACGGTACCAGCTAAAGCCGCATGACTGAAATCCATATGTGTATATCTGAAATTTACTTTTTTTTTTGCTAAATTTTATTTTCATTTTCGTACTGTGCAGTTTAATCGAAATCTTATCAAAATTAAACTTTCCCGGAGTGCTTATTATGATTTACCATTATATCAAGAATATCCACATGCAGAAAAATATCAAAACTTGTGTATTTAAAGTATCACCAAGAAGCCCATGTGATGCAAGAATGGTTATATACGAAACCCCACATGGCGGTGGTAATATTAACACAAAACATACTGTTTTGATTGTTTTTTCAGTGTAGCCAAATATAAATATCACAGTATATCAATTTTGCTGACAAAAAATGATCAAATGTAAGACTGAAATGGCTTAAAGGTTCTATTGATTGGTTTAAACATATTTTATTTCAAAGAAACATGGATTAGGAAACAAGCTGTAAAGATTTTATAAATCCTTCTCCATTACTACACAGCGTCACTTGATGAAACCGAAACATAAGCAGAAAGTACAATTGTAGAAAAAAGGAGAGAAAGAAAGAAAGAAAGAAAGAAAGAAAGAAAGAAAGAAAGAAAGAAAGAAAGAAAGAAAGAAAGAAAGAAAGAAAGAAAGAAAAGACAAGAAAATGGCGAGGACAATCATTTAATCTCTACTAAATCTCTTTGTTTTTAAAATATACCTTTCTGCACTGCCAAATAACTTAGTGTTCCAATCAATGGACTTGCTTGTATTACCATACAGCAAAATGTCCCTTTTAGTAGTAATTTCTGGCTGAAAAGCTCCTAATAATTCCGCGTGGGCTTCGTTGAAAAGAGAACATTATGTCCAAAAAATGGAAAACGCTTTCCACTGGGGCTCCACAAGCATATCTTTGAGTGCTTGATTGATGGGGTCTAACTTTCCATAAAGTGTGGGTTCAAATGTCTTAGAAATAAGGTTCGGTGATTTTTGCACAAATATCGTATTTTAAAATGATGATTTTGATGCATTTAAAATGAGCCTTGTTCGTAAGCCAAAAGCGCGGGCTTTCCTCCAGATCGCAGTCACTGGCGCAAAGCTGTTGCTAACATCACAAACGCAACCTTTCTCTCAACCAGCGTGCGACAGCCCACAGGACTGCATTAGTGTCAAACATGGCAAGGTGGGAACTCTTCCGTGATAGTCAGTGAGCATGATGATGATGATGGCAATCCGAATTTATCCTTCACATTTGCTGACGAAGACGAACAAGATTTAATAGACGGGGAAACTGCAGCAGAAGAGCAGACAGTCAAGCCGTACCAACAAACGACCATCCGTATGACCAAAAAAAAAAAAAAAAAAAAAAAAAAAAAAAAAAAAAAAAACCCGCCCCCCCCCAAAAAATGAAAAAAAAGGAGGTCGTTCTAATCAACCGTAAGCAAGTTGTAATTTAACAGAAAAGCTAACCAACGTATGCCGTTATTTTGCAGTAAAATCAAATCAAACACAGTATCTCATTACAACTTGTCTGGAGGGTTAACTTGGGCCAGGCAAACAGCATAGCTGCATAGCCACAGTTGTAGGGTGATCGTTCTCGTAATATTTCGCCATGTTCCAGGTGTCCGTTCTCCTAGTTACCTGGGCAAACGGTCGTTAAAGTATTCTGACCATTTACTTTTTTAACTTTAACCTGTCCACTCGGTTGTGTCTCAAGCAGTTATCTTCGTTAGTTACAAATCCCAATGCGACACAAGACCCTAGTGAATCATGCACGTGACAGTTTGAACATGGCGCAATGCATGGAATTCGTAGGACAGTCGCAAAAAGGAATCTTATTTTGATTTGGATGTCAAAGTGAATTGCGGCCACGTGTTATGAGTACTGTAAATGTGCATGGATGAAAATAACGTGGTGGGCTGAACATAATTAAATGTACTCAAGTTTCTACACGATCGTATTCAATCTCAAAATGTTTGGCACGTGGTCTTAAGCTGTTTGTTGACTACCCGTTATCGTTGTCTATTCATGGTCCGGCCTACGCACACATCGTAACATATTGTTAAAAGCAACTGTCTATTTTGGCATGATTTCATGTTTGGTTGCTCTGACCCCGAAAATAGTTATGTGCTCTGTTATAGGTCTTAACTTGTTTTGGGTAATGTTTTTTGTAAGGTTTACTTTAGTTTATTAATCTTCTCTACATTTCATTTTATGAAAATGCTTTTGCTACTGTTGCCGTACTGTAACCAGAAATGATAAATGACTGACAGAAGCCCCGTCCTAGTCTCTTTCAGACTAGCACTTGTACCTCTTACTTTTATTACGACTTGTCAAAGCCCACATATGTGTCGGAGTGTGTGTACATATAGCACAAATGTGTTGGACATAAATATCACAGCAAGTGTAGGTAGCAAGTATTGGGATATAAAATCGAATATCGCCATGTGGAAAGTACATATACATACTAAGGAGATCAATGCTTCGTCAATCTTTACACACACAGCGTGATTCCAACTGTTGGAAAACACGAGTTTTTACTTACTTAGCATTCTTCATTCGTGTTTGCCAGGTTGGCCAAAAGCCAATGCACAACATCGTATATTGCTCGTGTGTAGCTAATATGCAGTATTGGCCAAAAAATCGAACAATAGTCAAACAAATTTGCTTGGTTAGGTTGATTTTAAAACTTTATATATGTATGTATGTATGTATGTATGTATGTATGTATGTATGTATGTATGTATGTATGTATGTATGTATATATATATATATATATATATATATATATATATATATATATATATATATATATATATGTATGCATGTATATATATCAGAGCCTGACCGAGTATGCATTTTGAAACCGAACCGGGTACTCGGTACTCGGTGCACATTACCGATCCCGCACCGGGTACCTTTAGGGTTCGGTATATGCAATTCAAACATGAAATAAATAAACTTAAACATCATAGAATGCTCATTTAAAGCTGTATTTCATCTGTAGCGTCAATCAACAACTCCTTTATTCATATTTTCACTACGATAAGACACAAATACTTGTCTCAGGAAAAATGATTATATTTAGCAAATTGCCCTGCGACAAAGCGCTGCGGGACAGCTGTTAATTTCCCCACTCTGAATTAAGTTCAACAATGAAAGAATCATTGTTTCCACTTTGATTCTACGCAGTTCATTCTCAAACAAATAAGCATATTTGCTTTTTATGGGTCTAAACTAGACTAAAGAAGCTATGGGGAAAACGTTCTACAAGGGTTTATAGCTGTTACCCTTTTGCATTGGGGCATTATTATTGTTAATGTAATTAAGGTGAATAATGCAACCCATGTGACGCACTTAATTGTAAAGTATCGTTTGTTGCATTGTTTGGGGGTATATACAAGCACGAAAAGTAACATCAGTGACCTTTTTATTTAACTTTTTTGCCAACATTGATTGTGATAACCGAACCCGAACCCGAACGTTTAGTGACTGTAAAAGCCGAACCCGAGCCCGGATTCAATCCTGAAACCCGGCAATCTCGGGTTTGGTTGTTCGGGTTCGGTCAGGCTCTAATATATATATGTATATATATATATATATATATATATATATATATATATATATATATATATATATATATATATATATATATATATATATATATATATATATATATATATATATATATATATATATATATATATACACATACATACGAACCCCTTAATTGAGACTCTGCATGGTGTACATAGGTGGAAAAGGAATGTTGAAAAAGACAATCCAGTCCGGGGAGCCTTTTATCTTTTCTTTGCAGATAATCCCATTATACATGTGACATGCAAGATCGAAATTTACTCTACGGGTTAAACTAGCTCATCAGATTCAAATAATATTTGCTCAGTGTTATTCAATATGAGAAATATTGGTTGTGGTGGTTTACGTTTGATGTAATACATAGGGAAATAAGTGTGACAATCCAATTGTACGGGGTTCAAATTTAACAATTGTAGATTATATATCTAAGTTTGAGCTGAGTATTAAAAAGCACAAACACCATATCTTTATTCGCACATACACACGTGACCTTTCAGTGCGGAGTTTTGTTATAAGCAGAACAAACAGAATGAATAAAATTTGCAGGACGAAGTGTGCTTTACGATTTTACGTTTTTACCTTTTTTCTGTTGTCTCCACATTCCTGTGTCATATCTTTTTATTATTTCCACCAGAGGTTTCAAATGAAGCCACAGGCAAAAAGAATAACAGTTATAAAACCTCTGGGAAAAGCCAGTAGAATATGCACCTGGTCCATAGCATTTCTGAGCGTGCCTCTGGGCATACATAGGACGCTTAGCCCTTTTGGTGACTGAGCGATGTTACTGCTCAAAAACGACTCGATGTTCACTCCTCACACATTTCAGCTTTGCTTTTTATGCCCAACTCCCGCTAAGAAAATCCCTGGACCCAACACGGTCTTAATCCAGCCAAGCCAGGGTTACCCAACTTTTATACTGCCATCTGCACATTTTGTCGAAGCAATTACGTGACACCGTAAAACTGCAATTCTGATTACTTCAAAAGAACCGTACTCCCATAAGCAGGGATTAATTTGAATCCATTTATGCATGGTATCCTTTCAACATGGTTAGCCACAATTCGGTTCAGTTAAACACTAGATCAAGCTAAAGCTTCATCCCGAAGGGAAAAAAACATAATCACGGCAGGATCAGCAGATCTGTGTCCTCGTGACTGTACACGTAAATGCGCCACTGATGAGCAACTGCCATACCCGCTACGCAAAAAGATCGATTATTGTCTGCTGATATGTATTGCAAGAACAGACCTGCAATCTGTACACTTTTGCCCCTGCATGGACGAGCCTACATTACTTCCCCATGACATTCCTTCTTTTAAGTTTCTGGATACATGTAAAATCAATCTGGATCAGACTTAATCAGAGAATGTGTTGCTTCGGTTTGATTAGAAGTGACGATTTAGACAGCCCAATTAGACAGCATTGACTTTGTTGGGCCCCATAACTGACAACTAACATTTCACGAATTAGCACAGTAGTGTGTGGAGTGAAATTGGACCACCGTGTTTCACATACGATTGCGGATCTGCAGCCCAACTTCCTGACTATAAGCTGTCGTCTTTAATCGGCTACAACTAAGTACGACTGTGTGGTTCCACTGCTGTATGGTTTCCGACATTATTATCACTTAAAAAGGTCAACTAAGTAATATTTTCAATTTCCAGGGGAATGTGGATCGGCGTGTGCCTAATAGTTTCAAATGTGAAACCAATTATCAGATGATTTTTCACTTATTGCTTACAATGTACCCATTTATGACCCGTGTACCATTTTAAACTTCGATTTTACAAAGGCTCAGTGCCCTAGGCTTATATAATAAAGCCTACATCTACATCTCATTGCTGAATTAAAACAAGCAAAATGTTCATCTAAATTTCAATCACGTTCTGGAAAGAGACTGTGTTTTTGGTTGTACATCAAGAGAAATCAAATACCAACTGTTGTCCGTTAACTCTATTATTGCCAAGTTTAGACTGGGTCAACAGCTTTCCTGGTCATGAGGAAAACTGTTGATCTGGGTCATTCTTGTAGCCTCTGCAACTGTAGGGATGTTGAGATTTAAATGATGGGTCAATTTAGAAATTATGGGAATTCAGTATCTTTATGCCAATTCAGAACACGTCGACTTTTGTCGACATTGGCATTGAAAGAGTTACGCTAGGGAAAATTGGCGCTTGAAATAAAGTGTTAAATAGTTTCCAGCTCTAAAAATAGAATAGAATTAAACTAAGATATGTTCATTTCTTCTTTTAATAAAACCACGATACGCTCATCCCTTCCTTTTCCCGTGTGTTGTTCGCTTTCGCATAATGTTAGGAACATAAAAAATTGGAATGGTGGAAGTTCTAAATTTGCCGAAACGTGGATTTTTAGAAAGAGGCATCTTTGAATTCTAGAATGGAAGAGATAAAATGCTAATAACGTGCAAAATATTTCTTGGATGGAAACGATACATTTGCATTGCCTATAGTGATATTCGACCAAACACACTTTGGAAACATACTACAGGGAAGCAATATTCACTGCTTTCAGTTTCACTTTTTCCTTTGCGGCGATTCGGGCACAAAATAAACTGGTCTAAGGAAAAATCGATAGACTTTCTTGTACCCAGAAATGGAACCTAGATATTAATTGAATTGTCCTTTCAAAAGTAGAGTATAAAACCAAAGGACTGTTACATGCTAGACATGAAAGTATACCCCTAAGGAACATGATCAGAAGACTAAAGAGGCTATGTTCTACATGCATCAGATGTGTCCGTACCTGCTGACATAATACCTAGTAGATTAAGGTTGCGATACTTGGAACCTAGAGATATCATAAATTTAAAGTGTTTTTGTCCAGTGGGGAATTAAAGTATGGAGCGTAGTTATTATGCCACTGGAGGTATAGACATTCACTTCAATCCAATCATTTTGCCATAAAAATTAATACCGTACAGGAAACTAACGATGAGACCTCTGGTGAGGGTGGGCAGGGTCAAAAACGGCAAATTATTCTATGGTCTTCTAAGAAACAAGCAGAAGATCGACCCCAGCACAGTTTCCGTGTTTAGTCTACGTTTGCAACCGGCGCGGTCCCAGGCCACAGTCTTGTTTAAAGACACACGTATTCCTGTAACGATTATCTGAAATATGTTGCGAGCAAGCGCATTTGTAAAAGATGCTTGACATTGTGCTCTCCATAAATAAAAAGCAGCGCGTGTGGTCTTGTCAGTAGATGACAACAGTGTTTTTAATAGGATGGAAGCAGGCTTTTGCGTGGCCGTGGTATTTCCAATATCATAGTGGTAAGTCCTTGGATATAAATCATATTATCTCTGCCTTCTTTATTCTTCCTGTGTTGTGCTGTACCTTGTTCTTGAAACAAAAGATTGGTTCGACGAGAAACCAGATAGTGTCGCTGGGTAGAGCACAACATGTGAAGAAGCCTCAGTTTTGGCACGAACCCATCTTTCAGTTTCATTTTCCAATAAAAACAAATTCAAGTGCATACCCATCGAATCAATGAGAACTACCTACAGTTTTCAGCCATGAACGTTGTTTCTGCTTACGATTTTCAGACATAGTTTGGTGACAAATATGTTAAGAGTAATTAAGATATCGATTCCAAACACAAAACAGACAATGTAAAAGATTTTGACAAGACTAACTCTGTAATCGAGGGGTAAGGCTAGGGTGGTTCAATCTGCACTTGCCTTAGTATAGAGTCTGGACACCATTTTTGCCTTACTATAGCAATATCCATGTTTTATAGCCTCTCGTGACACACATATTTTGTTAACTTGCTGTAGTCAAGACACAGAATGAAGTAGCTATGCATTTATCATCAATCTATAAGTTATAAAATTTTTTGAAGAATGCAAATGCCATAAAATCTGCTGCCAGTATCGAAGAAATCATGCTTCTAGTTTTCTTAGATTACAATATCAGGAAGTCACTGTACTCGAATAATAACGTTTTGGGTATCGATCAGGATTTTAACCTCAGATCCTTGGTACTTGTACCAGAACATGCGAGCGGCACAGAGAACCAGTTCCGTGGCCTTACCTGACAGCAATATGGATTACATTCCAAAACAATCTTCACCTCTGCCTAAGAGACGATTCCCATGTCAACATAAAATATGGCTTTGGGATAAGCACAGGAGAAGATATATAAGGTACTCTTGTATGAAAAAAGAAGCTAAAAAGTCTACCTGAATGGGATCATTTAAGCTATAACTTACAAGTTCCGTGTAGAGTCAGTCTCACAGCAGGTAAATTGATCATTCCGCTGACAGCACTCAGGTTTGCTTGGGTCGTCACAGTAGTAGACATTTATGGGATATTCGCGCAGTTTATCATCTTTCAGACATTTTTTGGCAACTGTAAATAAAATGAGAGCAAACCATGTTAAAATGATATTAAAATTTATTAATCGTTTAGGCAGAACGGCGTGTGCATGTCTTCTATGCCTTAACGCTTCAAGAGTATGAAAGACATGTACACGGCAGATATCAATCCAAAATACAAGACTACTACCTACAAAACTCTTCACTCCTACACGCAATGTCAAAATGATTGACTATTAAAGTTACTTTACTCTACCTTGTTTAGATGTTGCTGCTGATGTGAGATATTGGCCTACCGTATAGGTATACATAGTGAAGGCATTCACATCATATCTTCTGCAAGTTACATTTACTTTAAACATATATTTGAGAATCTAAATTATATATTGTTTACCATTTACGAAACGTACCCTCAGAATGCTTCAACTAGTGTTTTGCATAGCTTAATTACACTTATACGATACTTGTTACAGTGAGCATTGTAATCATCTGATGGTCGTATATATACGTAGAGATATATGCAAGGTTTAATTTGTATGTGTATACTTCACAAGGTTTTACATAGGCCTATATAAATGGTGGTTCCAAGTTTAGGGTACACGGCAAATGTTAGACCTACATATTAATTTATGTTTCTAAAAGCGTACATTTACATCTAGATATTGCGAACAGCCGGCACGTTTCTCTGTATGATACAAGAAAATTTTACAGTGTTGACATGAAATTGCAACCATGACGCATTGAATCAAATCCGACTTAACCAAAACTGAGAAATGTGTTGCCTTATGACTTAAGACGTTTAGCTGCCCCCTGTCTTACTGTTTTAACACTGCAGGTTGTGCAGCGCTGTGAACGCAAAATTTAACTGTGCATTCAATACCAGGGGTCCAAATACTTAACATGGAAATAAGTTAAAATCTATTTGCCTCCCGTTGCATGAGGGATTTGGAAGCACTTATCACGTAAAACTCTCTAAAATATTTACGATGGCCACAATAATACTTCAAAGGAAAGAAAACTGATCATTTTGTATCAGTTAATCTATTAAAAAAGTATTTAGTACAAGGACGTAAATGGATTACACATTAAACATCGATAACACAAGCGTCTATAACTCATGCAAGGCCGATTTTCTACTGCATGTAGTTCATTTTGTTTGTTTTTCTTAGAACATATTTATACAGTGTAACCACGTTCAGCCGGAGGCTGTTTTCCCCATGGTCCCTGTTACAAGATAAACTATACAATAAAACGAAGTAAGGTACACTAAAAATACACAATGCAATAGATACAGTTCACAAAAAATAATGATTCTTAAATGCTTTAAAATCATCAACAGTGAGACTCCGTTAAAATGTTGGGAAGCTTTATTTCATAAAATATCTTTTAACATTATCCTTAGGGAAACCGAATAAAATATTAAGTCCATTAGTCTGGCGTGTGTTTCAAGTAGCGATGTCTCTGGGCAAAGTAAATAGGTCAGACAGATAGTTGGGAGCTAAACCATGAATACATTTAAACATTAAAATTGCAGTGTGAAAGTGTTGCCGACGTACCATAGCTTGCCAGTTTAACTGCTTGACTGAATCTTCCATTTGTACATTTACATAGTCATTATCTGCAGTGATCACTCGAGCGGCAGCATTTTGTATTTCTTGAGCCATTCTCAGCCCCTTGACGTTACATGTTCCCCATACAGTATCAGCATGGTCGATGCAAGATAAAATCACCGTCTTATAAATTAGCTCCAATATATTCTTCGGTAAAAACCTACTTAATCGTCTTATAACGGTTTGTTTAGACATAACATCCATTTGTAATTTTTGCAATGAACAAGCCAGTTAATATTTGCGTCCAAGCTGACCCCAAAGTGTTTCTTATCATTAACCTGCAGTGCTTTCTCGCCATACATCTAAAACAAATGATTCCTTGTCAATAGTATTTTGGGTGACGATCCCCGACTTTGATTTGCCCGCATTAACTAAACGTTTATTTACTTTTATTTGTTATAATATCGGTACAAGAGACCATAGCCATTTAAGATATTCTATGTCCGTGCGTGTTATACAGCTCTAATGGCTTTATAATGGTTTTACGCTTTGTACCTTGATTAATATTAAAGACTGTAGGTATCCAGGAACACAGATGTAGTCTTTTCTGCTTACCACCACATCATGTGTATCGAACAGGCTGTACATTTGTTTCACATTAGCCTTGGAATATTACAGTGAATTGCATCATTACAAAGCCAATAGATTTAAGTGAGACACTAACTGATGGCAAAACTATTTGTACAACCCGATTATAAGCCTGAGACCAACTCTTTCCAATCATGTGGAGCTTGCCATGTAAAGCTCTTCAGTGACCGAATCTTACGGCGGTAGACTTGCTTTAAAATATCATTGAAACCCACATTGCGAAGAAGCAGAAGAATTGTAGTTATGGATCCCGGTTGGCCAGTTTGAATGCCAAAGTGGTACGCCTGGATGCTATGATTGAAAACAGACTGAAAGTGCAGATTTTGATAAACTCTGCAAACAATGTGTCAATATAAGCAGGTATAGCAACATATTGTTCAGTAACCAACGGTTAATCAATATGAGCTGAACGCTGAGCAATGGATAAATCCGATTTGACACTTAAAATCAGCAGTTCAAACCAGTTCTTAAGACACGTTCTTTTGTCCTGACAACGTAAAGATAAGGTTCGCATTGCATGCGAATTTTTGCACCGAGTTAGAGATTCATATATTGAGAGAAATAATATTTTCATCATCGAAAATTAAACTGCTCGAGCGGAATAACTTTTTGTTGTCAAACTGGACTGTCATATGTGTACACAGCCATTGGTATATACATACATATATATATATATATATATATACATATATATATATATATATATATATATATATATATATATATATATATATATATAGATAGATAGATAGATAGATAGATAGATAGATAGATATGGCTTTCACTGGAAGTGCGCAACCTACAAGTTCGTATTTTTGTCAATGGATGTTACTTTTCACAGAAATTTTGTGCAATCTTGTCTTCCACATCTATTATAGACTTCTTATTGGATCTTGGCTTGCTAAGAGATGACTCAAGGTGTTGCCCTTCCATTAGATATTCTCATGTAAGATAATCCAGATTTTGTAAAGTCTGTTCCATGTGCATTTAATCTGTCGGGCTGGCAGCAGACATTGCCAGTCTGATGAGCTCTTCTTGCCTTTGATGATCCCTGAAAAGTGTTCGCCTCTTATGCAGCAACGTTGCCGGACTACTTCACCCACCACCCCTCCACGTTCCCGACAAGCAGACTGTCACCCCCGTGACAAGCAGATTGTGAACCTAATCACTAGGTTACTGGAGGTCTACATGAATCTGGGGACAGAGTTTCCTGTCTAACAGTGATTTTGATCAAGTCAAAATTAAACATCTAAGCGGAAACAAAACAACAGGACGACCTCTGGAGGCACATGGAATGCAAGTAATCTAGCCTTGATTGCTTCGCCTTGAAAGCGATCATCATGGCACTGGACGTGGCTGTGAGTGATCAGTGACATGAAGAATGCTCCCATCGGCCAACGCACTTCACTATCGTATTAAATTTATATTGCGGAACGTGACATGACCGGTACCTCTGCGGACTGAGAGAATAGCTCTCTCGGCCAACTGTTTGGGTTCATGATGCCCAGATTTTATCAAAGTAAGATGTTGACCAATACCATATTATTATTATTATTATTATTATTATTATTATTATTATTATTATTATTATTATTATTATTATTATTATTATTATTATTATTATCATTATCATTATCATTATTTAAAGAAACGACATTTACCAGAACCTACAGTTTCTGGTCTGATAGCCTTACATGCCCATACATCGGAGTTACGACTTCCAGGGTTAATAAAGTGTGGTGTCCAAGTTAGATTGACAGATAACTTAAAACTTATGTGCTATTTGTATGCTAATGTTGGGTAGTAAAGTGTTTTGTAACATCGGTATCAGGTAACGTTTTATGCTTTGAATTTCCCTCTTGAGTGTAGGTTTTCATTCTAACATATTGCAAACAAATGTTGGCTAATGTAAATGTTAATATAGTTCAATTTCGTGCAAACCCATCAAAATACTCTGTATTTATTGCAAATTTTCGTGTATAAGACTGAAGTTGATTGAAATATTCTAACCATTAAACTACACAAACCGATCAGTACAAATTCACGTCGATTCCAAAACAACCGCATCCTTCAAAAGCGCCGAATTGTATGTAGGTCCGGATCCATCAACCAAATAATTCAATATTGTGAAATATTACGTGTTGCTAATTGACAATGCCTGGCCATAGTAACGGCAGTTAACTTATGTCATGTATACACTTCCTACCCCATACATTATGTAAAATTGTAACCCCGTTCAATCGACAAGTGAAGGAATTTATGTCTTTATCTATATTCCTAATGTGTAAAACAGTTCGGAAACTGTTCTATGGTATGGTGGATTATTGTGGTAGACATGGCGTTTGTAGCGAGCATCTTTTCACTGGGCTAATGTTAATGTATGGACATATACGGGTGAATTACACAGTGTGGTCATGTTTGCAATGTGGATTTTATTATTGAAAACGCATACTGCCTTTTGAAGGATGCGCAAAAATTTGAAAATTGGATCACAATGGTAGATCGTAATGGTTGAGACAATGTGCACTTCATATTTTTCTTTATGGTGTTACCCCACAACTCTGTACGTATTCTGGCCAATACCAATACCTTTCAATTGGAGTGCAGACTTAGAGGTCGTTATAATGTTTCTACTACCCCTGGGAAGAATTTCACCCTCTCAGGTCCCAAGTGATCACCAGGAGACAGCACTGTCTGCATTTAATTGCAGATAGGCCTATTCAGCGCTTCATCATAAATCGGAGTTTGTCCCCTGACTCTGACCTGGCGCTGTGACGGCAGCCGGGTCAGAGTGCAGGCACAAAACGTCAGTGTTCCAAGGCACTTGTTTCACAAGTGATTTACATTGCGTTAATGCCCTTTTATAGCCAATATATGCGTATAAACGCAATGTAGATGTTTATTGCCCATGATGCTGCTGCTGCTGCTGCTGCTGATGATGATGATGATGCTAATAATAATATTTGATTTGTGACAGGTACATAATGAAACCTACCGAGCACACTTAGATCGCAATTGGCTTGTTACATTTCTCCAAAGTGCAAATTGAGATAGGACAGAGAAGAATAATTATGTGAAAGCCATGTACATTTTGGCTAGACCTGAAATTCTGAACAACCACAAAGCTCTGATGTGAAAGATGAAGTTCAAAACCAGCCTTCTGCCACTTCATTCCTTTACGCTCCATGTATTATTGCACACACATATAGTAATGGATAGTAAACACGCACTTGTTGACCAGCTTAATTAGAATATGTTCCTGGGTAACTGTGTGTGAAAGAAAATGTTGCTCTCGCAGAGTTTAGTTGAACATAATAATAATAATAATAATAATAATAATAATAATAATAATAATAATAATAATAATAATAATAATGATGATGATGATGATGATGATGATGATGATGATGACGACGACGACGACGACGACAGTAATAATAATAATAATAATAATAATAATAATAATAATAATAATAATAATAATAATAATAATAATAATAATAATGTTTAATATATAGCACGGATTAACAATTATGTTCGCTGAAGTCTCTACTATTTGTAACGCGAATTTCCCAAAATGACATTGTTATGACAAAATATCTTAAACGTTTACCAAGGCTCTTAATTTCGCAACAGAAAACTGAAGAACATATCATTAAAAGGGAAGTGAATTTGTTGCGATAGCCTTCGAGATAATAAAACAATTTAAATTTTCCAAATATACAAAACAATTCCATATGCAACTCTCATAGGCACAATGACGCAACGGAGAAATAATCAAATACATAATTCAGATTGGGTCCACATGTCTAAAATAAATGACCAGACAAACTAGCGTTCATTCACTTCATATTCATTGTAAATTATATTTCATGCGTTTTTGTTCAGTGTGTGTGACTGATTTAACTCCAGTTTTGGTGTACACAATGAAGTAAGTCCACTTCTCTTTGGCAATGTGTCATTTTCAGTTGAACGAAATAGTTTGTACTGACCATGAAAATTCTTCACGATAACATCGATCAATAGGATGACAGGCAATAAATTATGTGCCAAACAATCCAATCTTACTTGCAGAATAAAAAGTATAGATACAAGATTTACAACTGCGCATGTAAGAGTCTGTGGAAGTGCCTGGCGCATGCACTCAATTACACAAAGCAATCTTCTTGCCAGCCAAACTAAGTCCCAAGTATGAACATACCCAAAGCTGGCCGGGTGAAATTGAAATTCATCAGAAATTCACTTTGACCTTACAGATACTCATACTTGTCCCTCCGGTATTTATGGACGTACATTTATCTTAAAATATTGCATCTTTGGCGTCCATATTTCCCGTTTGAGCGAACAGAGCATGGACAAGTTGTAGCATAGAGATACTTAGACTGACTGATTGCAATCATCATTCCAAAGTTTCAATTTCATTTCGGAAGTGATGATAGTTTTTTACCAGCAATGCAAGCGGTCTTGCAGGTAATACGAGCGAGCTGGTTTTATACGCCCGCATTCCGTTCTTGTCATACCAGAAAACCGTTATTATTCTGGCACTACTTGGAAATTCACTTGGACATAAGCAACTTCCATAAATGTAAACGGCATAGGCCTATTTTCTCAAGACTTCTGAACTTTGGGGGATATTCATGGAGAAAAAGTAACTGAATTACACGTTTTTAAATATCAAACACAACAGTCCACCTGCATTGGAAAAAAATCTCATGTGTTGTGCCCTATACCGGTGGAAAAGTTTTATTCTCCGTTAGATATTTTCATAGACTGTTTTCAGGAAAACTTCGTCCAAAATGTAAATAAAAACAACCAGAAAACGAAATACCCGGATGAAAAGCCCTGCAACATGAAGAAAACGTGAAACGATTTAAAGGACTGTCATTTGGTACTTGCGTCATTCAAACATGAATAAAGCTCAATTCAGTGAAGCAAAGGAAGAAAATTTAAGAAATTTTTGTCACTTTTTTTTTCTTTTTTGTAGTTATTCTCATGCATTGTTGCTGTGCCGATTGCTCAAGAGAAACATAGACTTGTACTACATAAACATGTTTTTTCCGCATTAACAAACTTTCAAATTAATTGAAAAATGCCGTTATACAACATGGTCGAAGCAAAACGGTACTTCATGTTAGGTTGATGACCCCTACGTATGTTCTGTCACATTTTTTCAGGGATTCCAAATAGCTGATACTTCAAAATCACGGTATTTTATTAGGATATATATAGACACAGTTAGGTACATTATAACACATTTATCCCAAGAGATAAAGTATGATGTCTTTATTAGTTTAATTTAGATCCATGTCAATGAAAACGTTTTTCCGCTAAACGTTCAAAGCTTTTCAAATATATCGCCAAAGAGAGCAGGAAATTTGGTTTTTATGATTCTTCCAGATCCCATGCACGTTTGTCGGAAAGTATATATTTTTAGAAAAAAATGAAGCATTGACTTTCTTTTCCGTAGACCACTTATTTGAATCGCGACACGAACTTGCCAGTACTTTTTGATTGGCATGTTTTGCAAACAGCTTCAGATTACTCTGACGGTGCGCTTTAGGGGGAACCCAGTCACATTGTTACATGGGTGTATTAATGACATCTTTGCGACAATATATATGGAAAATGTTGATGAATAATTTGAGCCCGGATGCACCATCAACCAGCGAGCTGTTTCTCCTTACATGTAGCCTCCCTGCTTGAAACGTGGGTAGCGCCGATAAAATTTCAAGGCATTGGTCCTCATGCAAAAAAAAAAAAAAAAAAAAAAAAGGACTTGCAAGCTGCGTTGAAGTCAGAGCGCTAGGATGATCGCCTAACTCTGATTTTCGGAATATTTACATTTTAGTAGGTGTCGAGTATATCATGTTGAATGTAACGTTATTTTCGTCGCTTGTTAAAATAGTCAATCCAAGATGTGACAGAAGTTTTTTTCAGAGATTTAGAGAATAATCAGTTATATAAGTGTGGACATCTGATTTCATCCTAGTGTGTAATTAATTCGTAGCATGTAAATATTAGATGTTAACCTTACAACAGAAGTTTTCAAAGTTCGAAAGGGCAGATAAATGACGTCATTTTCCATATAAACACTGTATATATGTTCACCAGCAGGTTTTGGCCAACAGCTTTCCGGCAATGTAAATACGTAGAGGCCTCATGTGTTGCATACACACTGTGCACAGATGCATGTACCCGTTTCTTCAATGTTGAGGTACTATTGTGTGTATGGAATGGATTTAAATCGCATATGGATTGCATCTGAAAGCTTCATGCTTGTTAATTATAGAATGAAAGTTATTCATAGTCTTCAAAATTATGTCATGTAAAGTCAAGACGGAATACAAACTTTCATGGAAAGAAAAAGTGAGATTTAATATATGGCCACTATAATTCCAACAAAATAAACCGATAAGTTCATCAAGCAAGTATCTCTGTCAATAGGAGCAAATTTTCCTAACTTTAGACACACAAAACAAAATTTCTCTTGTTATAAAACTATGGGAAGAAGCTGTCAATAACTTTATCAGGCGCTCTCCGGTGGGTAAAGCGCAGTCTTATATGACCTGGTACGTTCCTTGCAAAATGGCAAGTGGAAAATAGACTGTAATAAACATAGGCACTTATTCTCATTGTCCTCCTCTTAATAGCACAGTGCAATTGAAACGATAAAATCATTCAGAATATGTATTTGCACTACATTTATGTCATGTCGAATCTCTAGATCTGTCATCTTTCCTTTAATTCCAACAAAATGAACCGATATGCGTTTGAAGTGTCAGACTAGAGAACAGTTTTGCCGCACCTTCCTGGGATCAAATCACGTATGAAGTGCTGAATAACCTTCAACACTTGCTAATTTTATAGATAACATAACGCAAATGTGTCATTTATGGAAAGGAATCTCAACAATATATAACAAAACAAGCAGACGCTCACGGTTGCAGAGCTCTATACGGATTTCACGAGGTTCTAATTTAGCACTGCAATCGTACCCATGAAAGACCACTTGTCGTTTTAGACTGCTGTTTGAAGACAGCTACATTTATTTATATCTCGAAGCTAAACGCTTTTAAAATCGCATGAAGTACAAAAACAAATTGACTTGAAGCTGGGGACAGTCTTACATGAGCAATTGTTTTTGACAATTTCGTCATTATCGTACGGAGAATTAATAACATTACATGTATGTAAATATACCTGATTTATTAGTTTTTGAAAACAGAGCACAAAGAAACAAATAAACAGAACAAGCCTATTACCAAACCTATCTTTGCAGGAGAGCAAATATGAAAATGAATATAAGTCGTAAACCTCATGCACAAACCGGAAAAATTAAGCGGTCTGTAAATTGCTGGCATGGTCTGGCCCATCTTTTGGCATGCTGTGCGCTGGTAAATTGTTCATGGATGAATACACTCCTTGATCAATATTTTTATCTTCTCATTTTACCTTTTACCATTAACAGCGGGGATTCCTGTGAAATTATGGCGCTACACGTCTGTACGTGTTGTCAGTAAAAATGTATAGACATATATTACAGTCGTTCAACTGAGACATTTTCCTGGCAAGTCCCTTGGCCTCAAATCGTCGTATGTTGAAACAGAACAATCGCGATTATTAAGAAACAAAAAACAAACAAACAAACAAACAAGCAAGCAAACAAACAAACAAACAAAAACACACAAAAACAAACAAAAACCCCACAACCCGCCCAATAAATACATAAATGAATGAATGAATAAATATAACAAATAATAATAAATAAAATTATAAATAAATAAATAAATAAATAAATAAATAAATAAATAAATGAATAAATAAATAAATAAATAAATAAATAAATAAATAAATAAATAAATAAATAAATAAATAAATAAATAAATAAATAAATAAATAAAATAAATAAATAAATAAACAAAATAAATAAAAAAATTAAAAAAAACAAACAGTGTAAGCGTATGAGATGTAATCTCTTTAAAACAGCAGAGTAAATATTTGCGGTTTGTTTTTGTTGTAAGATGTAAGAAAAACAGGGTAAAGACACGGTTGTATTTTCCACAAGGGATTCTTGTAACAGGTATCAACACGAACTTGCCAAGCATAACGAAGGGAAGACGTGTTCATGTGCCATATGCTTCCTGACATGATCTCTGGCTCGTATAAAACTAGAGTTCTTTAATCACGATTTCACCAAACGCAGTGAATAGAGACAATACCATCCAGGTTATGTTCAACCATGATTGAATTTTTTGTTTATTTTGAGATTTTTCGATGCTTTCGTAGAAATTCATCTATATATGTTGTCAATCACATAATTTAAGTTCTAGCCCCAATACGATCTAAAGAAATGACAGAAAAACTTTAAATTTTAACATATCAGTCAATGGACATTGCTTACATTAGTTCTGAAATATGGACAACTGCACCGAAATTGCCATTTCACACGGATATATCTCTAAAAGTAAGTCTCTATTTTAATCAACAAAAGGCAATTTACTCAATAGATAATAAAAGCAACAAACAAACAGACATTTTTGCAACATATAACATGTTTTGAGCATAGTAGCACAATGTTGGTCATTTATTCTTGAAAACGTTTCAAGATATATCCAAAATTTCAGAAAAACACATTGTTACCCCCAAACACTTCAATGTGTTTATGCAGCAATTTTGAATTTTGAGTTTCATCTTTGGTGCAAATTCTGCACGCCTTGTAGTCATTGAGTATATGGGTATTATTACGTAAGGACAGCATATATCTGTGGTTGGTTTTTGGTGTAGAAGTGAAGTTCACAACAGTACACAAGGGGTAGACGATCAGATGGGACATGTACTGTGTCATACCTCTAACCCACTTTGACATGGTATTAGCTTCAATTTATGTATATTATCGGTGCGTCTACACATGGTGCTACAAGAGGTGACCTGGTTTAATGGGCAACTCAAATTCTGCATAGAACTACTAGGTCAACATATTGAATCGGTATATACTGTTTTACATACAAAACAGAGGTATTTATATCTACAAGGTACAGAAACTATCAATTTGAAGACCATGCTCATTGTTGTTGCCCAAGTGTACTGGAATAGTTATTCTGCAAGAATAGTACAAGCAGCCGGGCCCTTAATTGACAGTACATTGTGCAACAAGCTTATGATATATGTATCAGTCTTGTCACCGAGGCAATTTTTCTTCATCTGCTAATATATCATATGAGTCTTATTCCAGATATCATATTGAAAAATAGACCAAACTGTGGCTTCTCCAACATAAAGAGGGGTCAGTATCCTTTTGTTCCAATGGCCATCTTTACAATTTGTGCTTATTGAAGTCCGCAAATTCAAAGCCATTCGTCAAAAAATCAATTTGTTAGTTCTGACCCCCAGCATTTGAAAAATGGCACAATTTCAGATCAGTCTGACCCATGCAAGGGCACGTAGTACCTAAGGCTACCAGTGTGAGGTGCCAGTTTTCAATATTTCTAGTTACTCTATTTATCAACAAGAAATTTAGTCATTCTATCTGCAAATCCTGTCTCGTTACGTAATATTCGAACCCCCGCAAACCTATTATGTGCGATACAAAATTTGTTTTGTTTCTTTCATAGGCAGGAAGATAGCCCCTCTTAAGCCTGGCCTGGTCGATTTGCAGTACTTCGGAAGCGTTAATGTATCAGGCTTTATAATATTGGACAGGCAAATGGGACAAAGGGAAACTCAAGAGTACCTGTAAGACCTTTAGTCCTTTTCCATTTCGACCCATTGCGTGCCAGAGATGATATCTGCCACAGAAGACAACCAGGACAGCCATGCTTTGTTACTTAATTACTTTCGCGAAGCATCTATTCCAGCATTTATGCAATGTCATGTAAAGATAGAAATTCTACAGCTCCCATTTAAAGTGCAATTGTCAGTCCTGCGTCTTTCTTTCAGGTGATGGTGGGCTACCGAAGTTGAATCATTACCAGCAGGTCCAGTGTCGCGTTTCAAAGGATTTGTGCAGCAATCTAGGTCAGAAAATTTCTTAAGGCTGTAAATGTAAAGCAATGTTTCAATTTTATATGAAGAAAAACTGGGGGGGGGGGGGAAGGAAACGAACCTATTACTGAACAAGATATATGCATCTTTTATGACGGCAAGAATGTGAGTGTATGTGCTTGCGATTTTTTTCCGGGTTTTGCATCTAAAGACGGAGGGCTGTTTCACTTTTACCAATATAAGTTCACAGGGTTTACAAAGCACCCATATCTTTGAACCACACACATTTAACATTCTAATTGAGCACGAATTCACATTGTAGTGAGCAGTGTTGTGACCAATAAGGTTAACGAAGTCTTTTGAGGGAATAATTACCTTTTGTCTCCGTCAGTCTCGTGTAGTATGTGAATAAGGATGACAATGAGGAGAATACTTGACCCCAGGCCATGCAAATTAAGTTGTTTTCACATGCTGGGAGAAATAATGACCGACTGAAACAAAAGGTACTTCACAATAAAAAGTATGCTCCAGCACAATGCCGCTGCTGATTACCCACAAGTATGTTTTCAGCAGTAAAATTAATCATTATACGTTTGTGTTTCAATCTCAACACACCACTAGGGATATGGTGTGACCAGTGCGCTAGGATTCAAGGCAAAGCTTGCTACTTCTTTCCTCATTACGTGCTCAGACATTCTCTTGACAAAGGTGTTGTTAGGTTCTTGGCAAATCAAAGAAGGTCGTCTGCGTGACTGCAAAATATGTCTTGCCGCAGCTAGAGATTTGCTTATCCACGTTTTGACCCATGATCAAACGGATGAATTGTACCTCTTCAATACGTTTGTTTTTGTACAAGCAGCAGCTATATATCTATGACATGATTCACCCTTCTTTTACAGCATTTACAACAGACATTTATTTTGCTAGCCATGGTAGAAAAACAGTACCACAATGTGACAGATATTAAAAAATAGTATTTACTGGTGTCAAACATTATTCAGAAACGGAAAATGACGTTTAATATTATCCATGGAGAAAAAAAAGAGACCCTTTGTCAACCATAACAAAGTAGTCTCAGTGTCGTTGCACAAATATGTCATGGATCCATATTGATAAGATTAGTCGAATATGTTTGTTCTATCGAGTGAACAGCTGAATACTTTCCTTCCAAAAATTTGAAATGGTGGCGGCATATTCTCTTTGACATAATAGATCGAGTTGCATTTGTTTTGTAAACACGGACATCCAAACAAGTAGCTTTGTTGTTAGAAACACACGGATACACATATAATCGGGCAACCAAAAAGATTCTTATACAAAAATGATTTTCGGTTATCCACGAATGTGAGGTATAAAATATCTAGAAACGTGACTCGTGGCCACATGAAAGTAGGTAGTATACATAAGAAAGCAATTCTTAATTCTAATATTTAATTTCAATCCCTTAAGCTAATGAGTTCTCAAAAATTGACAGGCGTATGGTCTTTTGTTTGCAGGGTAACCTCTGAAACTTTGTAAATCAAGTCAAGGCTGACGTCATATATTAAGTCACAATGATATTTAAAAAGAGACACAGTTCCATCCGCCAACTGTAGCTGTCACGGGGGAATTTAAAACAGAATTTGCATGTATGTCTTACATTATATTCCATGCAGGGTAACAATTGGGTCATCAGACTTACTCCAGGTGTCACTTAGGTCCAAAACATCATAAATCATGTACCCGGCAGAATGCTTTAAGGGAGATTAACCCTTGAGCTCGGAGATCATGACTTGACATTGGTATATATCCTGCATTAGTCTATTAGCAGCCAATCAGGTGTCTCTATTTGTACCACGTGCCTGCCCTGTAAATGTTATATTGGATCGTTATATTGGACAGCTCGAGGGAATCCCCGTGCGCGCGTGACGTCGTAACGCAAATGACGTTCACTGGGGCTCTTCCCTAGCTTCAAGCAAAATGTGTAGAATTTCAATGGGAAAAAATGTTGTGATTTAACTATAGAGTGTTTCAGACTTCTATACTTATACAAGGAAAATCATTCAAATTGCAGAATATAACAGATGTTGGATGGCAGGGAGTCCAATATGAAGTTTACGGGACGATGAAACGTTATATTGGATGAGGCGAACCAATGTAGCGTTTCATCGTCCCGTATACTTCATATTGGACTCCCTGCCATCCAATATCTGTATAATATACGGATGGCTGGCATCTTTAAAGTGAATATCTTGGGAATTGCAAACATCTGAGATCAATACCCGTTGCAACTTTTCAACTTGTTTTCCAGCCTTTTGACTTCTGTACTAATTAAAAAAACAAACAAACAAACAAACAAAACACACACACACACACACACACACACACACACACACACACACACACACACACACACACACGAGAGGTTGTCATTTATATGAGGCAAAAATCAAACGAAAGAAATACGGTTTATATAACGGTTTCTTAGTATATTATCCACATGATACAACAGGAAAATCGTTTAAATATCCAATGCGTTTTGATTTTATTTTAATATTTCATACATTTTGGACCATAATACATGATGTGAACTATGTTGTTTCTCTTCATGGCACGCAATTCTCACTATTTATGTTGCTCCTTTGCCGTATTGGCGCCAAAATATTGAGTACGCTCCAGTGCACCTATTCATGATGCATATACATTTGGCAGTGAATGTGAAGAATACAGAATTAGGAAAAACAAAATCTGCTTCCAGTTGAACAAATCTTCAATTTTAATAGCCCCCACATCCTACTGCACGAACACAACACATCTTTACAAAATCATATTCGATCCATTTGAAACAAAAGTCTGTGTAAGCACGCTACAGGATTTCAGCTACAGAGTCCTTTCAGTTGTAACATTTAAGGCACAACAAAATGTAAATGACCAAAGAGAACATATCATTATTCTGGTATTCCTATGTCACCTGATTCACCAGTCATAGGATTAAAGATATACGTTAGGTTATCAGTGATCTAAGTGCTGACTGATTCTTTTCTGTACACATATATTAACTATAAATTTACTTCAAAGTGCAACTAAGTATTCATTTTTAGAAAAAAAATGCAAACTAAAGATTCAAGCTGTAAAAGTTTGGTAATGTTTCGTGGAAGCAGTGTTTGCACAGTAGTAATAAAATCGTGGATTAGTGGTCCTTATTCTTTGATATAAATTTTCGATTGAGCTTATATATTTTCCATGTGTGTCTCCGTTAAACTTATGGCAAACTGTAGAACACAGTGCAAATGAAAAAAGCGTGTCACAAATATTTGCTGTTCCTGAGATGCAGATGTTTGAGGTTTGAAAGATGAAACTTCAAAGGAAGGCTCACCATGATGACAAAAACAGCACAAAATTAAAAAAATCTGACACATGGTTTTTTATCCATCGCATAAACTTGTCTTTTAAATTCTATTAGCACAATCAATATTTGTGGTAAATTGTGATGAATGGTTGTGTAATTGTTATGTAAACTTTGCCATCAAATAGCATCATGCAATTACAATTAACAGAGTCTTCAGTTTGTTAGGTATCAGAAAAAGTATACTTTATGTCACTTCATATGTGAATCAAGGGTTAACAATTTGTGAAAGTCACTGGTAACCTAACGAATATCCTCAAATAAAAAGACGGACATGCCGCAGTAGCAACACATTGTTCAACGCGATTAGCGGCATAATTGAGTAAGGGAGTGTCAACGTCAAATGATTTAATGAGGGGTGCTACCAACACACCAAACGTTGTTATGTACATAGAAACAAAAGCAACAATATGGAAGTCTGTGTGGGTACCATTTCTATGTCTACAAGATACATTGAGCATTTATTACAATTGTTACCACAAAAAAAGACCGCCAGAGAAAATAATTTATGTACTAGTTAATTGATTTTTACTCCTATGTCCAGCATATTAAGCTATATGGCTCGTCTATCAAATTCATTCGGTGCATCTCTCCAGGAAATCTGACCAATACTTTACACCATTTGTAACGCTCTAATGTCATAGTTACAATGACTGTGAATGCAGCGCATCACCATGTTGTTATTACTGATAGAAATTTAGAAACACGTTGAGTAGTTACCCGCTGAAGACCCTTTAATTTATTTGGGCTGATACAGCCTATGTCAAAATTTTACAGAGGAACGTGTGCAATATGGACAATAGTACTTCCATATGTATATAGGTTAGACAGGGACAGGAAAGCTTATGGAGAGTAAAGAGTTCGGACTGCGGAATAGGGTAATGACTACTAGGAAGTGGTTCTGGGCAAAAAGACACAAATACAATAGGTATGATTACAATTTCTGCAGCAACCAGATAAATATCGGACAGACGGAAAAATGAATTACTTGCCATAAGGAAAAAAGGGTCTTGTCATTTAGAAGTAGAGGACATATATACTGGAACAAAAGTCAATTTAGGAATGAAACAGTTTGAAATCGCGAATATTATACGTGTCACATGCTCTTGTGATTGAATTGCCCGATATGTTTTCTAAGGACAGAGCATCCCAGACTAAATACAAAATTTCTTCATATTGGGGGTGAACCCGTTATCAAGCGAAACACCCCTGGATTTAATTTGATTAAACGCTCAGTTAGCTTGGGCATAATTGAATCAACAATGCTTCCTGGGATTACAAGCAGCAGAATCCAACATGACTCTCTTGATAGGATATAAGTCAATATTCCAGCTTTATTGCCTTTTGTTTGGGCTAATTTTGCGCGATTATATTGCGGGCGGATGTGATAGATATTGTTTGATCCCAGTTTACTCAATGCTTGCAGTGATATTTGAATGACTGCAGTAGACCTGTTGTAACCATAAGCATTAGGATGACGAATTTGTTTGTCACCCGGTGAATACGGGAGCAGAGAAAAAGTCTGAAATTAGATTTGTGACAGATAAAGTGTTAAAAGGCCAAATCGATCCTACTATGCAGTCATCATAGTGATGCAGCGTGCAAAGTGTCTATAATAAAATAAGTATCAATATACAAAGTTTAACTTAAAATGGACATTGTGTAATGGTTCCCTCCACCAGAAGCGTCGAGAATGAAAAATTCAATATAATCTTCTGGATTGCTTGCAACGCTATTTAGGAGTAACCAACATGGAAATTCACCACCGACATTTAAACAGTGCATGACATTTTGACGACATAGGTTGAGGAGCAGACACTGCATTTTATATAGGGTTGCCACGACGTCATATCTACTTAAAGGTGGTAAACAACACAGTTTGCCGCAGAATAAAGTTACAGATCTGTTTGTTTTTCATGCATTACGAGCAATGTCAAATGTTTTTATTTCCATGTTTTCTTCCGGTTGAGCCTAAAATTCAGGTGGCAGAGGTGAAAATCGAGCCTGTTACCGCTGAGCCAAAGTGTGTGATATCATAAAAGATTGAAATTCCGTCAAAGATACTTCTTGATCAAGAGGAACATTTTTGAGTTGTATCAATGACCAAATCGACACACATATCATAGCGTGATAATATCTGTATTTCAAATTTAACGGCCATTGAGGTGAGCAATACCATGGTAATGCTGACACATAGCTTTGGAGTTCCTTTTGATTTGGGAAAACTTACAAAAACGGCTGGCGTAACTCGTTCACACCGCCAGCGCATACATATTCTAGTATTTGATGCCTCTGCCTAATGATATGTTATCAAATAAAATGTACTCCAGAAATTGCATTAACAGAGCCTGCGCACTTGTTTTTCTTTTTATAACTCTGAAAATGCCACCTAGCTGCATGTGGACGGAGAAATTGCAAAACGAATTTTTCCTCCGATTTCATGCGCAACTGGCTTCAAACGCAGTTATTTGCTATTATTGACGTACGGTTTGGGGCATTTGGGGCAGAATCAAGGATAAATTGACAAAATGTATATCAAGTTTTCAAAGTGGAACAACTTCATCGTTTAGATGTACCAAATGTTCGTATCTTTGGTGAAAGGGTATCAACCGAAAACACGGCACACGAAAAACTTGAACACACTTTGTAACTTCTGTGTACTTTGTTGTTGTGTTTGTCTTTCTGCACGATGTAATGACACCAAAATGCAAGCAAAGAACTTCTGAATAATTTTCCCAGTTAGGTGCTGGTGACCAAAACATTTTTTTTTTATCATAAAATATGTTGTATAATCAATGGATAAAATGTTTAGTTTGCGGGAGCATAAGCAGTTTCGTGCATCTGAACTTCGATACATCCTTGCTTCCAGCGAGCCAATTTACGTCGTCCTTCAGGCTCAATGAATGCTCCTGATAAAAGCATCTGATTTGGTCTCCATACGCAGGCTGTTTACGGCGAAGCACAAATCTACCCTCTGGTCACATCCCTGCCTCTACACACAATACTCTAGCCAGAAAAAGTATGTTCAAAGATACCATGAGCACAGATTTCGTAATCACTACCAGCTATTTTCTGTAAACATTATAAGTGGACATGTAAAAGGATGCGTGATATAAATGGAGGCCAAGGCAAATAGAGACGTGCAAGGTCGTCCTTCTTGGCTGTTATATTCAGAGACACGTAAAATAATTTAAGATATGAAGCGTTTTAGATACAAAAATGTGAATTGAAGCAGATTTTTAGAGAAATTAAAGTGACTTTAAAATTGATAAAAACTAACATGGATCGAAAAAAAAGTTATAAACATTGTCATGAAGCGAAAGTGATGTTTTTTGTTGCCTGATCTCAACTTGAAATCAAATAGTGTACGACAGGTGTCGCTTGGGTATTCTAAATGTCTACAAGAAAACTATTAATGCAAACAGAGACTGAAAGAATAAATATATAGTTAAAGTTGTTAAAACATTATGAACAGTACACACGTTAACAACTACATTCTCTTGTCACAATTTTATGTTTAATTTCTGAAACATTTATGCCGTAAATGTGTCCAAGGACGTGTAAAAGGATATGCATTTTTTTTATAAATTTGTAGTCCTTCTTATAAATTATTTGATCTGATAAATTTATTTCAAACTTGCAAAAAACAAGTTCTATTTTTGGAAGTACCTCGTAGATTATGTCGTTTATGATTTGATTTTTGACAATGCTGATGAATCACGGCATATTCTTGTACATGTATTGTTAATGGGCAAAATTAACTCTCATCATTCAGACCAATAATGAGATTAATAAGAAGTCAGTCTGACTCACATCAGTCTATAAGCAGGTAAGTTTACAGGTTCATATATTGTTATTGAAACATAGAGAACAAGTTACTTCAAATACATTTGGGAACGGTAATATACATTTGTACAATATGTTCAGCTCCAGGAAAGAAACCACCTGGCGCTTATATTACCTCCATACTGAGAGGACACTCTCTATTTCAAGACACAAATATATAGACATTTCAGTGAATCAGATTACAATACAATATATACTAAAGTAAGAAATTACTGGTTCTCCAAAATATGTAACTTCAATCTCCTTTGTGCATTCGAATTGATGTCACGTTCTGTATGCATGTAGGTATTGTGTTTCAAATAACAGGTCCATGAGATATATTAGAAGACTTCCCAGTATTTGTTCGAAAATGAGATACATGGAAAGCTTGCACTTGTCTGGTATGATTATTATTGAGGCTTTGGTTAATACATTTCCTATTATATGTGGTACAAGATAATATTTGACTTTGTACACATAAATTTCCTAAAGATATGTATCTATGTTATAGAGCTTTATGATTTTAGACTTTGTAAGCAATGCATCAGTGTGGCAATTAAAACAAGAAAATGTGAATGTTCTGGTAATCTGTTTTTCTGAATTTTTTTTAGCTTTTCTAGTGTTCTCGGATATGCGATAGTCCAATTAGTATAACAATTGAAGGGATATGGAAAAAAACTAGGTCCTAATACAACAGGATCACAGCATTTGTACTGAAACTATTTCTTACTTTCAAAAATCCCATAATTTTATTCATCTTTTTAGATATTCGCAATATGTGCCATTTACAGTCAAAATCTTACACCTAAATTTTTTCTAGTTAAAATTTTCTGTGAATATACGCCACCAATCTCTGTCTGAAAATTTCTGGCGATAGTTTCCTTCTTACTAAAAATCACAGAATCATTTGTTCTCTATATTATTTGATAACTTGTTACCGTAAAACAATCTGATACCATCTTTGAGCACTCTGTTGATCTTAGAATGTGTGTGTATGTGACCGACACTCCTGCCAGTTTGAAATGATCACAGGCAGCAGGCAGTGTCATATTTCAGGTAAAATTGGAAATATATATAAAAGAATATAAAAATTTGTGTCCTCGAGTATATGGCCACAAAATCGAAGTGGTGTAGTCTCACAGCAGTGGTCCCATTCACCAGGTTCCACTGTAGTGCCCCTTTTTCCATGCCGGGAGGAAAATGTAGCTCGTATTATTAGATTCACTCATAACATGTAAAGTAAAAACGTATTTAACATGTAAAGAATAAAACATCTTTAAAAAAGGAAAGTAAAGCTGGCAGAATGTATTACACAGTGAAGTGCGAAACAGCCATAATTTTCAAGACCCACGTAGAGGCCCAAAGATCTTGCACCACCGTTGATAAGATATTGTCAAGAACAAGAACAAATCTTGTAAAGATGTGGCTGGTGGTTGGACGTAAAATCCACTTTTTTCAATGAAAACATCCACAACGTTATATGCCCACCTACGGAATGTTCATTTTAATTGGGATGCTAAGCACGACACGAACACAGTCTGCCCACGAAAGACACAATTTCATATTTCGATAAGACGCATACAATAACCCTGGTGAAAATGTAAACCTGATTTTGCAAATCTGACAAATCTATATTCTTAACATGGATTTTAATACGTCATCGGCGTTCATAGTGTCACCGGGGCAATGTAATACATTGTCTGTAACAGTAGAAAATTGGACTGCAGGTGGCAAGCGTAACATGTCAGCTGTCTGGATGCAGGGCCCGCATGCTGGAAACTTCACGCGTACAGCCTTATAAAATTGATTGCTTCATGCATCTGACACTACATACACCAGAAGCATCTTTGCAGAACTGGTACCTATTAAGGCTGAGCGATTGAAAAGTGCTGCTTGAAACGAAGGGTTCACGAAGTTCAAATGTGATGAAAAAAGTTTAACTGATGTCTAAGTAAACGTGGATATTTTGGAGAAAAAAGAGATAAAATCTAAATTGTGGGTATTTAATTTTTGTTCTCATCTCAACTGATAAAATAATTCATGACCAGTGACGTACCGGTCGATGTTTTACATAGAGCTACGAGACACAGTACGCTTCACAATGGTATGAGAAGCCAGTTTTCTGCTCTATTCTCGCATGAATGATGGGAACTGGCAATAGATAAATGACATCAGCGGATTGTTACATTGTACAGCCTTGAGTGAAAGTTTCCTATATTTTCACACGTGCATGAATAGGTGCAATTAAAGTATCCACCATGGTGATAATCCTGCACAAATTTGCCGCCAAACCTTTGAGATTCACGCCTTTCACTCCATCCCAAGAAACTTATTGGACAATATTGTGTCTAAAATGCTTCTAACCGTTACGTCATGTATGCTAATATCATACGAGGTTATTATGTTACTATGTCGCTGTGTCCTAAAACGAAACCGTAGGAGGAGGTTACCTGTATGATGGTGTAACTGAAATACTTAACATTGCAGGTCTGACATTAACCATGGTTATATGAATTATAACCGTTGATTTCATTGTGTTGCTCGTCCTTGCTATTAACCCTTTCCCGCTCAAATAATCCCAAAGTGCTGGGCTATAAAATGTCGTCTGCTTCATGTGTTTACTTAATCTACCGTTTATAGAAAACATTTGACTGAGATAATGTATATAAAACCTCCTTTCAACAAGTTTTTATTTGCGCAGACTAAGCTCTTTGCCAGGCTGCACAAAAAATCCACATATTTTTGAAGTTCTACATGTAAAAAAGATGTAGGGTGTCATTCCAAAATTACACTCGATATGATTGAGCAGAAATTAGTACTAAGTCCTTTTTTAATAAGAAAATTCGAAATATACAAATGTATAAAATTGGTAACTGTTGATGCCAGTCCAGTTTATTGTCATGCAGTCTCCGACGACGAAACATGTATATTTTAAAGTATGCTTCATTGAAACAAAAATTGAGGAAGAGAGCCAGGCATAATACTGATATTTTTTGAACATCAATTAGCAGGAATGCTCTGTGTAGAACGTTAATGCAATACATGTATGTTTGCAGTGCATATCAAATGTTATCTACATTATAAATTCATTAATAGATGATCTTTCCTTTTAATTTTAGGTCGAAATCACTTTTTTGTTTTGTTTGTTTGTTTGTTTGTTTGTTTTTTATCTCAAAGCACATTGATAGTACACTTCATCTCCTTGAGTTTGTGCCAACCAAGTGCAGGCCCGGTATTTCACAACATGCAGCGAAGTGCTTTTGGATTTAAATGCAGGTATCATCTTTCCAGAACCAGCAGAAGGGAGCTTAGAGCAGATTAATCTTCTCAACTCCAATATTACTACCATTCAACATATCTTACTTTTTGGGAGTATTGCACTTCCATGTTAATAACATTTTGGTGTAATTAGCCACATTTCAGTTCGGTACGATTGACCATAAAATGAGTGGTCAGTTTGGTATTATATTACTGCCAATAAAATCATAATCAATGTGCATATACTTGTTCCTGAAAGTAGTTTGAAAAATGCCACTGGTGTTATATTGATTCTTTACATTTTCGGTTAAAACTAAATGTCACTTTTATATTAGACGGCTGGATTATTTAAGCTATTTGAAAAAAAAGTGTTACATGCGTGTTATTAATTAAGCTTGGAAACAAACTCTGTGTGATAGAATCTTGAGGCACAGAGAATTAAGGTCTTTAAGGTACGCACAAGACGCCTGATATACGCCAGGAAAAAAAATTGGTGACCGTGACGATGAATATAGTCACCAGTGTTTGTCCGCTATTGATTTAAGGTCTGTCGGTGATAGGCTTACGAAAACATTGTAACCGAACGGAGATTGTAATCCTACCTGCCTGGTTATACCTGTCCACATGTAGTAGCCTTTCAAGCTGTGCAATTCTGCCGACGCCGCCTTAACAATCCAGACACGACATGAGACGGATGCTGATAAAATCTGCATGAGCTCCCTTCCATTAAACTTGTGCAGGATCAAAAATGAATCCTGCAATATATATAAATATCTCACCTGGAAATCGTTCTAATTGCACCTTTTCCTATTATGCTTATTTTTACAACAAGAGAAAGAGAAAAAAGTAGTTTGTGTGCTTTAGGTGAATTGCAAATTGTTCGGATGCTGTACATGATCAACACCAGACAATGCGAAGCAGGTTCCTGACATACAAATGGTAGTGACTACAGATGTAAAAGTGTCCCTTATATCCAATATGTGAAATTTGGTCCCCTTCGATGACAAGCAAATGTGTTGCATTATATGCTCCTTCGTCTGTTCAGTTAAAAAAGATTAAAGTGTCGACGAACCATTTACCCCCTCGGTTTTCAGCTAATTATCCCTTTCCTGGTTAGATGAGGCTGAGTCCAGAACCTTCTTTGACGCAGGTTGGGCGCTTGAAAGTTTCCGCACCAAGGAAAGCCAGTGAGCACCATTACTTTGTTCTGATCTAGTTTTCAGAAAAAGTTAAGATGTGCAAGGTCGCAAATATAGCCTATTTTAACGGTAACGCGAGTAGAGGCAATCAAATATATCATCAAATTAGACCTAGGATGGAGTTTTTCTATTTGTCGATGAAGTCAATGTCGTCTTCAATAAGTGCGGAAATGAAAGTTGCGCGTGGTGCATTACACGTATCGCTGTATGGGCAAGTTGTATTAACCTTCTCGCTGCAGCAATAATATCGAACCCAGAGATTCATAGGAGCTCTTTGGATGATATGTTCAAAGAACTTTTATATACAGCCATAACATCAGAGGTGTTCCTTCAACCATCGTTAAAAATGCCATGAGGCATAAAATTTAAAGAAAACCGAGAAGGCATGCAAAAATATGAGATAACGGGCTTTGCTAATTGGTTTTAGCGTAATATCCACTTGCTCTAAAGGTAATCAGGCCATGAGCGAGGGTAGTCTGTCGGGTCAGACCGATGGCACGGGTGCTTTATTTTGTATTTTTAATTCTTTACCTCAAAGAACAACAAACTCACGTTTTCATAATTTCAGTACTCTTAAGTCGCTCGTAATTACTTTTGTAATTTTGTTCCTTCTGGCAAAGCGACAGACTGACCGGTGCGCGTAGTTATCTTACAAAGAAATGTGGTGATAACAACGACAAACCACGTGGTAAAAAAATTGCCTTACTGCAGCTGTCAAACCGTCAAATCCTGATTATGGAAGAACCTGTTATGGAATAAGACAACCGAATAAGTCGAGTTGACACAGAAGCGCGTGCGATGTGCATTGCACAGCATCGTCTAGCATGATTTCAACGGGTGAAGGGGGTATATAGGCATGTATTTAGTGAAATTGGATGGGATCAGATTCCGATTGTTACTTGCTGATGGGTTCGAGCAAGGGAGTCCAAACCCTATCTAGGCTCCTTGGTTATAGTACCTGCGGGAAATTGCCAGGCAGCATTGGGCACAGAAGACTGCTGTTTATTTGTTTTGGTCCATTCATTGCAGAATGTTGCACCTCTTTTGCTGTTGGTCTCAAACAGGTTTCACAACACCCGCAGCATATTTTTCAAGAAGGAAATCAGGAAAAAACGGGACATTATGTATTTTAACAGCCAATCAGGAATAAGGGGTAATACAAAAAACATGACCAGGTAATCTGTAGTTCGTTACTTCGAAGGGAATACAGTACTAAATCCGTATAAATGAAGACCTTGTTTCAATAGCAAGTCAAACTATTGTAGGAAAATTAATTGGATTTGTTTTTTTACAGATATATAATTTGAGGATGTGATTTAAGTAAATATTACTTACACTAAATAAGGTATTAATAAATATAATTATCTAAGAAAACGTTTTGAACATAGAATTGTAGTGAAAAAGCATGATCTTTGTCAGTTTGCAAATTTGAAAATATAAATACTGATACAAGCCAATGATATGCCAAATCACATAATAACCCGTGTGCGAGTATACAAGAACAATGGCTTAATTGGCCTGTTAATAGCTGAATACACAAGTCACGTCCCAATGGTCTTGCCTGATGTCCTGCAAGGGTGTGGGTATTTTACAAAGAAATACACTAGGAATATGTACATTTTCCCTCAAAACTGCCCACAGAAACTAGGGATACACTTTGTATAAAAAATGCTGAAAAGAAACTTTTTCAGTCACACTTAGTGCTTTACATACTTAAATTATGAAATGCCCAGTCAATGGTGGAATACATACTTTATTCAAATTTATCCAAGTTTGCAGGACTTTCTATTGTTCTACATGTTCATTCATGCAATTCACGCACATACACTATTGGAAATGAAGTTACTGCATAATCTACTAATTAAGAATATTAGGAACTCGAAAAGTCATTCTGGGTAAAATTTGTATTATGTTCGACCACTTTTCTTACTTCCCTACGACAGAAAATAACGTGTAAACCGTTTCTCTGCACTGACTGAAAGTGCAATATCGGTACCCCCAAAGTGTCCACGTAAGATTCCCAAAATATCGCTGTAAAGAGTATTTGCAGCACATGCAAAGACAACTTGTTAAAGCGAACATGTCAATAGGTTTGCAGGAGTTGCAATTATGCTTCACACAAAACGATATATAAGCGAGATAAGTGAAAGAACAACTGTAAAAACTAAATAAAAACCTTAATGCTCCTCGATTTACCGTCTTATTTTGTATACTCCAACCTGATGTGCCAGTAAAGGCAAGGTTCCTTTTACATGTAGTGCCCACGGTACTTAATCGACTCAAGGCCAACACAAGGAACTACACAACGAACGAAATCCTTCATGTTGCAAATCAAAACGGTAAATTCTCATTACTTGCTGCTATGGAACTGAAATAACGCAAACAACGTATATTACAAATAAAAGCTTGGCCACTGACTCCGCTATTGTTAAATGCCTTAATGTTTGTGCGATTGTAGTCACTTATTCGGGTACGACGCTTCAATATAATATTTATATATATTTTTAATATGTTCAATGAGATAATGCATACTTATCATCTAATTTGGCTAGCCTACTTGGTGCTCCTTTTTTCAATGTGGCTGGGGAATGGTATTTCTTTTCACAATAACTACCCAATAGAACGAAATTGTCTGCCACAAAAATGCCCATATCGACGAACGCGATGTGTACTTAATTGGCATCTGACTCTGGATAGAATTCCAAGATAAGATGTCTCTGTCAAGATCATGCTTTCCTGGCAACTGGAAGGATGCTGATGTTATCTGCTTATACAAAAAGAGTGAAGACTTCTTTATAAAAAATGCCGGCCGGCATCTCTTCTATGTACTATAGCAAAGGATTTTGAAAGTTTGGTATTGGAAAAAACTGTATAATTTCCTGAGTGACAATAAACAGCTTACAGCATGTAATATATTCAGGGTTTAAGAAAAAAAGATGGTAATGTGAGTCAACTCATTCACACAGCGCATGAGACAGGTTCAGCCTTGGACAAAGGCAAAGATGTTAGATTAATGTTTTAGACGTGTCAAATGGTTTTGACAGAGTTTGGCTTCGAGCTCTTATACATAAGTTGAAATAGTATGGTGTAAGCGATCCACTGTTATCTTGGATCAAGTCGTACTTAGCAAATAGAAAACAAAGGGTCCAGCCAAGCAAAAGTATTTGGCTGTCTTGGCTGGCGTACTCTCGCTGACAGCCGCAAATACCTGAAGTTACCTATTTACTTCAAGCTGGTCAGATCAATGAGCCCACCTTTTATGAGAGAATTATTACCGGTTAAAAATAATACAAAACACGATTACCTGATGAGAAAAAAAGGTGAGAGAACTTTAATTTCCTATAAAGTGAACGTTTTTGTGAAGGAGATATTTGTTTTTACAGCCGTACATGTACTTTGGAATTCTTTACCGCTGGGGGTTTGCAATGCAACAAGTTTACTTTCCTTCAAGCGTCATGTTAAAACCACTTTGTTTCCACCCAAGCTGTCGCTGGTGCGGCCCGAGGAAATTAAATGTCATCCTTAATCGGTTACGTGTAGATTTCATTCCTTTGAATTCTCATTTGTTTTCTCGCCAGCTGGTTACAAACCAAGCGTGCACCTGTGGTTTTAATTCTGGAAATACAATACATTTCAAATTGCAAAGAGAAAACACCTTTGGCACGGGCATGGGTCATTGAAATTCTCGAAAGGAACAACGTGCCCTTCATATTTGCTAACTTGCATAATAATGACAAAGTTAATTTATGCCTATTGGGTTGCGACATGTTATCGTATACTTTTGACTGTGAGGTCAGTGGAGCTGCTATCACCTATATTCTTGATACCAAACGTTTCGCCAGGTTCCTTCAGAATAAATATACGGAGTAAAAAAAGTTGTTTAATTGCCTGTATATATGCTGTCTTTTTATTGTCATACTCTTCTTTGTTGTTTCTTTTTTTCTGTTTCGTTTAATATTGTATTTGATGTATAATGATGTATAGTACCTATTTGACCACCGGGAGAAGATGTCTACTGGCCCCTTTGACTACCTGTCTAATACGATTAAATCAAAGTATATTAAAAAAAGATAAGATGCACACTAAGTAAGGTAACACTTATTTTCTTTTCTGAGAAAAAAATTCAAGATGCAATATCTCACCATGGGAAGCTTGAATAGATAAATGTGTTTTCAGGATATTAAAATCCTGAAAAAGCAAGTTTGGATGTGTCCTATGACCTCAACTGCTAAGCTTAGGAACTTGATTGAACGTCACCACCTGTGAATGAGGGCAATGAAGTGCAGAGGCATGCTTTCAAGATGGCCTTCGCGAACGGACTTGAACCTGGATACTCAAAAACAAGATGTAAAGACGGCAGGCATGAGCTGGTCTCGTAGCAACTTACAGTAAAATATACTACATGTACATGCTGCGTCAGGCTGTTTTGCTCCAGTGAAATGTTCGGACTTTGCATCTAAACGTAGACTATTAATACAAGTTATTGAAACCTTTTCACAAAGATATACATGCAGATGTACAGAAGATGTGGCATTCTTCCGGGCTGGAATTGAAACGAGCTTAACAATCGGACTGCAGTTAGGCCGTATCAAATCGATAGACTTAGGAATTGGACCTTTGTCAGCCGCAGATTATTTTTCGTTCTTGCTAATACTACACACTTTCTCAATGTTGTACAAAAACGAGGAACATAGAAGCTTACAAAAGACTCGAACAGTGTCGTTAAAAACATAAAGGAATGTGTTGAAATGAATATGGAGAAGCTACGGAACAAAGTAAAAATGAGTGTCGCAAGGTACACATGGAAAATTTTCTGACAGGTGAGAAGGGGACATGGAACACCTGGTTGCCTGACGCGCCCTAATGACACAGAGGGCACAAATATGTTCTTTGCCCTGAGTGCACTCGTTGCTACCAAGAATGGGAGGTCTGGAAAATCCTACTCTTACTGAATCTGTCAGCGATAAATCCCTTAAATTTAAACGTACTCTTTGTCAGGTTACTCATAATGACACTAACAGTACCAATACTGGGGAGACTGCAGCAACTAATGGTACCTCTACTGGAGAGACTGCAGTAACTAACAGTACTCCTACTGGTTAAAGTGCGCTAACTGGCGGTACCTCTGCTCTTGAGACTGTGAATGAAACCAAGGATGTACTACTTCGGGGAAAGGGGGAGGAGGGAGGGTAAATACTGAATATCAAAGGACATCATTGCCATGTACCGTGACCTAGAAGAAAAACTTGTGTATTCTGTGAATATGACAGGGGACGGTTCCTTTAAATCACAAAGTGCAACATTAGAAATCTTGGTACAAAAAGGCGAAAAAATACGGGTTTCTTAACTGTCAGCTTGATACCAAAACAAAGAAATTCATGATTTTAGATTGTAAGTAACAGATTAAAAGTAATCAGAGACACATAAAAATTTAAATCTACTTCAAGAAAACATCGCACACTTGAGCCTACCAGAATCTAGAGAGACTAAACTTGTCAAACTATGAGGCCTAGTGATGGGATATTTGCTCACATAAATGATATACCGCGAGTTGTGAATCAGAACAAATAGACCTGAGCCAGTAGGGCAAATGAAAAATGTCAACATTTGTTTTCTATACTAGCAGCAATTTGCAAGTGAGACACCAAGACCACCAATTCACAGAAATATTCAGAGCAAACACATGCGGTGCTGACCATTCAGACACGTGCAGCAAATTAAGTAAATTTGCCAGTCCTCCAGCTGATTATAGACTCTCAGGGCATGCTAGCGATGTAAACACCAATACAGCAGGGACAATGGCAACTTGTTGATTTTTGGCTGAGCCTATTGAATATAGATGCTTCAACGTTCAAATGGTAAATGTTTTCGATCAGATGGATTTAAAAGTGGTGACTTTTTACAGCCATGCAGTTTATATGGCATTTTAATGACTTTCTGTGAGTTATAACAGCTATACTCCTCATGCTGCATAACAACATCTACAACTTTAATGTAAACTATGGCAAGTGGATCTCTATCTTTTGATGTCAAGTACTGTGATCTTGAAAGTGCCCTTACGAAATAGGGAATGCAGTTTTTAACTGGAAAACGCAGTTAGTCTTCAACTAGCCCTCAACTACTCTACAAATAGCCGCTAGTTGAAAAATTAACCATGCAAATTAGTTAGCTCTTAGTTGAAAATGAAAATGGCGTCTTATGGTTGAAAATGGATTTTAATGAGATTTCAACTAGCCGCTAGTTGAAAATGAAAATAGTTTTCAACGAGTCGCTATATGAAAACGATGCTGAAAAATTTACCATGCAAATTAGTTAGCCGTTAGGTGAAAATGAAAATGGCGCCTTATGGTTGAAAGTGGATTTCAACAAAATTTCAATACTTGCTAGTTGAAGATGAAAATAGTTTCCAACTAGTCGCTGGTTGAAAACGACGCCATTCGTTGTAAACGGATGTCAACTGCAGTTGAAAACTCCATGGCAGAGATTTAAACTGATCCATTTAAATATCCTATTTGCATAAAATGGCGGTTGACAGTAAAGGAATCTCAGAGGCACAAAGTACATGCAGCAAAGTAGTGTATTTGAGCCCAGATGTACAAATAGGCCTATACTGCACACTGTGAACAACAAGATTAATATAGCACCTGGCTTTTATTATCCATCTCGATTTGTGGATTATACAGTTATCTAATCCAGAACCTGTATGTGCTGTATAGTGGTATATACAAGCTACAAGCCCAGATACCAACGTTTACATTAATTTAGGATATATCTCCTATAAGAGACTTGTAACATGTGGCATGTGATAATCATAAGGCATCTTAATGTTCCATGATACTTTATTGTAACAAACGTACCTATCTTATGAATTACCATGACCAGTAGAAAAGCAACAAATTACTCACTGATCTGTTGCAGCTGGCACTTTTCTTGGTTCAAAATAGTGCCAGAATATTCTTTGATATGAAACTGATTTGTACTGGTCATATAGCAATCAACCACATTTCAACCTTTGGAATATTGGCAAAGTCAAGACAGCTGCCAAATTTTTTAAGCCCTAGCTTTAAACCAGTTTTCAACTTTTGGATTGTCGAAGTATTCTTTTGCAATTAATTCTTAACTCTTTGTAAGTACTGGTTTTCAGAAAGCGGCTTATTGAAATCTAACAAACCTCTTAAACATAAAAGTTGAACACTTGATTTCTACTCTTCCTGGGTGGAATTTTTAACTTGCCAGTTAGCAGCTAAATATGGACTTTTTGAGCGCTCACTGACGACTAACTTAGCAGAGGCTAGGTGCAAAAGGGATTGGTGGGGGTGGGGTGGGAGGGGGTCCTTGGAAGGGGGTCTCCCTTCCCAAGCTGAGAAAATTCCTTCCCCCCCCAAAAAAAAACATGAAATGGCGACCTGTGTCGGATTAAACGATGTTAAATTGATGATAAATAAAAGCATAAAATATGCAAAAAAGCAAAAACAGTTCGGAATCGTTTCTTTTTGATAAACGGTACCTGCACGTCAACTGAACAAATTTTCGGTATGATGTTATTTTTTCAACAAATTTATGTCAGCAAATTCAGCGACGTGTGATTGGTATTGGTTTAATGTTACCGATGGTGAAATTTTTTTGTTATTTGGTATATGATTTATTTATGCTGTCGACCTGACCCTTCCACAGCACATCAGAGATATTCAATACATCGATGTTCGAACATAACCTTGGACGAAATCTCCATTTCTTCTCTGGATAACAATGCAAACAAATTTGAAATTTGGTTTGGCACACCACAATGATTTGTATTAATTTAAGAAAATGTGCATGACTGGCTATATATAAGGGTCAGCGGTAGAAACATAAATTATGTATTTTTGTCGAGAGCGTAACTAACAAAAATTATGTATTTTTGTCGAGAGCGTAAGTAACATAAATTGTATATTTCTGTCCAAAGTCGCCATAACCATGACTTCCGGGATATGCTGTGGCATGTTTTATTTATATGGTACATATTGGGCCATACCCATAGAATATGTAACCATGATGCTTATTACACACACACACACACACACACACACACACACACATATATATATATATATATATATATATATATATATATATATATATATATATATATATATATATATATATATATATACATATATATTTATATATATATTTATATATATATATATATATATATTTATATATATATATATATATATATATATATATATATATATATATATATATATATATATATATATATATATGGCCGCACGGAAGTAACACTTAGACATTGTTGTCTCGCGAAAAGTTCTTTGAATAGGCCTATTTCGAAAAACGAAACAAAGGAACAAAACACAACAAACAAACAAACAAACAAACAAAATAAAGAGAATAAAAACCAAAAAACAAAAAATAATAAAACCAACACAAAAAAGTGAAAGCAAAAGGATTCAAATGTGGCGTCTATTACCACAACATTACCAGTTTTTCAAAATCTGGGGCATTTTTCTCTCCTTTTCTTTTTTAAAGACAAAATTTAGCCGAGGCAATGGTCTCGGGTGCCTCAATGCAATTAACGACACTGACGGCATGGGCAATAGGGCACAGGATCAGACCAGTTTGTCCTAGTATACCGGATGGTATGGCGCACCCTTGTCCATGCTATACCCGTATAGAGATCACGTCACCTCTGCATATTGCCTAATTTACGTTGTAGCCCTACCTGGTGTCAGTCAAGGTCATATGAACATTCAAATCATCTTTCTTCGGTCGCTGACACTGTGAGGGAGTTCTGTTTTACGATTAGATGCGCCTTGTTTGGTGCATGTATTTGACCTTTTCAGGCCAGAACTATGTATCAAACATACGTTTTTCCTTTGGTGCCACATAATTGTATCGTTATTCTTTTTCACAGTAAAGCATTAATCTGCTCGGGAATATTTTGGACATAAGCAGAGCACATGAATGTTTTTGAAGTAGATGGGACAATGAATCTAGAGAGCAAATGGACGCCTGGAATTTTGGTGGAATTAGGCAAAAGATCTGCAAAGGAAGAACTACTCAAATCTGCTGTTGATTCCCAAGGTGCTGCTGTAACTATTATGATTTTAATAACCAATGTGTTAATGGTGTACTTCGTTCTATATAACCCAGGTATAAAAGAAAAATGAGACCATGACGACCCTATAGCACTAAGTTCCATCAGAGACTTTAGTTAATCAATTCTGCTCCAAGCCAAAGTGCAAATGAGCAAATGTATAGATTATATTTTGCATCTCTATGTTGCCTACTCAAAATCAATGTGAACTGGAATCAATATCAATTTGGCAGCTTGGTTGGACACAATGCAACTTCGTATATCTAATGTTAAGGCAGAGAACTTAAACAAACCTTGATTTTCTTAAAACAATATAAAGGACGCATCTTTCTATGTATCTATTCTTTCTTTTCTCTCCCCTTTTATGTATGTATGTATGTATGTATATATGTATATAAGTGTATATACCTTATGGGGTGTTTTTTAGATCACAGTATTAGTTTCAGGCCCATTACCGCAGAAACATGGGTGATTCCATAAATGTATTTGCTGTTGTATATGTGTGGCTGGAATACTTACAAGCACACTGTCTTAAACTGGGATCCTGTTATGTTGGTACAAATATACTACTATTAATTTACAAATAACGGTAAATATTTGCACATCAAATTGTGAAATCAATTTTTCTACAACATTGATGAACTACCTAAGCATGATAAAAAATGTACCACATGTAATATCGTGCCATGTTTTAATATTTATTGGAAATATTCCTTGTGTGTAAATGCACACAATAGGGTGGCAGTTTGGACACATGTAAACATTGGATGGCAATGTATAACATCAAGAACAGGACATGAATGGCTACAAGTGCATTAAAAAGCTTTAAATGTAAGACCTTTGCAAATAAATCGTCATTGAAATAACGTTAAATTGACGAAATGAAGCAATACATCTCGAGCGATTAGTTGGTATCGTTTTGCCTTTTGAATCAGGTTTAATGAAATAGAAGCTCATTGCACCTGTATTTACATTGACATATTTATATCTTGCATCTAAAAGGTTACCTTTTTATGGTGGCTAATGACTAGCAAAATAGCTATAAGCATGCTGAGCTTCTTGAACAATCAATTTTAACCTGGATGGTTGTAACCGTTTGTCCGGGAAGCTTATTGTGTTAACTATAAGCTACACATAATGCCTCGTTAAGTACTAAATACATTCAGTATGTAATTAAGAGAAACGTATCTCGTAAATACGAAATACCAATGTTCTGATTATTAGTACACCCCCTTAATTATAGGTTACCTAGTTAAAGTGAGGTTGTCACAAATGAGCCACCATACCTTTGTTTGTTTATTGATTGCCAATGCGAATAAAATAAATCAGGGTTACATGTATAAATGGGAATGCACTTAACCAAACTAAACCTGACTGCGCTTCAAGTGTGTAGATTATTTGCGCTGACAGCTCTGTTGGTTGCCCTAGAGCGATGGCTAAGCTGACAGACAGGTGACTCACTTTCACGCATAAGATTAAATGTTGCATCCATTGCATGTTAAACATGTACGTTTCTCACATGGATTCCATACAAAAAGTAAACCTGTGTCCAACAGGGCATTTTTTTTTCTATACAGCAGTGTTTTAGGTAACCTTTAAATTGGTTGTACAGTGGGTGTTGACCGATGTTTTATTAGCGACCTGAATTATCAACGGATAAATTTGTAATTCAAAAGGAGTGGAATTGCGTTTCTCTGTCTTAATCCAGAATATTTGATGATATATTATTGACTCCCACGTGTAGAACTAATCTATAAAATAATACAGTCGGGACTGCTATGCAGTTATGTGGCATAGTATGCCTTTCTGCAGTTGCTGCGTGCGGGTGAGAATAAAACCATATATCATCAATATTGTAAAGAATACTTGTCACCAGAACGAATACAATTTTGCAGAGTCTTTATTGAAAATTCCAGAAATAATCCCAGCTGGCGTATTACAACCTAAGTCAGAATGACATGCCAAAAAAGAAATATAAAAAAGCCAAATCAGTGTTAATTGTGTTTTCGCCCCTGGATATTTGTTACGCAAAATATGAGCAGAATGAAATGCATAAACTAAATACTGGTAATTGGGAATTTGATGATGTTATATCACAAGCCCGTGACGAAAAAGTCTGTTCAATGTTCAATTTGCAAAACAAGCATTTATATTTAGTTGCTCAGTTTTGCAACGAAATGCAACCATGGCGTTATCTTCAAGAATTGCATGATAGTGTTTGCAATAAGGATCAGCCCAACGAAAGCGCCATTAATGCTCAAATATGGCAACAAGAGATATATACAGAGACTGAAAGCAGGCAATTTTACTTAAGTTTATTTGAATGAAGGATAAGTGCTGATACAATATGCAGCATATTTTTTCGTAATCAACCGCCAGTTATGTATAAAGACATCTATAACAATCATGTTTAATCGGTACACCTCTTGTTGCACTTGTTCTTATATATTTTAAACACACGTAAAAGCTGTGCATTATACACCTCTAAAAGGACAAAACGGAAGTCCTTTTGCACACGAATCTCTCAAAACAAGCATTTGCTATTAATATTTGAGTGGTGCCGATGCATCAGAAACTAAGTTTAAAAGTAAAAAAATCTGTATTGACGTAGACTAGTCTTACAGCATGTTTACACTTCCGTACTTGCAGTATTGTTTTGGGTTTCATTGTAACCCAATATTTCGAGTAGCATTTCTATAAATTCATTCGAGTAAACGACCAAGGTGAACATGTGCATTGCACTAATATCACGAATCTGGACCAGGACATTTACACAAAATGGCCAATCTTTTACTGGAGAAAGATGCAAGATCAGTTATTTTTTAACATAACAGACACTGTTCTTGAAACGGATGGCAATTTATTCTGTCAGCTAATTTGGAAAAATATCAAACTGCTAAGATTGTAGACAATATAAACACCAATTTTTCAAAACATAGATTTAGTCGTAACGATAATCATCCGAGATGTTGAACATTTTGAATAATGAGCTTAATGACAAGGTAAAAACTCATGTCGAAGCATAAAGTATTGCTTGATCGACCCTAAATATATTTGCAATGTTTCTATTACACAGCGGAATTGCAAAGAATAGATGTGGTCAAGGTGCATACACTAAAATGGATCCCGAAGCACTTCTCAACAATGTGATTGGTTGTTGCTAGTACCAAATTTCGTCATAGCAAGAGTAGTACAACCCAATGCTCGGCAGAAACTAATGCCTTTCCTTTAAGATACTTTAGAATTGACCTTGGGAATACTTCGCGTAATGTATCAATCTGTTTTCCTTAGTATTAAAGTCACATTGGCATCAATGGAAACCGCTAATGGGTTGACTTCATTCCAGGGGGTTACGAGCTCTATTGGCCCACGGACCACTTATTTTATGCAAGCTAGTAAAACTTCGGCATTTATGCGGTTTACATCGCTTAATAATGTTTCTTTCCTGGAATTTATTTTCCAATTTATCTGTAAATATTGCTATCAATGTGGAAATTTGAGGAGACCTGCCACTGAAGTCTGTTATTGTTGTCACAAAAAGGACACCGTGCTTGACGAGAAAGTAAGCGGGTTGTTATTGTGCAGTTATTGAAGGTCTAGCTGTCAGCGCCAGTCAGAGACCTTTGTTACCTCAATTATCGGAAAATGTTGCATGCTGTTTACAGTCTCTCGTGCTTATAATGCTTTGAGTCAACGGCTCATCAGTTGGATCGTGCTGAGGATTGCCACTGTTCGTCCTGAGAGCTCCACAAAACAAAATAGCGATAGACCTCATAAAAACGATAAACAAAACTGACAGTCGGAAGTGCCACAACCGTCACAATCATTACAGGACTTGAGCAGCAAGAGTCCTGTGCTCAGTTATCCTTGCGTGTAGAACATGAAGTGGTCTTTTGACCTTTGGTATACGTTAATGTCACTTTCCTTGAAGTCATGCACAAATATCAAGGTACTGGCTCAACAGTCAAAAGCTTAGGTTAAGTAGTTTTCAAGTGAACAAGAAAATTCCCTGGGAATAGCTAGTGCAATGTATCAATCTGCACAACATAGATGACCACAAGCAACAAAGTCCTGGCTCAGATGGTTTTCAAGTGATCAAGGGAAGAGTAAAGTTTAGTAAGTGGCCCTATGACCTTGAAAACAAGATCAAAGTCGCCAATACACTGTGTACATCTTGCCCTGATACACAAAATTGTCCCTATGCAGTGCCAAAGAAATTGGCCGAGTGGCTTTAAAGAGAAGATTTCTTTAATAATTTTTGCCAAAAATTAACAAATTCATGAAAAGACAGTCTTTTAAAGGAGGGACTACTGTATTTCCCACCAACGTTGAAGTTAATCTGGCTGGTGAAGATTGAAGAGTAAGTCAAAAATGCGGGTATTCCAATGCAATACTCATTGACCTGGCTGGTAATCAAAAGGAATGTTTTATTGACCAATAAGCGCGAATTAAAGAAAAAGCATTGAACATCAGGCCACTGTAACACCACCTAGTGACCATCTGTGTATGACCTTCCATACGAAAAAGTTTTGACAAGTGTCACAAGATGTGAGGGATGATTTTGGAGAAGCCAAAAATAGCACACACACAAATGCAATAATAATAATAATAATAATAATAATAATAATAATGATGATGATGATGATGATGATGATGATGATGATGATGATGATGATGATGATGATGATGATAATAATAATAATAATAACAATAATAATAATAATAATAATAATAATAATGATAAAATCCCTCTGCGCCTTTGCACAAATTAAAGTCTCCGGATTTCACATCAGTGTTCCTTTGCAATTTTGAAGCAATTGCCCAAGCGTTTCGGAGAAGACTTTTATGCGCTATTGTGCCCCCAATACATGTATATCACAAAATACATCTTCGCCCAGTTTAAAGTTGATCCGGCCAGTGGTTTTTAGAGAAGTCGCAATGTGAATTGAGGATTGATATATATAGTGGACAACCGACGTGCGATGGACCAGTGACCATTCCATAAACTCAACTGACTGAAACGTTAGCTGTACTAAAACTGCAACTTTCAAGATTCATTTGTCTCAAGTAATCTCACCATATACTGGTTGAATTTAGGTTGACTTCACAGCTCTTTTGGTGCAGCTAGCCGAGTGAAACAATTGATCTGGGATATGCACTATTAAGTCTAATCTACATTTTAGTATTGGAGAATCCTAAGCTTTTGAAACTAGTGCTGCGAACAATTATTCTGTGAAATTAAAACTACTACCAGCAGTCATTGGTAACCATGCTTTCGCTATCTGTCTAAAACTGCCAGCTGTCAATCTGAACCATACATCTGCTGTGACTCTGACCCATGCTGGTAGCAGTCAATCTTAACAGCGCTCCTGATATGAGTCTAGCCCATGCTAGTAGCAGTCAGTCCTAACCATGCTCCTGATATGAGTTTCATAAATGCTAGTGGCAGTCAATCGTAACTATGCTCCTGATATGAGTCTAACCCATGATGGTAATAGTCAATCCGAACTATGCTCTTGATCTGAGTGTAACTCATGCAAGTAGCAGTCAATACTAACCATGCTCTGGTATGAGTCTAGCCCAAGTTGTTAGCAGGGAATTTTAACTACTCTACTAATACGAGCCTAACTCATGCCATCAGCAATCAATCCTTAACATGATTGTGTTACAATGAACCTAATACACGCTGCCAGCATTCAACCCCAATCATGCTCCTGGTGTGAACCTAAAACATGCTAGCAGCAGCTAATTTTAACAATGCTGATGCTATGAGCCTAAAATATGTCGCATGCAGTCAATTCCGATCATGCTGGTGTTAGGAGGTTTAATCATGTTACACGCATCCTAACCATTCTCTTCCCATGAGTCTAAAACATGCTACACGTAAGCATGCAAGTGCTCTGCACGGTTCACATGTTTTCAGCATACAGGAATAAAGCATACAATACAGGTAAGTTGCGATTGTAATTTTACGGTCTTCGTTTGATCAGTCACCATGAATTTATTGTCACAGAGTTTCTTCAGAAACTGTAAATAACTTCGATAATCTTTGTTTCAAATCAAAGCAAGTCCACCTGATTGTGAGTTATGATCATGATTTCAAATACACTTTTATTGTCTGAGAAGTCAAGTAGTTAATATCATACCAAATAAACCACGTTGATTCAAACGTTTGTCCATGGTATATGAAGTAACTATATTTTCAATATTATTTTTGTATATTTCAAACAAATCTGGCACTGAATAGTTCCCTGTCTCTATTTGTATGTAATGCTCACAAATAAAGTTATGCTAATTAGGAATATATCTTTTACATTGAAACAAAACAATTAAAACCAAGACGGATGGGGGATGAAGGGCAATCTTTTAACCTCAGCTGACTAACAGGTCAGCGGATGTCAAACAGACAAAGCAAAGTATTGTCGTTATCATAGGATCTGATAAAGAAACAACTTCAAATATGCATTACTCACACGAGTAATTGAATGCAATTGTTTCAAATAGTAAACAGCATTTCTTTTCCCTAAACGTGTTATGCCATGCAAATGATGGGCGTGTTAACGTACATGTACAATATCTGAATAAACTGATGTACGTGGAACGAAACTTACTGACAGTCGTGTCAAACTGATCTCGTGCAGCCACGAATAAGCCCAATATTTTAATACTGGTCTCGTGGTGACTTTAAACATCACTTCTATTTATGTGATGTGTGAGGTTTTTACCTATTCGATGTCAAAGACATTTACAATTACAAAATTTTCATAAGGACTTTAAAACTCTGAGTCATGAACTACAATTCCATTCCTCAGGGGTCGTATTCACAGAGAGTTTAATATCATCCTGATATTTAATCCTGAAATGAAAGTCGATGTGCGTTTGGGAATTGGACTACTGAATCTTTGGCCTAATGTTTGATCTAAACTTGCAGGATTATTTTATGTATGTGCTCCACTGTAATATGAACTTTGAAATTCAAGTTTCCATTTAATTAAATCAATGCTGTATTTATCCAGATTTTAATCCTTGATCAAAAAATTAAATACTGGATCAAACTAAGATTGACTTAATAGAATGAACCTGCAAATCCTTCAGTTCCGCTTGTAGCCAAGAGTATATATTAGCTAATCCTCGACCTTTTGATCAAACATTGAGCCAAGGATTCAGTAGTTTAGGGCCCAAACCACATTGATTTTAATTTTGGGATTGAAGTTAAGATCAGAACAAATTCTTTGTGGATACGGCCCCTGGAATTTAGGAAACAATATCAGGATAAAACCTATCAATGTTGTGTCGAATGCTTCTCAAGGAAACAAAAAAAAGTAACAACACTTTATCTCGGGGAAAGCGATACAGAAAGGACCGAAGATTAATTTCAAAAACCTTTAACTGCCGGGATGAGGGTGTTGCCTTAGTCGTGACATGGGCTCCGCAATTGGTCATTATGAACAGCTTCATAGTTAAACAATAATAGCAATATACATGTAATAAACGTGTGTGTATCCACATCCCATTATAAAAAAAATCACAATCTGGATTATCCAGTCAATAGATCTTGCATACATGTATCATTACTCTATGCCCGAACAGGCTATAATAATGACAAGCACGTAACTTATATTGTATGACAGAGAGCAACGTTTTTAGTGAAATATAACCAAACATTTTACACCATTTCTGTAATCTTGTTTCTTGTACAGTAGCATAACGAGTGGTAGATAACAGTTTGATGCGCAATTCTGGCAATGACGTAAGCCGCTTGAGTCTGAAATAATAATAAAAAGAAAGCCATGCCACGCTGAGAAAGCCTTATAGCTCTCCCCTTTTCGTATTCATATGTCTTTATTATTCATAAAATTGTATTGTGTTGGTTTAAGATGCATGGAACAATATCATATCCACATGATGAAAATATTTTTGGAAAATGCTTAACTTTTTTAGGAACTACAGGAAGCTAGTAAATCTTAAATCATCAAAAGAGATAAAACAGATATTATCTGAGAAGTACAACCTCGGTAAGCGTCTATGCACATCTTCATCCATCAACCACGCAAAAACTCATAAACCACAGCCTTGGTAAAAACAATCCAGCGACCGGAGAGCTTTTAGTCTCTTATTGTCATCACTTTATATATGTTTCAAATTTTAGCAAGGCAGGTTTCTATAAAGAAGTGGCTGTTGTTCAACCGTTCCCACAAGTCAAAAGTATGTAACTAACGCCTTATGCTTGCTGATCAAGCAAATAGCGCAGTTGTGGACCTTGAACTGGGGCACAGAGCGCAATATGTTGCAGTGCTTTTATTCGAACGTTTTATGTAGATATTGAAATTTTCATATGTGTATGAAAGTCTATTTTGTTGTAAAGGCAATATTTGAGTCATGAATCGTACATGTACAACAAGGGTAAATTTTCACTTTTATCGGATACAAAGCATCAGAAAACAGGATCCAGTTTTTCCCAGACTTTGTCAAAGCAAATATTTACAGTACCAATTTTCAAAAAGCAGTCGACACAGGGACACAAAAGTGACAATTTTGTTACAGTTACAAAACATTTGGACCTGGCGAGATACACAGAAGTACTTCACTTATTTTCCTTTCCGGTGGATGACGACAGAAGCACATACAATTCTATGATTACAATAACTTTGCCTTACTCATCAAGAAAAATACTTTCTTCCATGTCCATAACAAGTTCAGCACAATACATTGATTATACTTCTGGAATAGTAATAAGAAAACCAAGTTCCAGGAAACAGCCATATATTGGAAACTAGACTAAATTGAAAAATCGTCCCGAATTTTTTTACTTAGAAAAAAGCCCCACATGACTCCTTTAAATCAATCAATATAGCTCTAAAATGATTTCGTGCACTTTTTTGGTTGAGGCACGCAGAAACAATTTACTCTGTCCTTAATACTTTTTCTAGCTTAGGAATGATCAAATGTAAAAAAAATAACAATCTCAGAATCACAAGGATTTGTACCCAGGGGAAATCACCAAGAAGCAGTGGGTTTTGCTGGAAAGATAGTAAATCAATATAATGATCGCTTTTCACAAGGTACACTACCTCTAATTGCGTCTGTGTTTTAGTCGAGGAATGTCTTTTCTTACGTCTTGAACAACTGATATAAAAATGATAAATAGGAAATATACAAAATGCTGGACATTGTCACAAATAACCTGCATCTGCGCTTCACTTTGATAAAACTCTGTCTTATGTGAGTCAATTTGGTCTTCATCATCATCAATCTCAGCAATTATGATCCAAAATGTATTATTTTATTTTGGTAAAACACTGTCTCACGTGTTGTATGTCAATTTGTTCTTTAATATCATCAAGCTCAGCAATTGTAACGAAAAACTTATTACCCAATGAAGGTATTGCAAGCGCTGGTGATCCAAGCACAGAAAGGTGCAAAAGTGCCTTTTTTCTGTGGTTAAATCAACATCCGCAGCATGTAAATCTAAAACTAGCCTTATCCATTATCCCATTTATAGGAGTCTTTGACCAGACTCTCACTTAAGCCCATCGGGCATTATCGTACTCTGACATACGTTCAATACTATAGTTATTCCATTCAAATTTAAATACTTCACCGCCTTTACTTAGAGACTGGTCATCTGTTGATATATTTTGCTCATTGTACTTCTCCTAATACTTTGCGCTCCTAGATTTCTGGACCTGTAAATTCCAGTACAGAGAATTGCAACAATTTCATCTGCATGTGTTTGAAAACACCGAGTAATATGTGTAACAGTAATTATATCGTGTATGTCGATTTGAGATATCTGGCCGTACTGTCAAGAAACGCAGGGACATTTCTCTCGTGTAATCACCTCTGCATGTCTCAGTTTCTTGCCTAGAAGCGCCGAGGTACATGTACATTCCAGTCCACATTTTTTCGTGTCTGCTGAAAAGACGCTCATATTTGTACATGTGAAAAGTACCTCAGCAAAGCTTGGTATTTTACAAAGATGCAAATTGATTCACCGCTCGCACGAAGTGGGAGTTAAACGCCAGAATCAAGATTGCTGGGCATATCTCTGTGTTTTTGCCGTACAATACCGAAGGGTATTTTCTTAGATTTCTGGATGTGGCCTTTGGCGTTTTGAGGTCCTTCTTGTGGGGTCCCTAGTAGGCATATTCCTCGCAATTATATCAAAATATTAACCACTCTTCCATTGAATTTGACATAAATGATCAAACGAAAATCCACCCAATCGGTCCAAGTTCAATATAATAGAAAACATAAAATGGAACAATAATATATTAACACATTTCCTAGCAATTAATTTGTACGCCCGTTTGGTCAAAATCACACACACACACACACACACACACACACACACACGCACGCACGCACGCACGCACGTACACACACACGCGCACGCACGCACGCACGCACACACACACACACACAAAAGGGGGAATAAAATTTAAAAAATATATTAGATTTCCTTTTCAAAAGTTCGTTTTCTAAACTCTATTCTCATTCTTTGTTGTGGAAAGTCATACCTTCAAATTCCGAAAAGCGTGTCGCAAGTTGTTGACACGACTTTCCACAACCAGGGATTAAAAAACAGGATGCGTTCTCATCGGAAATATGGCACATCTACATTTTAACCAGATGATGTATTTGTGATATCACTACACGCATTTACAATGGCATGAATATTAATAAGAAAAGTGGTCGTCCCATGAAAATCCTGTAGCTTTAATACGGTTACCTGAAATTAAATTAAATCAAGAAATTATTTCTTCTTTATTTTACATGTAAATATATGTATTTTTGATCTGTGTTGAATTATCATTATATCTTGTGTATTATCCTACTTGATATCTCCCACAAGGGCGTTCAAAGTAATACTTATTTGAAAAAACCTGCAATGAAAAAATTAAGCGTGAAATCATAATTTCTCTTATGGAATAGTGTTGCGTATCTACATAAAAAAGGAGAGTCACATTAATTTTGATATTGTGTAATCTTGATTTTTCTTGCTTCTTATAAAAGCTAATATTCTCAAATTGATCTTCATTATTTATGAGCCGAAGAAAGCATTGGCGAGACTTTTTTCTACTATTCCAATTCATGTTGATGATTTAAAATCGGATGCCTCCATCATTTCTCAAAACTGGTAAATGTTATTCAGATCACAAAACTATGACGCAAAAGGGCACAAAAAACGGAATCATACCGCAGACAAAACTATGATGCAGAAGGGCACATTCTGAACACCCAGGACAGTAATCCCTATGTTACTGGCGTTGGCATAAACCCAAATTTGTAATAAAATCATTTACGCAAACGTGCCTTCTAAAACTGAATCTCATTGTATTACAAGTATATGAGAATATTAGCACGGAGCCTATAACTTGTATACATGTATATACCAACACATTTTTTGTCTATAATTTTATTTCATGTTACGGCACATTTGTAATGATACATTTTATCACATGCTGCAACAGGCACCAATAACAAAGTTCTCAGTCCCGATACAATAATTACATTTTGAGCCAAGATTTTAGAACACATTTTGCGATACTGTCATCATACCGAAAACTGTATTACATTTTGCGGTGTCGTAAATTGCGTGTGACTTATGTTTATTATTGACAGTTTTGGTCTTTTTTAACATAGGAACTCAAAGTTAAATTTCTCAAATTCTTTAATGAAGTAATTGAGTTTTAACGTTAAAGGCCTACATGCTTACTGTTATTGCACATAATATGATTACACTTCATTACCAAGTGACTGAGTTATACACATTGCATCTACAATTGTTCCCGATTGTAACAGAAGTTTCATTGTATTTCAACCACAATAGTTGTAAACATTTACATTTTTATTCCATGAAAGGAATTCATATAAATGTAGGCATGCTGCCTTTTTTCCAATCGTTTTTGAAATAAATATGTTCAAACCAAAGGCCAATATGTCATAATGAAACATAAACAAGAAAGACCGTATTAAGACCAATGCACAGAAAAAAGTTACACTATTTTCCCTCATTTGGCATAGCACGGTGCTGAGAAATAGAGTAAATGATAATTTGACTTCCTTCCGGGTCTTTGTTTGCATACCTATGACTGTTTTTCCAAAATTACCTAAAGATTTCATCTCTTTATCAATCTTTAAACCAAATCCGGAAGTTTCTGCACTGATGTAAACTGTTGATAAGCTTCAAACAAAAGTTACAGTCCACAAACCTTATAATGTGATTAGTGATTTTCAAGAATCATGGCACAAACTTGTGTATCTTTGTCCTTAAAGAAGTAGTAAATTTTTATCTGTCACAAGGCAGCCCCATCTTCTGCTGTTTTATGGACACCAGAAAGGCCTTGGATAATATAAACCACTGCACCCTCCTTCGCAAATTACTTGACAGGCAAGTACCTATCTACATTGTTAAATTGCTCGTGGTATGGTTCTCTAGACAGCAGTTTTGTGTAAGATGGGGGTCTGTCACCTCAAGGTTCTTCTTTGTAACGAACGGGGTGCATCAACAGGGGCTATCTCCCCACGGCTCTTTAATGTATATATAGATTATCTGAACAGAAAATTATCGAGTAGTGGGATTGGCTGTAACGTAGGTCGAACATTCGTCAATAACCTCAGCTATGCTGATAGCATGGTATTAATCAGTCCTTCTGTTAAAGGTCTGAGACAACGGATTACTGTTTGTGAGGAATATGCATTGGGTCATGATCTTTCCTTTCATACAAAGAAAACAAGAGTGTATGTACTTTAAACCTCGTGTCTCGACCTTAGCCATTAATCCTGTTGTATACCTATCAGGAGAGTCACTTGCTTTTGTAGACCGCTTCAAGTATCTTGGCCACATAATCTCGAACAACTCTTCTCACGACCTAGACATTAAGAGGCAGTTTAGGTCTCTTTGTAACAGAGCTAATATGATTAGACGAAAATTTTACAACTGTTCTCACGATACTAAACTCGTATTGTTCAAGACTTACTGTATGACACTATATACAGCAGAGTTAAGGTCTAGATATACTAAAAATGAGATGAAGAAGATGACTGTATGTTATTATAACTCGTTCTGGTGGTTTCTCGGATACGCAGCACACTGCAGTGCAAGTGGCATGTTTGCCTTTAACCATGTAAAATCTTTCCCTGGGCTCATACGAGTCAATACACATAGCTTTATTACCAGATTACAAAAATCAACAAATGGTATGGTACAAATCATTATCAATTGTGATATCCGCTGGACATCCAGGCTGTAGAGCTCCTGAACAGAAATATTGTACACTTGTGGTAAATGAGCAGTCCTTACAGACTTGTACATACCAGCTCACTGCATATTGTCTATATTCTACCATATGTGTTTTTTTTCTTAACCTTGTATAAACTGTTTACTGTGATGAATCATTTTATGTACTATGGACTTTTAGTCTGAAATAAAGCTATCATATTTTATCTTATCTAATCTTATCTTATTTTATACCTAATTTTTATCTTTATCTCATGTAATCTTATCTTATCTTATACTGGCTTGACACACGCATTAATATTTCGCCGTTTCCACAAATTCAATAGAACATTACCTCTCCGAGCACCCGATTGCCTCCCGCATGGATTGCAGTCCATGGTCATTGTGGAGACATTGGAAGCGTTGAACTTAGATCACTCAGCAGGTACACTGTAGTACATTTTGCTGGCAACAAAATTAATCAATTGAAATTCTGTTTGCGCCAAATTATGACGCACAGGCAAATATAGAGATTTTCACTTTCATTTGTTTTCAGTGTAAGCGTTTTTTCTGTCCATATACTTTTAGCATAAAATTTGGAAAGTGGGTATGGAATGACATCTGACAGCTAGTGGTAGATAAAATATGCGATTGTCATTAACTGACCTTGTATCCTTAAGCGGTTTGATTTACTTGTACTGTTTATACATACTTGACAACTGAAAATTGTTTTTGGTTTTGCATTGTTCTGTTACCTGGTCACAATGCTTCTCCACATCGACTTGTCAAATGGCAGATGTATATCAGATTCTGTTTTAAGCATAATATTTTAGATGCAGTTCATGTCATCAGACATATTGTTGTGTGTTGTATGGACTATAGACTACACCCGAATATTGCATTTGGTATATGTCAACCAAGTTCATATCTGGTAATTGCTGTGATAGGTATTACAGTCTTATGTGTCTTCTGCAAATAGCATTCACTAACTATTCAATGCTGTCCTTCCGTTACAAGCTGTCGCAACGGACAATTATTTATCAATTTGTATAAATATGAAACTTTGTTTCTATCTCTACTACACCAATCATCGGAAAGTGACTCCGGCGCCTTGTTATTCAATCAATGTGTGTGTGTGTGTGTGTGAGATCCATGCTCAACATAACAGGATCAAAACTACTTACATTTGTAACCTGTGCAAAAATAGTGTGTCCTTCAACATACCCAGCATACATTCAATTTTTATTCTTTCTTGATTTTTCTTCCTCTTCCTTTCTTTTCTTTTTCTCCCCTTTCCCTTTTCTTGCATATCTGGTAATTATTCCATTACAAAATAGTTTTTAATTTGAAATTTCTTTATGCCCATGATTTAATCCTAACGGAAAGTATGATGATATAAACTTTGCTAAAGTGATTCCCGTCCCATGTTGCAATTGTATTTCAGAGGGAAATGAATATTGTAAAGTGGACTAGTGTTCTTCCATTAAACACGCCCAAGCTAAGATCATACATCATAAAGACAAGCGATTGTCTCTGGACCAGAGGTAGATCTGCTTGCTATCTGTCCCTTCCTTAACACTGGTATTAAACTTAATAAAAAAATAAAACACACTCGAAACAACAGTTCATGTTTAATCACTTAACTTTTTGAAAATAATGATCGCGTTCATTCCATTATGAATTATAGACACAAACTTAGATACCTAACTACTCAATCATAAAGTGTCGAAGTACAAAAATTATACCTTGAAAGTCACTTTGATGAGATTGCCAAGTTAAATTTGTTGTTTTAATTTAGAACACAAACAGCTTTCCTGGAATCCAAATGCGTATAACCACCATCATTATAATATATATTCTGGAATATTATTTACTAAACAAACAAAAAGTGTTTGTAAATCAAGGGTGATTTCAGATGTGTTTATATTACCTGTACAACTAAACTGCCGACTAAAGGCGGCCTTGCGGTTAACGGCGGTTCAGCATTTTGCTCTCTTGTGTTTGTGTAAAAAACAGTGACAATATCCACAGAATATAAAATAGATTGGCGGCAGAAATAATATGGTAGTCAACTGTTCCTCACAGCCCATTCTTTGTAAAAAATACCACTTCATACCTAAGACGCATTCAGTTGTTTGAGTTTAATCATGGATAAAAGGTAAAAAAAAACTGATAAGCGTAAGGTCTATATATTAGGCAACTAGCTTTGTTCTAGTCTTTGTTCGGCACTGATAAATCTTTCAAAAAGAATTCACCTGTCCTTACATGGTTGCACGACTTAATCGTTTGGAACATACGTGAAACTCATACGAATATCGAAAATCCGTAATGGGCAAAAAATGAACCTGGTAATGATAATTATCACATTGGTGTGCAAGGCAATATGGCATTGATTGTCAGCAGTATACCGCTGTGTGAATGTACCCGTGGCGGCCATAACCTGTTCCATTATAAATCTATAGGGGTTAACGATCAACATATTTTTGTTGTCTTGCTGTCATCTGCATCGGTAGCTTATGATTAATCTATCAATCACATAACCGATGTAGAGGAAATATGGTTTACGATGCCAGGAATAAGAAAAAACCTTAGGCAAATCACACCCGTGAAAGCCTTTGATTGCATGTGGCGCTTATATATGTGGGTGACAAATTACACACTATTTCCATAAATCAATCCGCCATATTAACAATGGAATGGTCATCCTTGAAAACAGATATTAATTACACGTCTTTACATACCTCAATCAAAACAATTGAAATTATATTAGATGTGGATGTGCTATAGGTAGCTTTAACTCTACTAATTGTTCACTAATTCTACTAAATGTAGCACCCACGCCCTCCACTCAGAGTGACACCAAAAGTAATTTCGTCTTCTGAGGCTTGTCTTAGCATGGCATACAGCAACGACTGCGAGGCTGGTGCATAATGTTGTAGTTCTGTTTGCTGTGATCCATGATGTTTGCAGCTCTGCATTTTAAATTGAAACTGTGCTGCCAACAGTAATTTGATATTTTGAACAATGATTTGGGGCTTGACTTGGGTAAGAACATTGGATGTTCGCTAGCTAACAGCAGCGGCGGTCTGAGACCCAAGTCCCAGTGAGCACAGAATGGTGTAACCCACACACAGACACAGACACAGACACAGACACAGACACACACATACACACACACACACACATATATATATATATATATATATATATATATGTGTGTGTGTGTGTGTGTGTGTGTGTAATATATATATATATATATATATAACACTATACGTCCCCAAAAAATATGCAAATGTAACAGGGCACTTCGTTTACTTTAAAACTTTGCTTTCAGTAGAAAGTGTAAGGAATAGAATGCGCGCAGCTGCATCTTTAAGGTGCAAAATACTCCTTTTCACATTTTGAAAACTAAGAACGATGTTAATTTTTCATTGTTATGGGTTAACACACGGAAATCGGTCCCGTTGTGTTTGTTTTTCGTTTTGTTTTGTAGCTTAGTTTGACATCTGCTTGGATGCATGTACTCGATGTTTGTGAGGTATACGGTATCATTATATTGTATGTATAAAATACAGTTGGTTTATATGTGTATTTGGAGAGTAACCTGACTTTGGCTTGCATTTGGCTTGCTTTCTAATCTCTTTCCCACTTTGAGAAATAGGTTTAAATTGCCCAGCTTCGGACGTGCGGCCTGTGACTCTGATGGAATCTTGAAGGTCTAAGTAAAAATTAATATATATATATATATATATATATATATATATATATATATATATATATATATATATATATATAAAGTTTAAGGTGCTGAATGGCAAGAGTAAGCGAGTTTTGACAGTGTTGTTGTTATTAACCGATTACTAGTCCACGGATACAAGCATGTAACAAATCAACAAAATATTGACGTACCATGTAAAAATACACTTCCGCACACAAAAATAAGCACAGAGTCGCAAGTGCAACAAGGAAGCTAATTAGTAAAATCCATAGTGGCATCAACATTGATATATTATATGCTCTCTTGCTAGTCTATATACCGGGATTGGTCTGGTCTAGACTACAGCCACGGATCTATTAGGTTAGGCACAGCAATAGATATAACTTGACGTGTTTGGCAATACTGGCACGTATATATCATGTGCATTTTAATAAGCGTTGACAAAAACATCAAGTTGCCATGAGCATAGGTCTGTTCTATGTTTATTGAACGAACTAAGTTCATAATTTACCCCTCAGTGATAGCCATATCATTTGGAGATGACAACATCTATTGCTTGCTTAACTGTGTGAAAGGCAAAAGCAAAGAAAAACTGGAGCATACCAGGTAAATTAAATATCAGCGATAAAATTTTATGCTTGAAACACCGATTTTTGCTTGAAGGTATAAACATTACAAAATGGAAAAGACAAAGCCATCTTTTAGCTTCCAAGATAACTAATAATAATAGTAATAATGATTATAATAATAATAATAATGATAATAATAATAATAATAATAATAATAATAATAATAATGATGATGATGATGATGATGATGATGATGATGATGATGATGATGATGATGATGATGATGATGATGATGATGATGATGATAATAATAATAATAACAATAATAATAATCTGCAGTTTTATGTCGGTTATCAAACTCATGCACGATTTAATTACTTTTGATATCCTAGGTCATATAATTTCCTTCACTGAAATATAACTCGTTGCAGGATAGTAATACATGTACCTGGCAGAAAATCATAATTCAGTTTTAGTCAAAACGTACCTTATTTCTGAACTATAGAAAAAAAAACATATGCAAAAAGTATTGTTATAAAAGTTTTGTCAAATGTATTCATTCTGAGTTGATGGCATACTCCATAAGATGTTTAAGTACAACTTCTGTTGTAGCTAAACGGTAAAAACAAAAATAATGATTGTAAAGGTCTGTGCACAATGATATCGATTTGCGTACCTTCCAAGCTGTTCGTTTTTAGTGTTTACTTACTCTTTTCATTTTCCTCCCTTGCCGAGTGGCAGTCAATATGATAGTTGGTGTCAGGACACGTAAAGAGTGTGTAAACTGCCGATATTTGCATTAAGTCATTTTGCTTTTTTTTTCTCACTTGTTTGTATGTTATGAAAGGTTGCAAATCGTGCACTTTATGCTAAGCTTCCTGCGGTATATACATATATTTTTGATTGTGCCAACGCGAGTGGTGCCTGCTTGTGGAAGGGAATTACATGTATGTAGATCTGACGAAAATATTGCCTATGTCGGGCGGCTACACATGTGCACATTTTTACTGATGGAAATCCTTTTGTTGCTCATGCTTCCTCTGGTATGTAAAATGGACATTATTGCACCTTATAATACCTACCCATGTGCCTTCATGACATTTTAAAGGAACACGAATGGGTACATTGGGTGATTTTCAACAAGCAGTAGGACTTACCTATGGAGCCGATGCATGTAATTGAGATCAGTAAAAGCCACTGTGCTGACGACCCCATTATGAATTGGTGTTATTCCTTTCTACTACTCAGCTCCATTGATTCGGCATTGTTCTCGTTGTTCGACATCACTTTAACTGCCATCTGAATTGACTGTCACCTCTATCACATTGGTCTTTTACTATCTTCCTAATATAGCATGTGACAGTGATTCCTGTGAGTTCACGAGTGTTCAGTTTTGGCATCATTCTTCCAATCTCTGCTGATTGGTTGGCGTTTTTACATAATCAAATCAGCTCCCCGTCTCCTTGGACTGCAGTCACTGAAATATTTATGTACAGTCTGTGACAACATCTTAGTATTGCTTCAAAATGTTTGTACACTAGGCACACTGACGCAATTCTACCACGACAGACGCTAAGAGTTGAAAACATATATTGATTTATTATTGACATGTCGTAGCAATATTGCTATAACGTCTGCTCTAATTATTTTAAAGGAGTATAAAAAGTATATCAGTGTAGTGTTAATCTATCAAAATGCAGCCAATGGGTCTGTGGCTGCTTATTATAATATATGTGTATCAACACAGCCGAGGGATGAGGCATAGACATTAAGACTTAAGCTGGTACAATGTAAGAAGTACCCCCCTCCCTCCCAAATGGAAAGTAATTGCAGTATAGCATTTTCAAGACAGAAGGGGACGATTGACTGGGCTTTTAACAGGCAAAGAATTTTATAACTAAGGCTTTATCATTAAAAGTGAATATTTCAATACTATTTGTATTTATTTCTCAAAAAGAACCTTTGCTTTTTCACATGAAACTCAAAGTAACGATTTATGTATTGATGTGGCCTTGTGGCCTGAGCGTGATTGCATAATAATTTGGTTACGACCTGCTATTTTCATTGCTGGAGGACAGCTGGGACCAAATTTGCATGGGTAGATAAAACCACTGCTTAGATAAGACATGCTAATATTTTGAAGATTCCCAACAGCAAAAACGTAAATTTTGAATTAATTATAATTAAATGTAAATGATGACACTTCATCAGTAGATTGCAGACCGTCATGTAGCCTATTTATACACAAAAGAATTCCTTATTGTTTGATAAATTTAAATATGAATCTATCGTTAAACATTCACGTGCACAACTTCCTGAGAACATTATCAAATCATGAGATAAATTAGTTTTTGTTAGATTTATGTTTCATTTTTTGGGCCATACGACAAAAGAGAAATAAATAAAAGTGATGAATGGCATATTAATAATAAGTCAGTTTGGGCTTTTCTTGAGTATTGGTTTACCCGCTACCATGCGCTGATCGATGTTCCTACCCCCTAAGCGATCATTAAACGGAGAAGGTTTATGTGTAAGGGGTTAAGCTTGAGTTCATTACTAGCCATCTCTTTCAGGTGCTATCGGCAGGATGCAGGAAGCAGCCTCGGAGCTGTGTGTTTAGATTGACGCTTTTTCCGAAATCTCCATGCTGTAATGTTACGTACTAACAAAGTGATAGGAGGCAGCAGATCCTGGTCCTTTCAGGCGAATTACACTGCAATTTGTATGCAGCTGTACTTTATTACACCCAGGCTGACTCCCTAAGTGAATACTCACATACAAATGTGAATATGCGCGTTTCTAAGATAATGCCAGGAGACGTCCGGGTAAACTAATATTTTGATTATTTTCGGAATACTTCTCACGATGCCTGCCGCATCTTGTGCATGGAAATTCTGTTGTAACGAAACAAGATCGAGAGGGGCTATCACAAAATCCCAAGTTCTAAGGCTCAGAGGCTTGTCTTTGACATCAATATCAAACTTTCAATATATCCCAAACTGACAAATGAAAATATTCCCAAGGGAGTAAGCTTTGTAGCAATATTTTCATATCTTTCATGGCTGATAAAAATAAAGTATAAACAAATTGAGCAAAACCGACTGAGCTTCACAATCTTTCTGATATTTGCCACTTAATTTCATAGTGCATACCGACCAAAACACCTTAGGTGGAATGGACATGCAGCATGTTTAATCACACATTCGTGCTTTTGTGAAGGAACAGCTTTTTGCCTTCAAAGGTATCTTTCAAGTTAACAATCTGTCAAAGTCAAAATTTTTAACCGGAAAGGTTTCTTCAAAACATAGTATTCAAATACCCGACTACTTTTTCTACCTGTGGCGTTTTTTTGTTGTGTGTATGTGAGACCGTGGGAATATAACCAAAACTGATTGGCTTATAGCAATCAAAGCTGCAACAACGGTATTCACAATTTTCAACATAATATTTTCCATAACATATGTTTTACATGCTGTGCTTTTGATATAGGGTAATGACAAGAATTTTGAAGTATTGCTATCGTTACGTCCTGAAGTACTCCTGTGATAAGGTTTATCTCACAATAATTAATTGTTTCGTTAGCATCTGTAAAATTAAATGAAGCTTTTGAAAAATACCATTTTTATTTCTTCAATGGTGGTAGCTTCTTCAGACAAGTGCCTCCTTGGAGGAATATTGCAAACACAACGCCTTACGTGACATATGAAACAGGTAGGGGCACTTTTATATCTTACAACCGTCACAGCCGTAATTTATGGCTTTTAAGATCGAGAGCTTCCATTTTCCTGTTTTTACATTCGGAAAACACCAGTGTCAACCTGACATACATAGAAGTAGACATTTGAAAATGAGTCAAGTGCCGCAACATGAATTTACAAAAATATTGATAACGGCTTGATAGCCATACATGAAAACATACATGTTTGAAAGAATAGGACCAAGCTGTATCCATGACACCTATTCAAAACTTTGAACCAGATTAGCAACATAAATGATACAGCCATGGCTTCATCGCGGCATCACGAAAGGCTAACCTAAAAAAAATCAGTGCACGTTTAAATCGCAGTTGTCACCACTGTAATGATTCAACACTGGTAGTGACATGATGGAAGAAGAGCCAGAGGCAAAGAACAGGGTTTCAACGCAGGCTGGCGAGCATGTCAGACCAGAGCGGACTTGCCGCTTTCGTTAAACAGAAGCAGACAATACAATATTTGACAGGCCTACACTTTGGGTACTTGATTTCAGACGTGAAGACGTTAGCTTTATTAGCCGGGTGCTGGTGTCAGAGGTCTGGGACTAGACAAATAGGAAAATAAGTCAATGCTTCACCGGCATATAATGAAATGTGATATATTGTATATGCTAACTGTCATCAAAATATTAATCGACAATAGAGACAGAGGGCATTCGGCGGCAGTGTGTCTCTGAGGTTAGTCAAGATTTGAGCACAGGTATGAAGGAAGGCTTTATTCAATCTTAGCGCGACAGACAGACTTGCTTCAAACTACATTTGAGGAAATATATGAAATATATGCCTATTTCGTTGGCAGGTGCAGTTGCATTTGCCATTGATAAGACGCAAGTGTATGGGCAAGAGCTATCGTATCACGACTTTAAACTATATGTTTCTTACAACACATCTTAATACACACGTGAAACCACGTCAGCAAAGATTTAACCACATAGAATAAAGCAGTCAGGAAATTATGGAATCTCCCCTACAAATCGCATACCAATATGTTACCTAATTTGTTGAAGCCGACCATAATGATCAGCGAATATTTTTAAGGTTTCGAAACATATTTTATAGCATGCAGACTAATGAAAACGTTACAAAGTCCTCCATTGCGCATAAAACCTAATGGAAAGTCAACGGTACATAGGGCAGGGAAGAATATCGTTCATATTACTAGAAAGCGCGAATTTTTAATTTAAATGCTTTAGCTTGACGTGTGCGTCACACGAACTGAAAAGAGAATATAAAATGCAATATGGATTGCTGAACGCACAGCATGTATCGAAGATTCAATGTCACAAGACAGGTTGAGCGCGGCGGGAGTAAAATGTTTAATTGATGAAATAGCAATCTGGTAATACTGTGCATTTTTCTTTTTCGTTAACCTCTTGTTCACCTGCACTGAAACATGTATATACCTATGTCATTGTGTACATATATATATATATATATATATATATATATATATATATATATAGATAGATAGATAGATAGATAGATAGATAGATAGATAGATAGATAGATAGATAAATAGATAGATAGATAGATAGATAAAACAAGAAGCCTGCCAACAAGGAGCAAAATGTAACGATAAATTGTTTGATAGGCTCGGTTAAACATATGTGTTTTAAAGAATATATTTCTCAGATTCATTATGTCTGGTATGAGTGTTCAGAAAGAATTTTATGAAATAGAAACAGAAATTATAAGAGATGATAGTGTTTGATACATCCAACTCAAATGTTACAAGAATAGCTTCTCTACATATATATATATATATATATATATATATATATATATATATGAGTAGTATCAGATACTATTCCAACGGAAACTGTAGCCGCAAAAAAACAAACTAAAACAAAGCAAAAAACAAAACAAAAAACTAAATCCCTTTTCCCAGTAATAGCCAGAAAATGAAAGCTTTCCCCTTTAAATTGACTGGAAGCCGCTTCTGCCCAAGTGTGGTAGGCTTTAATTTTCAGACTAATTTCAACATTAATGAAAAACAATTTAAATAAGAATTGTGGATGCAACCTACCAATATAACATGCCCCATGGCAAGCTTCCCTTACCGTGGATTGGTTCTCGCCGTTAGGAAATTCAGGGTAGTCAATCTACCAGAGGTTACACCAATTTACAATATTCACAGAGGCAAGCCTGTAAGAGCATATAACATATGGCTGTGATGAAATTGTCACTTTGAATGACGTCCCTGCACATTAAATTAAATACAGGTAATAGTTTGACTGGGAGACGTAAGCAGAAACAGAAAAGCACTATGTTCTGGATTCCAATTTTCACACCCATCCTTAGATATGGTACTACGCAAAAAAGCAATATTTGGTTCCATCTGCATTCTTTTACATATCAGTTACGTACATACACAAATGCAGAACTTTAAATGCTCGCGTCTTCAGCAAAACGGTCATACTTTTTTCTTACCCCAAAAGTTTTTCAAAAGTTCTGTTTGCGAAAGTCAAGCGCATGGAAACAATTGTCACTTTCTTACACAAAATCTTCATTCAATCCCCATATATCCACCAAAACAAAAGTGTGTGATAGAAGCTTGCTACGAGTGAATTTTGGCGTCTCTGAAATATGTGAATTGTATGTGATCTAACATAATTATATCCCAAAGAGGCAGTTCCTTCCTGAGCCCTGTGGTTCGTAAACACTGTAAGAGTTTGATATATGGGTGAGAAACTTGGCACATGCATATGATAAGGTTAAACATAATCTTGGTTGGATCTCCGTACTGTGACGTAGACATACTTGTTGAGTCTCTGTGGCAGTTCGATCCATAATGCAGTAAAGTGTATGATATGGCCATTGCAAATCTAAAGCACGGATTCTGCGGGATAGATATTGGTTAATCCAATGTCAAAATATATTGATTACAAGAAAGTTTCTTGGGACTACACCTTCTACTTTTTCATCATGTGCATAGAACGCCAAAATGTAATCACAATGGGGGATGTTAATCATACAACTTTTACTCTAGTTATGGGCAGTGTTTCAGTGATATGACGATAATTAACATCCAGACGTATAGTCGTTTGACCAGTTCCAGGTAATATTCATAGGATCTGTCCAGATAACAAAACGACATTAAATTGATGTGGGTCAGCCGTAAATTCGACTTTCATAGGCACATTACACAAAGTATCTTACATGTATCGTACATGTAAGAGCGATTTGCATTTGAAAAAAAAAAGCATGTTGCCATAATCTTTTGCATGATAACAGTGCCATTGTTTGCACTTATCAGCATCCATGTATGGATCCAATCTCCAGAAAAGCCACAGAAGTTACCATCTTGTCGTTTGCGAACTCCCCTGTTCAAGATCAGATAGTTTATTGAAATGGTGCAATGCTTTAGGCCCGAAGATAGCCTCAGCAATTATAGTCTTTAATATAGCGTGTGCTACACATTATTACAAAAATCCGACACCAGAAAATGATCCAAGGTAACAATAAAGGTGAATTTATTTTGAGTACCTTTTCATGCTGAATTGTTCTCGACATAAAGCAAGTAAATACTGAGTAAATATACCGGTGAGTGAAATGGTTAATTATATGCCATGCTGTCTATTTTTTTTTATTTTTTTTATTTTTTTACAAATCATTTCAGGTGTAATAAATTTCTATGTTTCTTCCGTCTGAAATCGATTATCTTTCTTGCAATGACCAAATATCATGGCAATATTATTAGTCGTGTAAGTATGTTATACAACAGAAGCAACAGAAGCTCTTGAAAATAGAATCTGAATATTTAATGGCTGTTATGACTAAGGCGGTATTCGTTTGCACACTGGCCACGGAGCATGTACACTATTTGACATGTAATATTCAGCGTAGATAGATTGATGTGATGATAAAGACCTGAGTGAAAAGTTTGGTTTAAATAATATAAGTTATGATCGTCTGGCAGCCGTTATTCCTGCTGTCGAACTCATTAACAATAGACAAATTGCAGTGGGCCTAAATATTTATATCCAAAATATACCTAACAACCGCAACTGCCAAATGTCATCCAGAATAAGGTAAAATATTATTCTATTTGGTAAAATTTCATAAAAAGTGCCGTTAATCAAGCCTTCAATACATTTGAATAACTTTCAAGATATCATTTTCATATAGTAAGTAAGTTAGGTAATGCACACTAGTTCCACCGAGTGCTTTAGCTTGGTACCACCATCCAATGGGATCAATCAATCAATCAATCAATCTATCTATCTAGTTATCTATCTATCTATCTATCTATCTATCTATCTATCTATCTATCTATCTATCTATCTATCCATCCATCCATCCATCCATCCATCTATCTATCTATCCATCCATCCATCCATCCATCCATCTATCCACCCACCCACCCATCCATCGATCGATCTATCTATCTATCTATCTATCTATCTATCTATCTATCTATCTATCTATCTATCTATCTATCTATCTATCTATCTATATATATACATGGATATGTGTATGTGCATGAAGATTACACTTTATGTGTACAAAGAAAAGAATAGAATGATCACTTATCTAAAGCAATGTATAATTAAGATTGAAAAGAACCTCACTGTCTCATTCTTTTTCATTATCTGCTTACTAAACAGCTCTAAATTAAATTTTCCACCTACCTATATTACAGAAAAATAGAACCTGGTCTGTCTGGGAGGTATTCAAATGATAAACATGCTGGGAATAGAAATGTGGGATGTCCGAACACCTATAGTAGTTTATGTAAATTCCAACAAAGCAAACTCACATGTTATGAATGTGCATTCAGATAACTGGCACAATCGTAACAGTAAAATGTATATTTGGCAATTAATGCAGAACTTAATTTTGGGTTCCTACAAGGATTTGACTTTCGTTTTCCAGAGACACCAAGTACTGGTTTAAACGTTAAATTGGACATAGGTAAAGTATAAATCAGTCCGACCCATACAATGAATTTGTGTAATGTGATATTCCAGCTTCTGTCAAAGTTTGATAAGATCAGGCCAATATACAATTCAAGTAACTAAGAAATTATTTTTGACTGTGTTGACCATTTGGTATTTTAAGTCCGTTTTCTAATGCTTTATGTTATTGTTCGTCTTCTGCCCTTTTCTCTCTTTCTGAATCTTATTTTCTTTTTATTTTGTGGTATGGAAGGAGTTGGGGTGGGGGGGGGGCTCATGATCCCGGCCCTTGGATCCGCCTGCAATAAAAGAATCCCTTTTACTTGGACTCCCATGGGTCACACTGTGGTTTCTCTGATTTTGTATTCTATGCTAACCACCATCATCTATTGAAGGTAGTACGGGACGGGGATAAGAGCTTACCTGTGAGGTAAGGTATATTTGAAGGCTTGTTTTTAAACTACAGAATACAAACACTTTTCAAGCCACCGATGTGAAGCTCAGTGCATTTAAACATGCTCAATATTATTAGATTGTACAAAATGGAGATGAAGAGCTGCTAAAATAGGTGTAGCCGTGGAAAGCTTCTCATGACAAATTTCATTTTATGGAGTTGTTGCTTGTCTCTGATTCTACGAGACATAATTTTTTTCAGTAACACAAATTGTATATTTTAAATAAAAAGATCTCGTTGAAAAATAAGATTATAGTCCTCTGAAAGCGTTCATTGCAATCATCGAAAATTAATTTCAGTTATTTTCATATCAAAGTTGTTACCCAATTCTGACAATCATGCTCAATCCGAACATTCACGACAGCAAATTATAGCTATACCCGTAAAAATACAAAATACTTACATAAAATCCCACAACATAACGTCAATGCGGAATTTAAGGTTTTCATTTTGCCTTAGCACAAAAGTACGATGCAAAATGTGATCACTTCAATTTTGGGTTGTTTGCGGTTAACGCCAAATGAGAAGAAAGCACAAAATGTAAACGACCACTTTTTAGTTCGAGCCGACAATTTTGCTACACATCTATGTCTCCAATGTTTTGAATTGCATGATACAGTTGCCATTTCAATTTTTCATGTGACAGCGGTATTCTGTGGATTCTGCCACTATAACATTTTCACATTTTGTAATGGTTATTAACATAAAACATGGATTAGATTGATGGAAAATGTCAGTGGCCGTATAAGAATATTTGCATCGCAACAAATGGCCGACGATTGGCTAATTACTTTTAATGCCCCAAAACAGACTCCATGCTTATCTCTCGGAAAACTAAGCCACCACATCATCCTCCGAATATCTTTCAGGACCATGTTCTTAGAAATGTTAACCAACATAAACATCTCGGCTTCACTATGCGCTCTTATCTAAGGTGGACTGATCATGTTAATGAAATTATTGTAACCAGAAAGTTTATCAATATTATGAAGGGAATAAAATTAACCTTTGATAGGCTGACCTTGGAAAAAATACATGTATCCTTTACTCGACCAATTCTTGAATATGGCAGCCTTATTTAGAGTGGATGTACTGCAGTTGACGAAGCAAAATTATAGAGTATTCAATTTAATGCTGCTCGCGTTGTTACTGTGGCAAAGCATGGTGCCAGTAATGCAAAATTATACGAAGAACTTGGATGACATACATTAGCCAAAAGAAGGGATCTTCAACATTGACCTTAATGTATAAGTTGGTGAACAAACTCGCTCCGGATAATCTATGCTCTATACTTCCTACTGTCCCGGACCCTCCCAGGTATACTACACGCCAACATTGTAACCTACCTCAATTTAGGACTCGTACTGAACTTTTTGGTAAATCTTTTTTCCCTTCTGCAATTCGATTTGTGGAACGAATTACCTGTCGATGTTCCAGACACACACACACACACACACACACACACACACACACACACACACACACAAATAAATACATATATATATATACATACATATATATATATATATACATACATACATATATATATATATATATATATATATATATATATATATATATATATATATATAGTATTTGTGTCTTTTTGCCCAGAACCACTTCCTAGTAGTCATTACCATATTCCCTAGTCCGAACTCTTTACGCTCCATAAGCTACCCTGTCCCTGTCTAACCTATATACATATGGAAGTACTATTGTCCATATTGCACACGTTACCCTGTAAAATGTTGACATAAGCTGTATTAGCTCCAATAAATTAAAGGGTCTTCAGCGGGTAACTCAGAACATGTTTCGGAGCCTATTACCCGCACACGTCTCTCTGAGTAGCGGCTCCTTGTCTAAGCTAAATATTCAGCAAAGACAACCCACATAATAATGAATAAATGTGATCGTGGCAAATGATGAATTAGCTGAATACGTGAAGTTTTGCTTATAAATGCAGAGCTTCATTATGAAAGAAGAATACCTGTCAATATATATATATATACATATATATATATATATATATATATATATATATATATATATATATATATATATATATATATAGTCCATTCCATTCGGACAATTTTGCCCCATCATTATTCTCCAGTTCTACTCATGGTAGAAGCACCAAATTTGGACAGTGTGTAAAGGTGGATTCTTGTAGTAAATTGGCACAATTTTATTAATATTACTACACTCATGATTGAGTTGTGGCATTATGAATATTAATAAATTCTCAGGAATTTAGGCAATTTCCTGGGATTTTAGGCAATATCCTGGGAATTTAAGCAATTTCCTGGGAATATAAGCCGAGTTCCTGGGAACATAAGGCCGGTCCTGGGAATGTAGCGAAGTCCCAGGAACATAGTGGTAAGCTCCCAGGAACATAGTGGCAAGTTCCTGGGAACATAGCGGCAAGTTCCCAGGAACATATTTAAAGTCCTGGGAATATAATTATAAATTCCCAGGAATATAACTTAAGTCCCAGGAATTGAGACTAAAATTCCTGGGAAATTGAAAATACGAGCAAAGGTATGGCTTCGCTTTCGTGCCGTTCGACCGGTTTCGCCAGTAGTGTGGATCATCAGGAACTAAAATTCCTGGGAACCTTACTCAGAGTCCCAGGAACTGTAAGATAACAGGTAACGTATGAGGAGTGCATGCGTACATGCAGTAGACATAACTTCAATGATTCTTCATATCAAATTCATTTCCCACAAATTTTCCTTTGCTAGATTTTGCGCAAAATTGGACTATCAGTCTACGCTAAACCAACTTTATCGAACCCTGTCTTGAAAAGAAAAAAAACGAAAACAAAAAAAACAAACAAACAGACAAAAAACAAACAAACAAAAAAGAAAGAAAGAAAACAAAAACCTCCCCAAATTGTGACCTGTATTTGGTGCCTTGGTTATCGTCAATACCCCACCCCCCCTTCCCCTGAGCATACTCATGGATTCTTTTGGAGTTCTGAAAGCTATACAGAGGAACCTTTGGGAGGCCTAGGCTGTAGGCCTACAGCCATCCTAGGACAGCCATGCATGACCAAAGTGGAAACTGAAAATATACATGAAAATGAAACAAAGGTTCCGCTTTACTATCCTAGATTGTAGGCCTAGGTCTATACAGAGCGTATGTTCCCTCCCCTCTTTCGAAACCCACCCCTGCCCTGCCCCTCAAACTCTCGTCAAAATGCAGCCTCAAAAAAAGGGTACGTGGGTCCTAAACTCCAGGATCAAAGGAAAGATGTCTCATACATGTAGGCCTAGGTCGAAGCCTATATGGCCGAGCTATGTTTTTTCCCAGGTGGTAACAAAAGTGGATGGCCATGGATAATGATTCAACATTTGTTAAACATTGGTAACAAGGCCTGTAAGTTACATACATCTTTTGATGTATACACGATGTACCAGTTCTCTATAAGCTGAGCCGTGCGGTTTGTGAAATGCAGCACAATGCATCACTGACCACAGATAGGAAAATAATTGCTTTAAATCAGAAACTTCTGGTTCTAAGCTGTACTTCCATGGTAAAACTGGAAAAAAATTGTCTTTTCTTGACGAACGGAGGTAGTCTGCGCAAGCCATGTCACTTCAACCCTACCGACGATCTTGTAAAAACCGTGTACCTAGGCCTCTTCTCGTTATAGCGACTGAAAACTCCTCATTGATATTGATCAAGTTCGGAGCGGGTCGGTGGGGCAAACCTTGTGTGTGTGTGTGTGCGTGTGTAAGTATTAAAAACATGAAATCACTTCATGAAAAATCTAAAAAGCTAGGGTCTCTGCGATTATTAAAATGTGCGCGTTATCTGAAAAGTCTGCTTTTTGCTTAGCAAAAAGAACCCAAATATGAGTTTATCTTCGTAACAGAGACGCAGGGAAGGGAGCTAGACATCGTTGCACCAAATTTCACAGTTCATGCAGAGACCGGCAACTCTTCACATATAAAGAAAGATTAGCAAGCGATAGTAACTGTTCTTGCCCACCCTATCAACAATAGGTCTAATTTGTATTTTGTTCAAAACATAATGGTCGTATAAAGGATTTCTGAGTCTGAATAGGAACATATCGAGTACAGGTACATCAACTATATATCCTTGGTACATCAATTAATTTATTAATTTCATATAATAATAATAATAATAATAATAATAATAATAATAATAATAATAATAATAATAATAATAATAATAATAATAATAATTTGTGTGATTCCTGTCTGTACCGCTATTATGTGGATTTGTTTTGTCCGTCAGTCATTTCATCTCATATGCTTACTTATGACTGTAAACAACTTGGCTAAACTAGCCTATGCCTGCCTACCTCTTTCTTTATTTACCCTGCTCTCAGTTCCAATGTTTGCTCAAATTCTTTGGAAATTCATTCTGATTAAAAGTCCACTGGATCTTCAGATCAAATAATAACCTGATTGAGGAAACACTATCTGGTAGGCCTATTCGTGAGTCATGAATCATGGAAAGGGCTGACTGCATTGTTGATGCAGCCAGCCAGGTGCCTTTATTTTTGGCCAATCAGAACACAAGTAGCAGCGTCGCCACGGCTGCAGTCACCAGAGCCGACATGTTGCCGTCCACTGATCACATCTATGGACCATACAAGATGAACGAGGCAGAGAAAACCGCAACAGTTAGGCCAAGGAGGGCCGAGTCGGCCGCTGATAACGATCTCAGTAATAACTCGACCAATCAAGTAAGATCAAAGCAAAAACACCAATTAATTAGATTATGACACTTTTTATTCCAAACAAAGTTGTTTGAAACCCAGAGACTTCCCTCCTCTCGAGTCTCTGTCCTCCATGGTTAGACCAAGGAGCCTATGTTTTATTAGCCTCATTGGTTAGACACGGGAATCACATTTAAACCATTCCAAATCACGAAGTACCCCTGTAGGCAAAAGTGAGAGGTCATTTGGAAACAAGTGGCCTACATGTAGATTAGATGAGCAAAATAGTGGCGAAATTATGACATTGCCCCAGGTTCTTTCCCGAGCACTTGAAAAGGCGTGGGGGCGGGACTAGGTAAGCGGCTCCCCGTACTAGCGCACTGGGCATTTTTATTCGCGTAAACGCAAACTGGAATCCATTTGATTTTATGTACTTCGTAGCAATCATTATTTGTACATTTTCTCATTTTCTGTAATGTAGGGTCCACTAGGGCAAAATTATTATTTGTACCAGCGTCCAGACTCCCCCCCCCTATGAGAGCGCGTAGTGATATTTCCAATTTAACCAACTTTGCAACTCACTGCTGACTGCTTTTTTCGGGGGGGGGGTCTTTTTTTGTTTTTGTTTTTTTTTTGTTTGTTTTTATTGGGGGGGGGGTGTTTTTGTTTTTTGTGTTTTTTTGTGTTTTTTTTTTGTTTTTGTTTTTTTTTAATCTTGTTTGCAAGGTCATTTGGCCAATCACAATCAATCATTTGAGCAGGAGGTCAGTCACCATGACAAGTTTAGTGGTTTTTGGAGTAATTGTGTTTGAGAGAAACTCCAGACAAATATGGTTGGGGAGAGAGAGAGAGAGAGAGAGAGAGAGAGAGAGAGAGAGAGAGAGAGAGAGAGAGAGAGAGAGAGAGAGAGAGAGAGAGAGAGAGAGAGAGAGAGAGAGAGAGAGAGAGAGAGAGAGAGAGAGAGAGAGAGAGAGAGAGAGAGAGAGAGAGAGAGAGAGAGAGAGAGAGAGAGAGAGATTGGAAAAGCAAAATTCTATGATTTAGTCATAGTGAACACGTTGAAGTTCTAGAACTGTAATTATTATCATGATTGAAAAAAAAAAGATGTCATAGATGTAATGAAAAAGTGATGATAGACAGATATCCTCACTCATTAAGTACATCTATGACCACTTAAAGGGAGTTTGAATGGATATATTGCAAAGTTCCTTCTTGTATGCATACAGGTAGTCATGAAAACAGGCTGCTGAGAGGCAGAGCAGCATGTCATTAAGTGTGTGTGTTGGGGGGGGGGGGGTTAAGGGTATTTCCTTACTAGCACTGGCATACAGCGGTAATGTGTTTCTCGTGCCAGTGAACTGGAGGCCCTCTTTTTTTTTTTGTTGTTGTATTTCTTATCATCACATATGTTCATACTGGTCATTATGTTGGAATATTCCTATTTTTCTGTACTTTGTTATGGCAAAATTATTTCCTGTACTGATGTACTGTGATATCCCCCTCGCTCCTCCCTTTCCCTGGGTACAGTCTATCCAGTATGTCTGAGTCCCACTTGTGATCTTTTACTACAAGTTGGGCCACTGCATAAACAGGCCAACCACTTTTAATTGCATGTAGGTGTAAATGGTAAATTGGGTCATTGGTTGTGTTGTTGTATTGTGTTGACACAGCTAGTCAAAAGCTGCCTCAACCTGGTTGTGGGGGGCCAATGCAGCTAGTAGGGGATGGTAAAAAAATCCAAGACCACATATTTTTTCTGGTTTGATGTATATGCTGCACATTCATGTTTTGCCCTAAAACAGACTCTTATTAAGACTTAACTCAGGGTGTTCAAATGAGCTGGCACCCAGCACATTTTATCCTCTGCTTCCAGGGTCGGTGCTGGCTACTCAGTCTTGTACTCTATACAAGATGTGATCATGGACATGTAAACGACCTCGTTTATATGTCCATGATGTGATGCAGTGATTTATATTGCTCACCTGGGTTAACTTTGGGGTGCCCACTACTTTGTAGCTACATGTAGTGCCAGGCACTTTAAGTTTAAAACATTTTTTGAACACCCTGCAAACCCCCTCCCAAGTTCAACTGGGGCAAAGACTGTGCAAGTCCTGGTCTCAGAGATACAGTTTACATGCAATTTAAGACTACTGTTGTGTGACCACATTTCTGATGGCACAACAGTCTAACTTCTTTGTAGATTTACCTGCAATTTAAGACCACCTGTTACATGTATATGTGACCACTTTTGGTTGCCTGATAGGGTGGTCTAAACAGCAGGTACTATGCACTGTAATATTAGTCAGCAGGCAACTTTTAACATGGGTGCCTGCTCAGCTGACTCTGAGGTCATTTTTGTGGCTGGTGGCCTGTAAGTTCCCCTTAGTTTTGAAGCTATTCAAAATTTAAGTTTTACACATTCACCTAATTTGCACAAATTACAATCCTACAACTTTGGTCTGTTGTTCATTGGATGTGGCTTTGCCACAAACATATAATTTGAAGCCGGAATGACATTAGTATGTACATGTGTAATAGTGGAGAAGATATTCAACTTTTAAATTTCCCATAGTCCTAATTAGCATAATTTAAAATTCCACATCTTTCATTTTCTGTCCATAATTTTGGCAGCTGTCACTAACCTACAGATGCACATTGGAATTCTGATTTTATCTGCCATAGTTTGAAAGATATGGAGCTTTTATAATTTTGATAACCCCGAATTTGCATAATTATAAACATTATGACTATTCCAAAAGATATACACAATTTCACCGATAGGTCAGTCACCATGCCAGTTTGGTGCTTTTCAGATTAATAGTGTCTGATAAAAACTAGAGACAAATTTGGTTGTAAGGCAAGAAAGGGAGAGAGGATGAGAGTGAGAGAGAGACAAAAGAAAGAAAGAAAGAAAGAAAGAAAGAAAGAGAGAGAGAGAGAGAGAGAGAGAGAGAAAAAGAAAGAAAGAAAGAAAGAAAGAAAGAAAGAAAGAAAGAAAGAAAGAAAGAAAGAAAGAAAGAAAGAAAGAAAGAAAGAAAGAAAGAAAGAAAGAAAGAAAGAAAGAAAGAAAGAAAGAAAGAAAGAAAGAAAGAAAGAAAGAAAGAAAGAAAGAAAGAAAGAAAGAAAGAAAGAAAGAAAGAAAGAAAGAAAGAAAGAAAGAAAGAAAGAAAGAAAGAAAGAAAGTAATTGGAAAAACAAACTTCCATGATTTAACCAAACTGAACATATTAAGTTCTAGAACTGTTATTATGGTCATGATTGAAAAAAAAAGATGTCATAGATGTAATGAAAGAGTGATGATAGACAGATATCCTCACTCATTAAGTACATCTATGAACTCTGAGAGGGAGTTTAAATGGATGTATTGCAAAGTTCCTTCTTGCATGCATAGAGGTAGTCATGTGTGACGGCTGCTAAGAGGCAGAGCAGCATGTGTATGTGTGTGGGGGGGGGGGGATAAGGGTATTTCCTTACTAGCACCATGCTAGCACACTGGGGTAATGTGTTTCCCATGCCAGCGAACTGGAGGCCGTCTTTGTCCTGTATTTCTGATCATCATATTTGTTCATACTGACCATTATGTTGGAATATTCCTATTTTCTGTACTTTGATATGGCAAAATTATTTCCTGTACTGGGACATCCCCCTTCTCCCTTTTCCTGGGTACAGTATCTCCAGTATATCTGAGTTACTACAAGTTGGGCCACTGCACAAACAGGCCAACCACTGTTGATTGCATGGAGGTGTAAATGGTAATTGGGTCATTGGTTGTGTTGTTGTATTGTGTTGACACAACTAGTCAACAGCTGTGTCAGCCTGGTAATGGGAGGCCAATGCAGCTAGTAGGGGATGGTATACTATTCATAATCATAGACAAAATTGAAAACCATGTGGGATGAGGTGTGGATGGAGTCATCAGAACAACCCTATGCAAATTACTGTCTCAATTATCAGCACTTATGTTGTAACTGATACATCCTGGTCAGATATCAAGATTATCAACACTTTATTGACAAACAAAATCTGAGACTGCATATTTTTCTGGTTTGAACTTTGATTTACATGCTGCACATGCATGTATTGCACCTGTAATTTAGGACCACTGTTGTGAGGGACCACCAGACTTGAATTGTAGCTACATTTCTGATAGCACAACAGTCTAACTTCTTTGTAGATTTACCTGTAATTTAAGACCACCTGTCACATGTATATGTGACCACTTTAGGCTGGCAGAAGGGGTGGTCGCTCAAAACATTACAAGGGAAAAGTATGTTGCACTCCACTACATGTACTGGGTTTCCCATAGGCCTACATTGTAATTTCACACACAGGATCATAACTTTAAAATATTTCAAAGGCCTTCATTGAGTAAGTCCAAGATTCAAACATTAACTTGAGTGGGGACACAATTCTAAGTGGCATGTTTTGTGTGGTATTTACTTGTAACGGAGTGACATAGTGTCACTTAGTGAAAGACAACTGTTCTACTTCACAACCTGCAGACTTTTGCAGGGGACAGGTAAAACCAAATTTGGACAGGTGAAACTTAACCCCTTTGTGCCCTGTCAAACAGGTGAGAAAAAAATAATGCCTACCCCTGTTGCAGTCCCAGGTTGTAGTCAAAATGACATATATATGTTAAAAATTCCAAGTGATCATTATTTTGTTAAAGTGAAACCATGAATGCTGCATGAGTCTCATGTCAAAATAGCTGTATATGCATGCAGTTGTGTTTTATTTATTGTCACAGCTTTGCTTGCCTCCTGAAGCTTACACTAAGAGGACAAAAAAGTACTGAATTTTACCTTTCTGTACTGACTTGTCCTTTTTTCCTCTTAATTGTACTGACTTGTACTGAACCAACAATGGTCAGTAGAAGGCAGTACTTTCATTTGTACTGAAATGTACTGGAATGTACTGAGTCAGTACAAGTAAGAACTTTTCAGACATAATGAGAGCTTGCCTGGGCTCATTGTTTCTGTCAGTACAAATCTAGAACAAGTAAGAACAAGCAGACATACTTCAAAGGCTTGGCTCACAGCAGGGCTCTTTTAATTGACAGGGGGCCCTAAACATACCCTGTCCTGCAGTAAGAACATATTCAGCACTTGTTGGAGTGAAATCAGCACAAAGCAACCTTATGTAAATCACTGTCTCAATTATCAGCACTTATGCTTACTTGTCTCTTTCTTTCTTTCTTTCTTCCTCCTTCCTTCCTTCCTTCCTTCCTTCCTTCCTTCCTTCCTTCCTTCCTTCCTTCCTTCCTTCCTTCCTTCCTTCCTTCCTTCCTTCCTTCCTTCCTTCCTTCCTTCCTTCCTTCCTTCCTTTCTTTCTTTCTTTCTTTCTTTCTTTCTTTCTTTCTTTCTTTCTTTCTTTCTCTCTCTCCTCTCTATCTTTTCTTCCTTCCTTCCTTCCTTTCTTTCTTTCTTTCTTTCCTTCTTTCTTTCTCTCTTTCTTTCTTTCAGAGAAAGTGCTCCACCACGAAGTAAAATTATGAAGTTTCACACACACACGCACGCACACACACACACACACACACACACACACACACACACACACACACACACATATATATATATCCTACATAAATACAAGCTAAACGATGAAATCATACATGTACTTGTAAATGTGTTTAACTTGCAATTCTTAAATATACTCTTAGTCTATTTAGGAGCAATGCATGCATGTGCAGCATGTACATCAAACCATAAAAATGTGTGGTCTCAGATTTTTATGTCAATAAAATGTTGAAAATCTTGAAATCTTGTCTCTGACCAGGATGTATTTGATGTATGCATTGCAGTCAGTTACAACATAAGTGCTGATAATTGAGACAGTGATTTACATAAGGTTGGTTTCATGACTCCATCCTCACCTCATACCACATGGTTTTCATTTTAGTTGACCATGCACAGTGTACTACCCCCTAACAGGGAAGCGCTACAGCACTTCCCTTCCCCCACTAACTGTATTGGTCCATCACCAGGTTGAGGCAGCTTTTCAGTAGCTCTATCAACACCAACAATACAACAACACAACCAATGACCCAATTTACCATTTACACCTCCATTGCAATTAACAGTGGTTGACTTGTTTACACAGTGGCCCAACTTGTAGTAAAAGATCACAACTGGGACTCAGATATACACTGGATAGACTGTATAGTGAAGGGCATGTGGGGCTGGGGGGATGTCCCAGTACACCAGTAGAGAAAATAATTTTGCCATAATAGAGTGTAGAAAATAATAAGAATATTCCAAAATAATGGCCAGTATGAACATATATGATGATCAGAAAAACAGAAACTAGAAAAGTGTCCACAGGACATGGATGCCCCGACTGGTCATTGCCCCCAGCATTGGAAGAATATGGCATGTAACTGGTGTAAGACCTCAAATACTTTTTGAGATACATGTGCCACAAATGTGACAAGTCTAACGTCAAATCAATATTTTCCCTAAGTTAATTAATGATTAATTGACACAAGATAATTAATCCAATGGAGAAACAAAACCCCAGGTGCACACTTTCATATATTGATAGGTGTTACCACAAAGTTTCTTTGTTGTACCTGAAATGCTTTTGGGGATATGCGGGACACAAATGTGACAATTTTAATGTTGGATGGATGAATGCATAGACAGACAAGGGCAAAGCTATTATTTGACCATGAAAAACAAGATTGCACAAAGCATAATGTACAACAGGTACTGGCCAGGAGACTCTCATTAAGGCTATTAAAGCCGCCAGCATGAGAGCCACCTTAAAAACACTATGTGATATACAATATCATTATATAATCTATCAAGAATGGAAGTGGTTTTTAAGTTATTTCAATACATAAATAGTTATGCAATTGTAAATTACTTTTGCTGTAAAAAAACATTCATTTGTTTGGAGGTTCTGTGATAGTTATAGAAGTATTAGTTGTGTACCAGACCCCACCCTCATACAGTATTTGGCTGCGATACCAGACCCCGCAAGGTAGCTCACAGTATTGGATAGAATACCCGATCCAGCTTGCCATGTAAATTGTCTGCCGTACTGGGCCCAGCTCTGTAGTCACTTCAACAACCAAAACCGGACACGGTTCAGTAGCCACGTCCTTAAAATTATGCAAATTAAGGGCAATCGGAATTATAAAACCTCCATATCTTTCAAACTTTTGCAGATAGACACAAGATTTCAATGTGCATCTGTAAGCTTGTGGTATAATGGACTGTGAATGAAATTTCACAGAGACGCCATTTCCATCTTCAATTAATAGGCTTGTGGCAAAACTGCATCCAGTGAACCATGCACCAAAGTTGCAGGATTTTAATTTATGCAAATTAGATGAATATGCAAAATTTTAATCTTTGAATAGCTTTAAAACTATTATAGATACAGGTCCCATTCCAACTTCAATTTATGGATTTGTGACATTGACGCATCCAATGAACCAATATCCAAAATTTAAAATTTTAGTTTATGCAAATTAGGTCAATTAAAATGTTGAATAACTTCCGACTATTATAGATACAGGTGCCATTCCATCATCAATTAACAATTTGGTGACATAGTTGCATCCAATCAACCATGAACCAAAGTTGCACAATTTTAATGTATGCAAATATAGTGAATACACGAAGTTGAAATTGTGAATAATTTCAAAACTATTATACATGGAAGTGCTATTCCCACCTCAATTTGTGGGCTTGTGACATAACTGCAGCCAATGAATCATGAACCAAAGTTGTAGAATTTTAATTTATGCAAGTTAGGTGAACACACAAAATTTAAATCTTGAATAGCATCAAAACTAATATAGATTGTGGTGTCATTCAAACTTCAGTTTATAAGTTTGTGATATGGCCACATCCAATGACCCCAGAAAAAAAGTTACAAGTACCGTTCTAATTTATGCAAATTAGGCTAATACAGAAAATTTAGATTATGTTGAACTATAGCAATGTTGCATTTCAAACTGTTCTCATTTTTAAGGCACCCAGACAGACTTGCTGTGAAGCAAATCTTCTTTTCTAGTTGCTGTTTATTTCAATGTGGTTTTTATGAAATTGCCTGTCTAGCAGACCTAGGGCCTTTGACTGATCGCATGACCGTGGCCCACTGACAGGCCACCAGCTACAAAAATGCCCTGAGAGTCAGCTAAGCAGGCAACCATATAAAAAGTTACCTGCTGAATAATGTAACAGTACATAGTGCCTGCTATTGAAGACCACCCTTCAGCCAGCCAAAAGTGGTCACATATAACAGGTGGTCTTAAATTGCAGGTAAATTTAGAAAAAGAATTTAGACTGTTGTGCTGTCAGAAACGTCACAAGTCACGTGGTCTCTCACAACAGTGGTCTTAAGTTGAAGTTCTGTATCTCTGAGATCAGGACTTGCACAGTCTTGGTCTCAATTTAATTTGAGAGAGAGGGTTCGCAGGGTGTTCTAAATGTTTTAAAGTGCATGGCACTAGCCACAAAGTTGTGGGCATCCAAAATTTAACCCAGGTGAGCAATATAAATCATCACATCGCACCTTGTATTGAGGAAAAGGCTGAGTAGCCAACACTGCCCTGGAAGTAGAGAGTAAAGTGTGCCTAGTGTCGGCTTATTTTGAACACCATGGGATACCAGTCTTAATAAGAGTCTGTTTAAAAGCAATACATGCATGTGACCAAACCAGAAAAATATGTGGTCTTGGATTTTGTGTCAGTAAAATGTTGAAAATCTTGAAATCTTGGGTCTCTGACCAGGATGTATTTGATGTATGCATTGCAGTCAGTTACAGTATAAGTGCTGATAATTGAGACAGTGATTTACATAAGATAAGGTTGGTTTCATGACTCCATCCACACCTCATACCACATGGTTTTCAATTTAGTTGACCATGCACAATATACCACCCCTTACCATGGAGGTATCATACAATACATCCATGCCCCTACTGGCTGTATTAATTGGCCCACCATCACCTGAAGTTGAGCTTGGAGGAATCATCAACGTTGATGATTCCTCCAACAAGAGTTGAGGCAGTTTTTGACAAGCCCAATCAACACAACAATAGCCCCTGACCCAATTTACCATTTACACCTCCATGCAATTAACAGTGGTTGGTCTGCTTACACAGTGGCCCAACTTGTAGTAAAAGATCACAAGTGGGACTTGGATATATACTGGATAGCCTGTATAGTGAAGGGCAGGAGGGGGTGGGCGGATGTCCCAATACACCAGTACAGGAAATAATTTTGCCATAACAGAGTACAGAAAATAAGAATATTCCAAGATAATGGCCAGTATGAACATTTATGATCAGAAATACAGAAAGGAGAGGGCCTCCAGTTCCTACTATGGGAAAAACATTACCCAGTGTCCTAGTAAGGAAATACCCTTACCCCCCCCCCCACCAAAGTGGTATGCAACTCTGCCTCTAAAAAGCTGCCTGCATGCATGACTACCTGTATGCATGCACTTAGAAACCTTACAATGTGTCCATTCAAACTCCCTCTCAGAGTTCTTAGACATACTTAATGTGTGAGGATATCTGTCTATCATCACTCTTTCAGTACATCTATAACATTTTTTTTTTCAATCATGATTGACATAATTTTCTAGAGCTTCAATATGACTAAATCATAGAATTGCTGCTTGTTTGAATATGGTTTTTATAAAGGTCAATTACAGTATAGTAATAAGAAGACTAGGAGTTTGTTTAATTAGAACAGATACACATGCAGTTTACCAAATAAACCCGATGTTTTTGGTCCTTCACTGGACTCATCAGAGACTACAGTAATGACTGACCACAGGTTGAGTGTAACCATGGAGGATATGAATAATCTTATGCCCAGAAGTGCATGGAGTTGGTATCTTTCAACTGCACAGTTATGTGGTGCAATATAAACTGAATGCTGCCTTGTGTGCATGCATGCCTTTATATAGGGCCATGTAACCTTGCTAGCTAGGGAACATTTAGACATGTAGTATTGTGACATTGTTTATAAACTTGAGGGGGTGGTATACTGTGCATGGTCAACTAAAATGAAAACTATGTGGTATGAGGTGTGGATGGAATCATGAAAACAACCTTATGTAAATTACTGTCTCAATTCCAGGTGCTATTATACATATTTAGTAATTTACTGTTTTATGTATTGTATCTTATGTATTGTGACAAATAGGTCAGTCATGATCTTTACAGTCAATATAAGAATTACTTACTTACTTACTTACTAACTTAATTATCAGCACTGAGTTGTAATTGACCGCAATGCATACATCAAATACTTCGTGGTCAGAGACCAAGATTTCCACTGTATATATATATATATATATATATATATATATATATATATATATATATATGTATCTATCTGGAGACTTCATAACTTTAACTGGTGGTGGAGCACTTCCACAACATTCTAGTACATTTGGGCTTGCTGGGATAATATATATATGCGTGTATGTTTGGGCAGATGGTGCACGTAGAGAATGTAGGGGCCTAGGTCGTTAGGCCATAATGTGCGGTCTTGAGTGTTTGGTAATCAATCAATCAATCAAGCGAGCGAGCAAGAGAGAGAAAGAAAGGAAGGAAGGAAGGAAGCAAGGAAAGAAAGAAAGAAAGAAAGAAAGAAAGAAAGAAAGAGAGAGAGAGAGAGAGAGAGAGAGAGAGAGAGAGAGAGAGACAAGTAAGCTTTATGTTCTTGCTTTGTGCTGATTTCATTCCAACAAGTGCTGAATATGTTCTTACTGCAGGACAGGGTATGTTTAGGGCCCCCTGTCAATTAAAAGAGCCCTGCTGTGAGCCAAGCCTTTGAAGTATGTCTGCTTGTTCTTACTTGTTCTAGATTTGTACTGACAGATACAATGAGCCCAGGCAAGCTCTCATTATGTCTGAAAAGTTCTTACTTGTACTGACTCAGTACATTCCAGTACATTTCAGTACAAATAAAAGTACTGCCTTCTACTGACCATTGTTGGTTCAGTACAAGTCAGTACAATTAAGAGGAAAAAAGGACAAGTCAGTACAGAAAGGTAAAATTCAGTACTTTTTTGTCCTCTTAGTGTTACCTGCTTATAGTTATAATTAGCTCACTGGATATCGGGTATTTTTTTATCTGGCTGGTGGCCTTTGAGGGCATGAGTGCCCCAGTCCACCAGTCAAAGGTCCTAGGTCTCCGAAGCAGACAACATCTTAGCAAAGCACATAATTATAATTAGGCAAAGTGTGATAAATGACCAATTGCATTTGCTTTTATTCTATTTCATTATTGTTTTTCAATGAAATATGCTTCAACCAATTATTTAAAGGAGATGCTATTGAAAATGATCATGGACTTCCCTTCAGACCAGACATCAACAAGCCAAATTAACCACATTTTACACCATGGACCTATTCTTGTTAATGGGTCCACATTTACATTCACTCATCTATCACTGGTCAATATGCTGTCCCTCCCCTCATCCCACTTGCTACCCTGACCAGGTCCAGGGGCCATCAACAATGCTTTTTTGCCCCATTCACCTGTTTATCAGCATGTCTGATTATCCCAGTGGAACTTATTTTTTAAACTGATCAGAGCTTTTAATTTGGCAGCCTGTGGAGTGGGCATACATGCACCAATGGGTGACACTTCAGAGCAGCTCCCTGCAAGGAGCAAAGTTGGTTATTTCAGTGATTACATCATACCAGAGTGAGTGGGTGGACATCAGCTGTTTTCAGCCAAGGTAATTGTTGCCAGGGTCCTCTTTTCCATTAAGAGGGAGTGTTTTACAGTACATATTAATGCCATATAAATTGCCTGTTTAGCAGACCTAGGGCTTTTGAACGATTGCATGACTGGGGCCCACTGACAAGCCACCAGCCACACATATGACCTGACATATAGCTAAGCAGGCAACCATGCAAAAAGTTGTCTGCTGAATATTACAGTACAAGACCACCCCTCATGCCAACCTAAAGTGGTCACATGCATCAGGTGGTCTTAGATTGCAGGTAAATTTGCAAACAAGTTGGACTGTTGTGCCATCAGAAATATAGTCACAAGTCAGGTGGTCCCTCACAATAGTGGTCTACAGGTTCTACTGTACCACTGAGACCAGGACTTGCACAGTCTTGATCCCTGTTGAACTTGGGAGGGGGTGGGGGGGATACAGGGTGTTTATAATGTTTTAAAGTGCATGACACTAGCCACAAGTTGTGGGCACCCCAAAGTTAACCCAAGTGAGCAATATAAATCGCATTGAATATTGTATTGAGCACAAAACTGAGTAGTCGGCACTGCCCTGGAAGCAGAGGGTAAAATGTATATGTGCCGGCTTATTTTGAACGACTTGGTTTACCAGACTGAGTCTTATGAGGCTGTTTAAGAGAAATACATGCATATGCAGCATGTATATCAAACCAGAAAAATATGTGGTCTCAGATTTTGTTTGTCAATAAAATGATGAAACTCTTGAAACTTGAAATCTTGGTCTCTGACCAGGATGTATTGGATGTATGCATTGTTGTTAGTTATAAGAGATAAGTGCTGATAATTGAGACAATAATTTGCATAGGGTTGTTTTGATGACTCCATCCACACCTCATCCCACATGGTTTTCCTTTTAGTCCATGATCATGCACAGTATACCATCTCCTACTAGCTGCATTGCCCCCCCCCCCCCCCCAACCAGGTTGGGGCAACTTTTGACTAGCTCTGTCAACACAATACAACACAACCAATGATCCAATTTACCATGTACACCTCCATGCAATTAAGAGTGGTTGGCCTGTTTATGTAGTGGCCCAACTTGTAGTGAAAGATCACAAGTGGGACTCAAATATACTGGATAGCCTGTACCTGTACCCAGGGAAATGGAGGAGGGGGTGAGCCGGTGTCCCAGTACACCACTATAGGAAATAATTTTGCCATAACAGGGCACAGATAATAGGAATATTCCAACATAATGGCCAGTATGAACATATATGGTGACCTGAAACACAGAAAAAAAGAGGGCCTCCAGTTCGCTGGTATGGGAAAACATCACCCCAGTGTGCCAGCATGGTGCTAGTAAGGAAATACCCATAACCCCCCCCCCCCCCCACACACACACACTAAATGACATGTTGCTCTGCCTCTTTGCAGCCTGCTCACATGACTACCTCTATGCATACAAGAAGGAACTTTGCAATACATATATATCCATTCAAACTCCCTTTCAGAGTTCATAGAAGTTCTTAATAAGGGAGGATGTCTGCCTACCATCACTCTTTCAGTACATTTATGACATATTTTTTCTTTCAATCATGATCATAATTACAGTTCTAAAACTTTATATGTTCAATTTGACTTAATCCTAGAATTTTGTTTTTTCCCATATTCTTTTTCTTTCTTTCTTTCTTTCTTTCTTTCTTTCTTTCTTTCTTTCTTTCTTTCTTTCTTTCTTTCTTTCTTTCTTTCTTTCTTTCTTTCTTTCTTTCTTTCTTTCTTTCTTTCTTTCTTTCTTTCTTTCTTACCAGTGAATTTGTCCAACACTTTTCTCTGGCACTATTATTCATAGAAAGTCCAAACTTGGCATGATTGTACCTCCGTACAAGAAGTTGGACCTTTTTATACAGGGGAATGAAGATGCTTAAAATTATGCAAATTAGGGGCATTTGAAATTTTCAATCTTTGAATATCGTCAAAAGTATAATAGATGGTGATGTCATTCCAACTTTTACCAGGGGGCTAATGACCATTGAGCATCTAATGAATTTAAAACAAAAGTTGTACCAATTTAAACTATGCTAATTAGCAGCATTTGAAACTTTAAATCTTGAATAGCTTCAAAACTATTATAGATAGAGATGTGATTTCAACTTGTACTAGGAGGTCATTGACCATTGCACATGTAATGAATCTAAAACAAAAGATGTGGAAATTTAAATTATGCTAATTAGCAGTATTTGAAATTTCAAAACTTGAATATCTTCAAAACTATTATAGATAGAGCTGTCATTTGAACTTCTATCTGGGGGTTATCAACCATTGCACATGTAATGAATCTAAAACAAAAGTTGTATTAATTTATATTATGCTAATCAGCGGTACTCAAAATTTTTTTTCTTGAATATCTTCAACACTATATTAGAAAGAGATGTCATTTCAACTTCTACTATGGGGTTGTTGACCATTGTGCACCTAATGAATTAAAAACAAAAGTTGTAGCAATTTAAATTATGCTAAATAGCAACATTAGAAATTTTAAATCTTGAAAACTTCAAAGCTTTAATAGATGGAGATGCCATTCCAACTTCTACTCCTGAGTTATGGAATACTTGTACATTGCCATACCAATATGCTTTGAAGACGCACACACTGATTTGCAATGTAGCAAATCATCTTTTCTAGTTTCAGTTTTGTATCTCAAGGCCTAGTTGAAGGTCATACCATTTTAGGATGTGACTATTGAAATACGTCATAATCGTTATAAACATAGATTTGGCATACAGATTTATTACAGATGATTTAAACCCAATCGGCTTTGAAATTACCATTATTTTTCCATATGCATGCTGTTACGGTTGTTTTGTCTCAAATCTATATGTTTTGTGTTTGTTAGTTTTTTTCCTCTTTTCCTCATTTTTTCAACCTAGAGTGCCAAGCGGCAATTTGTGTGTGATGTATATTTTGAATTTTTAGCCTAGACTGTTTCCACAATCATTCCTAATATAACGTGTATCAGCAATTTTCTCTCAATTCCTGGGACTTGAATAGCGTTCCTAGGAGCTGACCTCTATGTTCCTGGGACTTGAATAGCGTTCCTAGGAGCTGACCTCTATGTTCCTGGGACTTGAGTAATATATTCCAGGGATTTTAGTTATGGTCCCAGGAATTTGCCATTATATTCCCAGGAACTTGCCACTATGTTCCTGGGACTTCTGTTAAATTCCCAGGACTGGCATTATATGTTCCTAGGAACTCACTTATATTCTCAGGAAATTGCTTAAATTCCCTGGATATTGCCTAAAATCCCAGGAAATTGCCTAAATTCCTGAGAATTTATGAATATTCATAATGCTTTAACTCAATTATGAGTAAAGTAATATTGATAAAATTGTGCCAATTTACTGCTAGAACCCATCTCCACACACTGTGAAAATTTGGTGCTTCTACCACAAGTAGAACTGGAGATGTGATGATGGGGCAAAATTGTCCGAATGGAATGGACAATTTATTTTGGAATATATATATATATATATATATGTCCCGACAAATGGGAATCTTAATGATTCATAAGACTTGTTTAATGGACACACGTGTATCTCGCGTTGGCCACGGTAATTTTTTTGGATTCCTGTGTGAAAAAAAGCAATATTATTGCATACTTGACACATGCTATTAGGGCACAACTTTAACATATTTGTCAAGTAGACAATGAATGGAAACTTTTGCTTATGCTTAGAACTCAAAATATACAGTTCAACATGAATGGCCTGCTAAATTATTTTAATTTTTTTAACAATTTGATTTTGACAAATCTATTTTGTTTTGATAAAATAAAACAACAACAACAACAACAACAACAACAACAACAACAACAACAACAACAACAACAACAACAAGTTGCCAAACATTTGTTTCCTAAAAATGATAAAACGCGTGTTACTGGATTAAGAAACACCTGTTAGGGGCACACAAACAATTGCCATATTAGAGAATTGTGTCCAATTAACAATTGGGAGCACGAATGCGAATAGAAACCTACATATATAAAAAAGTTGCACTGTTATGAACTAAAACAGTATTAAAACATTAGTGTAAATTCGACAAGTCACACCTCAATGTAACACATAGTATGTACACGGAGGTACAGACGAAAATTTATCTTCACCGTGTATTGCTCTCATTTTGAATGATGGGCAAGACGCGCTATAACTACAATGTAATTTCATCGCAAAACGTATGCTGACATTTTGCGGGCTTGGATTTTGAGATAAAATATTCTAAAGAATTGATACATCAGAGCTCTATCGCCAAAATATCACATTTGGCCAAGAGGATGACATTTAAGGTTAGCATCAAGGATCAAATGTCGAATATATGATTCATGGTTATAATGAATCGACGAAAATGACGTAGAGGGTCAATAGCCCATACTCAGCTGACCCAAATATATAGTTACCCCAAAGTAAGTCCCAACTTCAGCTTGAGTTTTTTCCCACGCTGCTGCATATTATTAACTACTAGGCTGCATATCATTAACCATGTACTGACTTTTGCGAGCACTGTACTTCACTACTTGCAATTTCTGGCGGCTGAGACATGGATTATAAATCAAACACCTATTCAAAGATACTCCGATCGTCTTCACTTTGATGCATTATGTTGTTGAAACTTTAAATTTGGATATTTTAGGCATGAGGACCAGTCCAAAGCCTAAAAGTACATTGTTGACAAGTCAACAAACTGTTCAAAATATTTTACATATCGTAGTCGAGTACATAATATTACTGTCACCTTCAACACAATACCACCCGAGGTCTGATTAACAATTTCGTTTGGGACGAGGAACACAAATGTCACCGTAAGGAAATTCTCAAACTAAATACCAAGCTTTATCAATTAAACTGTTATCAGCCACACCTCCCCTTCAAACCACACACATGCTTCTGGCACCCAGAGGTCGCCATAAACAATAAAAAGAAGAAAAAATTGGTTTCAGGAGGAGGCAAACAGTCAACCACAATGCTTTGTACGGTGGACTTCATGCCAAGTCAATCGTTAAAAAGATCTGGTTTCTGAAAATGCATCTTAGCTTCGAAGAGAAAGACATTGCAAACCATGATTAAATCCCCATCACTACCCCAAACCATCACTCCGATTGGAAACAGGGATATAAGACTCAGCCATACGCTGATTTATTAAATTTTGAAGGATGTCATACAATTATTTTTTCTTAGTTTAACAGTTTAAATTCTATTTACATATTTTCAGAAAAAGATTATTATTTATTTATTTACACCTTATTCATTGTACGTACTCGTTTTCACTATTATATGTTTAAGTTTTAAATATTCTTATTGCCACTTTGATAAACAAAATCCACAAAGACGGGGCATGTCTTGTGGGATTAGGAAAATCCAGAGGCTTATAGACAAAAACAAGCAGTCCACAAGAGTATTCCTAAACTCTGAAAAGAAGAAAAAAACACAGTGGCAAAAGTTCAATCAAGAAAGGTCTCAACCTCTCTCAATATATCCAGTGACATCAGCAGTCTCAAAAATGCATGCCCCTGCAATCAGGAATCTGTCAACACAATGAAAAATAAATGCTGCATAGAGTGTTCTTTGTGTGATCAGTGGTTTTACATTGAATGTGGGCAACCTCCTCACCAAACGTATGTCGAACTCGACACCACTAACAAGGAATACACATGCCCAGTCTGTCATATAAAAAAGGTTAACAGAGGGATTAAACACTGGAGTAATTACCCTCATATCCAATGTGCTCATCACACAAAAATCATGAATCTCAAGCGACACAAGTAACAAATAAAAGCCCCAGCCAAACTACTGACGTATTATCAAGGGAGTCGGGCAATCAGACCGTCACTACAGACACGTGACTAAAATGAGCCACTTCCCCCCTACCCCGCCACCCAGGCTGATCCCTGCAAAGATAAACAACACATCGTGATCATGGACAACCTCGAGAAACAAAAAACATATAAGACAAGAAAAGAATTGTGCGGAAAGGAATTAAACACAAACCTAAACTTGACATTGTGCACGCTTATTCGCTTGCAGGTGGCGGTATCTTTCTGCACTTGGTGATAATAGAAAGTGAAACCTGTCCTCTGGCTCCCTGGTCAGATTCAGTTTTTCAGTCGAAGAACCTATTTGCTTACCGGCCAAGAAGATTGGACCATGAAGCCAACAAGATTATATTCATGAAGAATTTCACACGAACAATGTCAATGGACTGCTTACTTGACAATAACTGTGTCAAAGCCAGGCGCCCCCCCCCCCCCAAAGCAATCTGACAGTTCAAAAACTGTAGAACTCACTTGTTCATCAAGTAAAATAACAATAGAAAAGATAGGTTTTGGCTATCACTATAAAGGCACCACATACACCGCTTTTACAAAGCATGCCACCAAAATGGGACGATGCTAAAGGTGCAATAAATTTTGGCATATTGCCAACCTCATGCGTTGGGACATCAAACTGAACATTTTGTAACTCTTCACACCATGTACATGAAAGTTCATCCTGCTGCAAAAACAGTGCTTACTGCTCAAATTGTAATGGAAATCAACCTGCCTATAGTGTCTACTACCCAGCAAATCGCACACTCGCGGATAAGCTAAAAAGTAGAAACCTGTAGCATGAGGATTCTGCAGTACAACATACGCTCTATAAACACCGTGCGTGCTCTTATTGATGGCTATGTCAACGCACGATCCATAGACATAATTTACGTGTCTCAGACATGGCACATTTACAACATTTCTTCCCTACAAAGGGTAAGCTTTTTTCTCTTTGACAAAGCCAGAAACTCGGGAATCCATCTTCTTCCGGAAAATATGAAAATAACTCGTAGGAACGACCTGGAGCAGGATGGCTTAGAGGCCGCATGGGCCGAAATAATGCAAATTAAAGGTCAAAAGCCCCCTTCTGGCCCCATTGATATCCCCCAAAATAAAGCCGATCAATTATTTATTTTCAATTATTCACCTGTTAATACAGATCACAATACTAATCTGATACTCATGGGTGACCTTAATAGCAGGCAATATCGTAGGGAAATGACACACTAAGAGAAGTCAGAATATCCTATGGGGGGGGGGTTAAGATTATTGACGTGTGTTTCTCTCAAAATCTTAGCATAAAAATAATGGTGGATATACAAGGTATTCAAGTGACCTGTTTAATGCACCTGATCTTACCCTTACAAGAGATATCAAAAGCACCTTTTTGTCGATTACTGTATTAACATCAACAGTGACCGTTTTCCAATAACTGTCTCTGTGGACAACGAAACACCTTTTAAAGTCACCAGGTATGACTTGCGGAAAACAAATTGGTCTAATTGGGCCGTGACAACTGATAAAAACTTCAAATCTTTCAAAAAAATGACACAGTGAACATCCTAACAGCAAAGATTCTGCGGTGTGCTGAAGGGTGTATCCCCCCCCCACCACAAGAGTTTCATGACAAATGAACTGAAGGCACTTTTCGATGGCTGCAAAACGACACAGAAAAGATACAGAAAGGGAGCAGATCCTCATAACTACTAATTGTTCCAAGAAGCAGTACATTGCTTCAAAATTAAGTGCGAGAAGGAAAAGAAAAACAATGAAAAAGAAATGTATAAAGGCCTCTCTTTGTCTGAGCCAAAGGTATGAAAAAAAAAATTAAAAGATTCAACTTGATTGCAATAAACCTACAGTTCAGCCACTTGGAGAAAAAGACGACAAACTGCAGTTCGAGGATGAAAAATATTTCCAGTATTCTTATCACACATTCACAAACCAATGCGAAAGGCTGGTGCATTTTATGAGGACTGGTTTATTGAGATGAACAGTGATGTTACGGAAATCCGCCAATTGGATGGCCGAAATAGAGGCAATGCCACTAAACAAAATTACAACTGTGACATCACTTTTATTGAACCTATGACAGCCATCAATAACATGCACACGCACGCAGCCCCAGGTCCTGATAGAGTACTACCAATAATGCTCAAAAATGGCAGAAAGGAACTAAAAAAAATTACCACTTTCAGCAAGTGTAAAAGGGGTCAGTCACACAAGTAACAATGCAACCAGTTAAAAAAGAATGACGGGCAGTTTATTTATTTCTTCATCCATTCATTGACATATGCACCACCAGATTGGGCTGAGCGCTGAGATATACATGTGGGCTAACAATCCAATCAAGCGCACATTACACCAGAAATCAGCTAGTTGTCACAGCCAGGTAACACGGTTCACAGGGCACACAGACACAGGGTATACCATGCTAGAAAATAAAGTTAAACTTATAAGAATAGCTGCCATACCTAGTATACAGCGTACATGTTCAAAGTCTGTCAATAAATATGATCAAATTGACATCCATGCTCTACAACATATTTCACGGAACCACCTTCGTAAAACTTTGTTTAAACATTGTACTGCACTGCACAACGTGCTATGATGATTTAAATTTCAAAATAAAGCTCAGACTTTGTCCATGTTTTACGCAGACCTGTCATAAATCTTACATAAAAACCCATCTTTACACACCACACAAAATACTCTCATTATGAAAAATATATATCATCATTCCATTACACAGCATTTAAGGCGTTTCATGAGAAAACTTCAGATGCAATATATAAAAATAAAATACACTTACAAGCAATTGTGCACTATATTGTCAGTAGACTTTGTCAGACACGTCTGGTCCTAGCCTTTCCAAAAAACGAATGAACGAAACTCGTGGAGGAAATCATGGTTGAATGCCATGAATAACAAAAATAAACAAAAAAACAAAAAACAAAAAAACAAAAACAAAAAACAAAAAACAAAAAAAAAAACCACGAAAAAAGGGATTTATGCGGTCTTTGATACGCCCCATCCAGTGATTGTGTGGATTCTCTGACCGACATCGGATATCATAAAATGCCCACAATCACTGGATGGTGAGTATTAAAGTCTATTCTATCATGGTTAGACTTAATCTAACCCCAATAATTATCCCCCAATGCAGCACTTTTCGCATAGTAGGCCTACATAGGTCTACCAGTCACCCAGCTGATCTCCTAGTATTGTGGCACTTCATTGCAATCACTAAGGGTGGTGCCAAATTACCGCAATGAATTTAAGTGGTTGTAAGTTACTGCAAGCAAAGGGTTCCATTGATTCTACCAACCCTGGAGCATCACACACATTCATACGAACACTGTTGGACTGTGAGTAAACACTGTGTTCAACTTTAACATCACATTTTAGAATCGATTAGGATTGTCAAACAGTGGAAACTGTATGTCTACTGTTTCAAATGGAAGTTTGCAATTCTGGCAACAGATGGCGCTGCATGCTGTATGTAAACAAATCGTTCAGGGCTACCTCAAAAAATTTTAACACCCCAGACTGTTTGCTTCACATTTAAAGCATAGAAGCACAAAATTATAGTTTCGTTTGGATAGATAAATGGTGTTATTTCTCATTAAACAAAACAAAAGTTCATTATAAATTGCTTGATGGAGCCGTGGTTAGCGCTGATCAAAGATTAAAATGTAGCCATCTGATTGGCTTTTGCCCGCTGCCCATGATAGAATGCCAAACCTACCCGTGTTTGGTCGATCAGAGTTAAAGTCCCACCAAGTGTCCAAGATATGAGGAAATACCAATCACATATACGTCACAGACACGTCTTCATTCAAACACAGTTCACAATGCTTTGCGTTGCTCAATTACAAATATTTGCGCTATGCAACTGCAAAATACGATGAACCTATAATATTGAGAAACAAATCATAACTTATTCATAAAAAAACTTGATGTCGCCATAGGCTGAAGGGACCTTCCACTCAAAATGGAAACGCGAAGACAGGATTTACCTCCCTAAACCAGGTTAGGAGGATTACCAACACAGTACACCATACAGAAACATCAGTCTCAGCCCAGCTTTGGGTAAATCCCTGGAGTGGATTATGGAGGCACGATCACATTGTTTCCTTCATGCGCTGAACCTGTTAGACCCACTACAATTTGCCTATCAGAAAGACAAGTCAATAACACAGGCACTTCTCTATTATACTCTCAATGTTATAAAAGGCCGAAAGGAAGGCAAGCATTCAATCACTTGCTCCATCGATTTGTAGGGAGCCTTCGACATGGTTTGGAGAAACGGCATTATCTATAAGCTTCATAAAGCCAGACTCAGAGGGTGCCTTCTTCTGCTCATAGCCTCTTTTTCAGAGATAGATGGACAAGAAACCGAATAAACACATACATGTCAGACTGGCTTAACACTTCCATAGGCATATACCTCATGGGTAGCGTAATCGCACCCTTGCTGTTCTTCACTGCAGAAAACTTAAGCTTTACATCACATTTGCGCATGATCTCACAATGTGGTTTACCTCGGTCAATCCTATGGAAGCTATCCGTCTTACTGAGACTTACATCAAGATGCTTCAATCTCGGTGTCACAGATAGAGGATGTCTATTAACATCTCAAAGACTGATGTTATGATACACAGTCCTGATCACATGAACACATCAGTTGACATTAAAATGAATTGTACAAATCTTATCATTGTTACAAAAAGAAGTGCTTAGTTGTCATTCTGGACAAGGTCCTAGACTCTATAGAGACATGTTCGCATATGATTGTACAAAAGTCTTGTAAGACCACATCTGGAACTAACTTTTCCACTGTGGTATCATGCAAAGACGGGTGCACACAAATAAGACAAAAATACAGAGATTGTCTTTTTTGCGAGAAACGAGGGCTTTCTCCTCAATATCGACTCTAGCTCTCCAAGTGCTGGTTCATATTCTACCAATCCAGTTTTGTCTACAAGAATTTCTTGTTCTCCAGTTTGTGAAAATACTGAGGACCCCCTAAGAGAAGCCATTACATAAATTCACTGTCAATCTGAGACATGATAATAGATTCCTCAACCATAAAATACTGTCACCTATTCACATGCTGAATGTGGCCCTTAGAGAACATTTTATTGAAGATCAGATAACATCCTTAGAGCCCAGGGCCGTTCCATTCATTAAACGTCTTACAGCCACTCTACCCATCACACATGCGTTAGAAGTAAACCATAGCTCAACAAAGACATGGGCACAAGCTCGAGCAACCGAAGCAAAAACACTTTCACAGCTATTCTGATTGAGCTACCCGGCAATATTCCTTAATTTTCACAGATGACTCACAATATCAAACCCTAGCCCCACTGGTACGGCGGCCATCTGCTACACAAAGGCATGTCCTCTTCTGCGGTGGTATTGATGGAACCGGTTGCAGAGTATACCAGCCGTTATCACGGTGAGCTGGTGGGAATTCCTTTAGCTTCTAAATTCCCAGTTGACCTCTCCAGCCGGCACAGATTCGAGGAAGCACGTATCTTCAGTGACTGTTAACCGCAATGATGGCGTTCATCGGCTGGAGGTTACACTTAGTACACCAGGTTACAATCGACTTCATCAAAAAAGTACTGGTCACATTGCCTGAAAGATATATTAATGTCCATCTACACTGGGTAGCAGTTCACATTGACCTACATCCAAACGAGCTGCAGAAAAAAACGCCACCAGAGGCAGCAGCCCAGGTAGAGCACATCAATTAACTCCACCAAAAGCATAGTAAAATGGCATACAATCATTAAGTGGAACAAGGCTTCGAAGGTTGCAGAATCGGGTGGAAACATCTATGCTCAAGGTTCAAAATATCTCGGCTGAAAAGTACAAACATACGCACGACAGATTGCTAGAGGCCAGTCTAATTAGACTACAATCTGGTCACAACACACTAAACAACCATGTGCATCGTCTACCACTCGCTGACTCTCCTTGTTGCCATTGTAGTCACGAAAGGGAAACTGTGAAACACATCTAATTCCACTGTCCACAGTACACAGCCCAAAGAAACGCGATGCTAGACAAAATATAACACACGTTTATAGTTCACAACATTACCCCCTGGGAAAGAGTTATAAACCTGCACAGATACTCGTCGTAGACTTTGCTTTAAGGGGAACTTCCCGTCAAATGTTTTTTGATTTGTTTTTGTTTTTTGTTTTTTTCAGTTTTGACCTTCCTGCAGGAGACAAAATTCTCCCAAAACTTATAACTCCTACACCAAGAACCTACCGCACTGTAATTTACAGTGGTCATTTATTGGGTGAACAAAAGTAACATTGTGATCAAACCATAGTGACCAGTAACGACGCCTAGAAGGTCGTATGGATAACAACAACAACAACATCATTCTTTAACTTACCCGTGTCTTAAACCCTTTCAAATTTAATGAAACATGAGAGGAAAGCTGTTGGCTGAGACTACTTTTTGCTTTAGACTAGGCTTGCTGGTATTTAAATGAAAGGTAAGTTCATGAAGAATTTGAATCTTTTAACATTACATATTTATCGGTAATAAAAAAGCGACTATTGCCTTGATTGGCACTTAAAGAGTTAAGACAAAGCACAGCTATCTCACTCCGAGGACAGCTGGGTATACAATTTTGGGCTGCTGGGTTTGGATTTAAATAGGATCATGAACTTGTTCAAACATTTTCATTAAAGTAAATGGTCTTTGGCAGGAATTGACGTGTGAACGTTTTAACTCGATGACGCCCCTGATGTGTAATGATACTCTATTGGATGGCGACGACAAAATCAAAGTACATTCCCAACAAGTTTCCACGGCGCGCTTTGGGTGCAATGCGCCCAAAGCGCGCCAAGGTAACCTATTGACCCAGCCCATTATATTCTCCAGAACTATAGGCATGCTGAGACCTGAATGAAAAGTCTTTTCATAAGAAACATGAACCTATCAGCCTTATTATTTAATTGAGAGCAGTTCGTCCTTAGTACTGCGACTTTAGTCACAGTTGCCGTCGGAACAGTTAAAGAAGTCGAAAATAGCAAACACCTATTTAAAAAAATTAAAAGCCACCTATTGCACACATTTGGATCTTCGGGTCCCCAATTGTGTTCCTACAAAGATTCGAAGCAATTGGCCGCGTGGCTTTAGACAAGAGTTCTTCCAATTAAAAAAAATTCAGTTACAAATGTGTAAAAATGTCTGAAGTCTGACTGGGAGCAAATGCACTAGAGACCGACCAATTGTACATCCGCAACACGTGTGAAGTAAATCTTGCCGATGGCTTTGCAGACGTTTGAAAAATGTGAATTACACGAAACACGATTGCAATGCCCATTTAATTGCATAATTATCAATGAAAAATGAATGCGTCAAGCGTTAATTATTCCAGTTGAAAAAAAAATCATTAAAAATTAAGACCCGTAGCATCACCCCCTGTTGAAAAACTTTGCTGGACCCTTCCACAAAGTACATTTTGTTCACGTTTCAGCACAACCTTACTAACGGTTTTGGAGAAGTAGTCAAAAATTGCTCAAACACACAAAGTTGAATACATACATATTCACCAAAAAAGAAAAAGCCGCCGTGTCGCTAGTTTAATAATTGCAATTTAGGGGTCACGGGAAGTTTTCTATGCAATTTCAAAGAAATTGCTCAAGCGGTTGTGGAGAAGAAGATTCTTAAACATTTTGCGAAAAACGAACAAAACAAAAAAGTCACTAGACCAAGAACTCTTGAAAAAGATACCTAGAGACTCACCTCACGTAAATCTCCATTAAGTTTAAAGAGGATGTGAATTTGGAAGAGAAGTCGAAAAGGTAATTGTGGACAGATGATCGACGGAAGACCGACGCAAATCCATACTAAAAGCTCAGGTGACTGACAAGTCAGCTGAGCTAAAGTGACTAACGAATAGAAGCAGCTGCAACATCAACCATTCCGTAGCAGGTGGGTTCAAAGATTTGCCCTTGTGTGATTTGAAAGAAGCACGCTACTTTAGCATTTGTGCCTGCCTTGTTCACCGTTTCTCCAAAATTGAAGAAAAGATAAGTGAATATTAAAAGAAATAGGTTTGCACCTTTTAGAGAACAGACGGATATGTGTATATGTAGAGTATAGTCATTGGCAGTGTATTTTTTAGTTGAACAATACCTGTATGTTTGTACACTGTAGCACTACCGTAGACATGCATGGGAATTTTAATTGAGAAACGGGAGAAAACTGAAATCATTTCAACATTCTAGCCATAATTCCAATTTCCGAACAAAATGCATTTGACTAGTGGCTACGCATCTCACCTCAGAGTTCTTTTGTTGTGACTTTGAATGGCACCATATCAAATTACCTTGTAATAAACATATCGTCATACTCACAGAACTAAAAGTAAGAAGATTTCATCCTTCAGCTACAAATAATCATTAATAACAAAACCACTATAGGAAATTTATTCTGTTTAAATTTCTAAAATTACATGCGAGGTTTTCCACACATATAAATGGAAGCACTGTATACAAAGTATAACCAGCATATTTTGTTACACTGGCAAACGTGTGGCAGGGCATTTGACAACGTAGGATAGGTACGTTTACATAAAAAAAATATTCAGTACAAAAATGCGCTTAATCGCTTAAATCTTGTCAATTGCAGCACTACCGGTTAAAGTCGTTTAAAATTGAGACCATGCACCATTCCTTGTGTAACTTTAAATCTGATCGTCACGTTGAGCCAAAACGACATCAGGGAAAAAAGGGCAACTCGTGCTAAGTCAGTTGATCTGTATATTAGATCAAACTATGCCATACATCATACCCTCGACACAACGTGATCTTATAGCGAGCACAACTGTGGTTTGTCAATATATTGAGAGTTACTGTTGCTTCATGATTCACGTATATAAGAGATGAGTATTTATGTGTACTTCACATAGGCTTGCATGGAAAATTAACCATAAATCGCAATCAAACAGTATCCTGATTTACACTGATAGCATGACTCAGCTCAACTGACAGATCTTATCGTTTACAATTACATGTACCCAATATACATGTATTACGTACATGTGCGTACATACATACATACATACATACATACATACATTCATATAAATGCACGTACACATCGTCACCCATCCATCCTTGATAGGTATAAGTGTAGAAAACCTGCCAAAGGCGTAGAAACCGATTCAGTAATATTCAGGGCTATGGAGTCTGCACAGTGTTTGTCCCAATATTTGTCTGGCATCTGTCCAGTACTCATTACATCAGTGTACCACGAATAACTTGCAAGCAACAGATTCACACTGGACTGGTCACTCGAGACAGCTTGGGTATGCATTCACAAACTGTAATTAACAAGGAGCAGTCATCGCATTTTTCTGTGAACAAAGGCGTGATTTTGTGAAAATTGTGCAAATTTGCATACAGGCCAGGATACAGGATGTATTCATGGGAGTTGAATTTTTCTGTCAGGGGGAAGGGAACTGTTCTTTCATTCTGGCTCTCGGTGGAAATGTTAACACACGTTGCACCTTCATATATTTCTAAATAGTTAAAAGAAAGATTTACCTACATGGCTGAGTTTCATGAAAAGGCAACATATGGTCGTTCTTTGCAAATGTGGAAACTATCATGAGGAGAGGAGAGCAGTGTTTCTGACTGGAACGGAATTATTCTGATGCTGATAGCAGAGCCGCGAAACTGCGAGTGGCGTCTGCGATATGCATAATTAAATTCCAACCTGAAACACACGCGAATTATGGCTTGTATTTGTCCCATGATGTTATGTTGGGTATGTACCTTGAAGTGAGCAATATTTAAGAAATAATATAGGTTCAAACGGTGAAAATGCCAGAATTCCTCTGATCGCAGCAAAACGTAACGTTGGGGTGAATCTAATTCATCACGAAACAGTGTAAAGCCGTCACTTTCAAAAACATCTGATCTACTGTCCACACGTGTACAAACCACAATTACGCTTTATTTATAGTAATGACACGGGTCGAGAACGAAATAGTGCGGCTTTTACTCCCACATATGGAAGTGCCATGTGTTACATACAAGCTGATCACATAGTCTGTAACACTTGCCTTTATCCCTCTCCCAAAATAATCATATCAGGGCGGTGATCGAGGTTTTATTTTGCTTCCTTATTTCAATAAAGTGACATCTTAAGTTGTTACGTGTCTAAGGCTTAGATGTCACGACACAGCGCCCTTTGGTCGGCTTTAAGCCGTAGATAAAATTAAGGGACAAGTACTCACAGGAGTATCAGGGTAATAACAATGTCAAGCCTTTGAGCAATTTTAATTGGTCTTGAATTGATAGACACTCTCTTCATTTGTTCACCATTCCGAGGAAGCCCCAAATGGATTTTACCAGTTCCTCACATAATTGAAGACAGTAAAATGCATCAGATACTTAAGATATAACAAGTAATATATGGATTTTACATTTTATGGAAGGGCACTTCTCATTATAAAAAAGTGGTATTTTTAGGCCTGCTACAGGAATATTGGCTTTTTGGACATGCACACTGAAAGTATCCAAAATGTAGGAATACATGTACGTGTCAGGCCATATGAATGCTCATAGCTTAGTCTCAGGATTCTACTGTTCTGTCTGTTTTCATTTTCAAGTGCACCCACAACAGTATGATACTTGGCGACAATGTTGGTCGATACGGTAAATATACCTAAACCAATTATTCATCGATGTGATAGCTTCCTGAGAAATGCTAAAAGCAGAAATTGATTTTCTGTGTATATGCTCCGATACAAATGATAAATACATGTAGGAAATAGATAAACGTTGTAATAATATAATCATTCCTCATAGTGAACAAAACAGCAATTGCCCTAGTGGACTAGAATATGGAAAATCGGCAATAAGTGGCTTTACATTTCTGTAGATCAAGTGCCGAATTATGGTAAAAATGAAGCAACTTACAGAGGAAATCTGAAAAGCTGCTGGAATAGTTTGGTAGCAGTCACACACGGTCATATGTCGTTACACTTAATAATATATATGAGTTGGTATAACATTTATGAAAAACTAGACAGTTTTAAATCAACAGAGGAGGATGTCTGTTGATTGTCTCAAAATATAACTAAGATGTTTAAATATTACGACCTTTTACTCAGTAATTTTACCCCGTCTATAAATAAGGTGTTATTATGATGTTGTTTTTTTTATCCATCCATGCAGCACGGTGGGAGATCAATCCCATAACTATATTTCAAATTGTGACGTTACACATACATAATTATGGTGAGGATTTATGACATACATACTATACTTTTCTTCTGCGTTCAATAAACATACACGTGTGCTTAATTTGTTTGACGTGTGCACCTGATATTGTGCACGTATTCACAAAATAGGAGCACACGAGCATTAAAAAGCAACATCCAGCTTGTCTGTGCTAACTTTGAGCACGTCTCCAACAAATTAGGCAAGCGTGTATGTTTAATGGTGCATCAGAAATATCATATTTATGACCTTGAGTCCCACCATGATAGCGCACACGAGTTCACTGTGAAACTGGTTATCATGCCATAAACGTCAAACTCTGCTTGCGTGCTTAAATTTTGAGACAGGCTCGTGATTTAAACCCCACACAGGATAAAATCTTGAGATGTGTAAACATGCATGGGGGTTAATGAATGAACACTGGTTTCACACTTGACATGAGATTCTGTGCATGCGTGACCTCCATGACTAGTCAAAATGTAAATATTCATACTGCTATTGCTCAAAAATCAATATGCCACACATTTCAAAGGTGATTTTCATAATGCCTTGTGCTTGAAATAAAATAAAAATGCACTGGGCTACTGGGAAGCTGCTGAACAGAAGTCATCTAGTATGATCTACCATTTTGGATTTTATTCTAAGAATGGATTGCTCAAAAGATTATTAAGTGCACTTAACAAATTAATAGCACTCATGTGTATACTGTATCCATATACATTACTCAAAAGCAACTGAAAAGAAGCTGAAAGTTTACTTGAGCACAGCATTAGAGATAAGCACAGTCACATACCAGCATGGTTATGTTTTTGTCACCTTGCCACCCCTAGCCTTGGGTAACACTTGCAGAATTATTATCATTTTCAATAAGATGTTTAACTATTTGATGACATGCATGTAGAGATACGCTCAAACTGGTACGATGATTTTATGATATGATTGAAAACATTTAACGAGATGATTAAATATTTGATGACATGAATGAATATCTGGTGACATTACAAATGATTCATGATATCGTAAAGTAAAGAACATTTCATCACACAATATTTTATAACATGTTTAAATACCAATTTGTACAAATAGCGACATAAGTACCAAAATTAGTGGAGAGTATATAGCCGCTCATGTACTAGTTTTGTTTGTGATTCCTCAACCAGGGTGCGTAGCAGTATCACTTGGAGCAAGAAACCCTTGCTCTTTAGAGAAGACTGCATTGGCTCATTGATACCTTTTGTGTGCATCAACATTAACAATAAGAAATCTAGAGAGCAATTTCAGTGTTGTCATAATCCATGTACCATTCGTGCATTTTGGCACAAAGGTCGACTTAATATACCCATTGGATCTGAGTCATATGCAGATCAAAATTAAACGATCTTTTTGTCATGTATATTGCGATCTGCTTACTTTTCTATAAGATTTGAAAATACCATGCTTACTGTTACATGTACATACCCAGTTAAACCTTTTCACGCTGTAAATATGTGGCAAAATAGGTGTTATTTAACGTCCGCATTGATTTAATCTTTGAAAAAGTTACGAGTCGAACGCGCGTGCTTTTTTCAGAGCCACATTGCTAAGGATGATAAAAAAACTAACACTTAAATGTATTATAAACGTACCATTATTTCACAGTCATGAATCAAATGAGTGCGCTGAACTTCAGTGGAAACCTCATCTTTCCTTTGTTTCCATTGCTCAAGTTCAGTGTCTGGCATACTTCATTTGCTGATACAAATTATTTTTGAGCACAGCGAGTGTTACGTAATTCTGCATTTATGAAAGGAAAACAAAAATACCGTCAGAAACTTTGCTATCCTTGGTGCGGGGGTTTATGTGCTGGACGGTTTATTCACAAATCGTGCGGTCAAATCCACTGGCTAGCATTTTTTTTCTTCAGGACAATGTCACAAAGTTGGCTAGAAAACGGACTGAATTTAACTCTACCTGAGCGGTTCACGGAATATGTCATCCCAGCGGAGTCTTTAAGTAATTTTCACTGCCTTTAAAAAAGGCAACCGATATCGACTTGAACAGATGGTAGTTTTCAAATATATGTATTGCTTCCACAGAAACAATAATCTGAAGCTCGAACCACACTCTTCTTTTGGAATTATTGTTCTGAACTTGCATGGTTGTGGTTGATATCCATTACAAAGAGACCTTTAAACTTATTGGAATGGTCTCTCTCTCTCTCTCTCTCTCTCTCTCTCTCTCTCTCTCTCTCTCTCTCTCTCTCTCTCTCTCTCTCTCTCTCTCTCTCTCTCTCTCTCTCTCTCTTTTTGGGGGTAGTGGTGGTGGTGGTGGTGGTGGTGGTGGTGGTGGTGGTTAACCAAGAAGATATTTGTAATGAAAGAATATTCTGTTTCATGAATTGCGTTCACTGGAGGTATGGGGTATGACTGTTTAATGAAACAACATGTCATAATTCAGGACTTACCCCACAGGTGGACCGCTGTGCCTAGTGATTTTCTCACCTCCAATGCCTAGAGAAAGCCCTTTTGCTGGGGGTAACTCTACTTGATTGTATAGTTTTAACATAGACACTTGCCACAGGCACGGAGCAAGGTTTATATGGTAAAATAACATGGGTATCTCATCTGGACAAGTTTAATTATGGAAGGAAAATGGCCTCTAAACTATTAATGAAACCTTTCATAAAATGTTGAATTTATAACAATAGGTTAAGACTGTTTTAGGGAAGTAAAGCTTGCCTATTCAGTGAAATGTCTGCCATAACTGAAACAATGGCGTTTTGCACTTTAAACACCACACTTATGTGAATGGTTATATCCCACGGAGCCATTTGCTTTGGCATCATGAGCACATGCTGCCAAAATGTACTCAGTTTAACGGTTGTACAAACTACTCCGGTGAATAACCCCACAGGTGTCAGAAACCAATTGACATCTATGCATGTGTGGTGGTCAATACACAGATACCTTATGAGGGTGTCATTAATTTGGCCTGTAAAAGATTCTAACATCTTCAAATTAAAAATGCCTGGTACATTACCGATATTGACAGGCATAATAATAAAAAAAGTTTTAAATTTTATGGTAAGGTTACTGTAATTGACCTCAAATTTACTTTGAAGATTGGTGCTTTTAACATGTATTACCTTATACCAAAAAGGTGTCCACCCCCGTAATGCCCTCTCCAGTCAGTTGGAGGTGATAAAATTCTATGCTTTGTTGGTTCTGTGAAAGGAGTCAATAAAAAGTAACTTGGAAATATCTCCCAAGCCCTGTTTCTGAATGCCAGTATTATTGATTTACATAATCTTTCTATTCGTTGCATTTCGGTTGTATTCGATATGGTTTGGTGCGACACGGTGAATAGTCCTATTCTACGTACGAATGCCCAAATTTTCTGTGACAGGGATTTCCGGTTTGTATAATGTTGTCTGGTTCTCGTTCAATGGAAACGTGGACATGTAGCTATTCGGTTGGAATCCAACATAGCGACGCGCGCCTGTGTAAAATGAGACACGTACTTGGCCGCTGGAATGAATTGAAAAATTCTTCTCCTTCAACATTTTCAGATAAGGAAGCAAGTAAAGCTTGTGCAACAATTTGATCGAGTAAAATAAATGCATAAAAGCTGAAGGACTCGACTTGAAAGCATTAGGGAATTCATGTTGTCGATAGTGGTTCTGCTGATTGAAAAGCACATTCCGTTTTCAGTATTTCGATTCATTTTTACATTATGTTCCACCCATAGACATTTTGCTGTCTAGCTCAGTAGCAGTTACTATAGGTCGACGTGCAAGGCACTGCGACAAAAAGAGTCTACAGGAGCCTTAAAAAGAGTCCAGAGAACTGATCTACGAGAAAAAGGACTATAACAAAGGCCATAGATCGATAGGGTGTCTGATGAAAATTCAATCATTTCGGGGCTACAGTTAATACCTCTATGTCGCAGTTACGATCCTTACTGTAGGCTACGTAAAATTCTTACGGCTACAATAGCATGGGGCGTTAAACAAAAAGAAAGAAGCTTGCATGGACCCGTTGGGAATTCTATTTCTGCGAATACGGTTACCCTGGTTACAGTAACTGATATTACGGCTCCCCACTGAATAAAGGCAAGAGTCCTTAGTCTAAACTGTGTGCAACTCCGGGTCATAGTTCCTTATTTGGACTATAGTGAAATTGAGAGCGGATGTCCCAGGGCTAGTTCTCCAGACGGCAGGGGTTTATTTCTAAATCAAGATAACGATAACAAACAGAACTTAATCATTAGCTTGCTTCAAGATGAATAAAAAATAAAAAAATCTTCAAATATACTTCAAGCTCCAGTGAATCGCAGTCTATACAGTTATTGTAAATGCAGTTTAATCTGGGACTGTAGTAAATATAGACCCTGAAAAAATCAATTCAGAAGTAGTGATTAGGCTCTTATATACCACACAAGGTACCTGCTAACGTGTAAACATTTTATATTCCTGTTTTCGTAGATGTGAATGATGTTAATTCCTGGCAGCGGAATAGTTTGTCATTGCATTGATACCTGCACGTTTTTGTGCGTCTGTCTGTTTAGGAAATTCACTACGGGGTATGCGTATTTTCATATTGTGATGTCAATGTGTTACGTTTTCCTCAACATTTTAATTCTGTAGTTACAATTGTACATGTAAGTGGATTTCATCTAAACGAAATAGACCACAACATTTGCATGTTCCAAACGCTTATGTAAATTACAATATCAAAATACCATTTGAACCATTCACACGTGACAGACATGCATGCATGAAATCACCGTTTGCGATCATTAACGGGGCGATTTTTTATGAAACAATTTAAAATATAGATACACATATGATTATTTCAATGGCCATCAAATTCGTAATCCTGCTAACGTTGTACACTTGTAAAGCATTACTTTGAATACCCGCAAAGCTCCAGAAAGGGATGTAAACACAAACACCTCACATCGTCCTGTTATTACATGTAGATTGATAGCAACATTTGTAAACCCTAGTGTCTACCCCACCAGAGCACCTGAAAAAAACACACCGAAGATGCTCTTTTGAAGCAGACTGATTATAAAAAACCAAGACATCCTCGCATATAACTGAACACCTGAAATGGCACCTGCAACAGTAAAAACATTCAACTTTGGTGCGTAATTCCTCGTTAGAAAAAGATTGAATTAACAGCTTTGATCTGTGTGATCCAGGTGAAATGCGAACAACCTCTTGCTAAGGGGGACTGTTGACCCGGGGTTGCCATGATGATAGGGCTGATTGAATTTTCATTCAAAATATTGTCTAATGACAGAATGTAAGCATAAATATTGTAGCAGACAAAAGTTTACATCTGGTCGATTTGACCGAGGTGAGCAGAAAATGTTGAAGGAATTTCCAATCAGAACAACCACCATGTCAACATGTTATATTTTCAACAATTCTGATGGATTTTTTAAGAAATGGGGCTTGTCCTAATGTAAAAAACGTTTCCGAATCCAGCACATTCCCAAAAGGCACATGCAGGTCAGTGGCAACTCAGCTGCAGACAGTAGGAGTTCAAATCAACAGATGCTGCGAAGATTTGATCCCCCATGCCTTAAATTACAGAGTTTAATAATTATTTCTGTTGAACCACATCTCAGACTTTTTTCTCTTTTCTTGTCTTACTGTCTTTGCCCCCCCCCCCCCCTTTTCGTTTTTTCTGTTTTTCTTTTTTTTTTTTTTTTTTGCTGAATCTAACATTTTTTGTGTGTAAAACGAGGGATATCCGAGGCCAATTTGATGTATCCGCAGAATCCTTCACGTCGTTATTTCCTATACGGTCAGTAAAATAGATAGAAAGAAGCCGTTCACTCTGATCATTTGCTTTGTGTCAAAAACTAACTTATCTGGACCTTTAATTTTGGTGACAAAGCCTGTCTGTTAAACCTTTGTGGCGCGTCGGTGGCTATAGTATTTCCAAGTCATAAGTGAGGAAATGTCTACATGTAATGGGCAATCACATGGACAGCATGATATCCCTTTTTTTACAGCGTGCTTCTAGAACTTGATTATATATATTTTTTTTCCTGCCGGCCAAACAAAGTGTGTGGCTATTAGAACTTTAATGTTACCAGCTTTATTGCTTTCGTACATACGACTTTATTCTTTAATAAGACCTTAACGTCCTAACCAAAGTAGCCTGTGTCACATATATAATATATATGAGTGTGTAGGTCTACAGAGACCAATAATTCAGAAAGCACATGGTTTCGTGACACAAACCCAAGGCTTTTTTTTTTTTTTTTATGAAACTGTGGATTTCGTACATGTGACCATGAGTTTTGTATAGAATGTAAAAATCGAGTTTAGATA
>OZ026612.1:101014525-101149525 GCA_964020975.1 Hermodice carunculata | reverse complement strand
GTACCACTAATAATGCAAACTATATTAACATGTTTTTTTGTATTAAGATCCAAAATTCCAGCAGCTACCACAGGCTGCCAGTCTATTTAGTAAGACTTATAACTGATCTTGCGCATGAGCTAACAATACGACGTCATCTACCATAAACAATGATGAGACCGGTATAGGATTGACAATCGTTTGCATATAAATTTAGGTATTTTTCCAAGTCGTTCATGTACACGTTAAACCATTGTGGACTAATAAGGCATCCCCGTGTTAAGCCTATAATGTATGGGAAATATGGTGTGCGCCCTCTTAGGGTCTTGACCGAAAACATTGTATCAGTATATATATTTTGGAGTAATTGTAATACCTGCATCCTTAACTTGCCATGAAATAATTTATAAAATAGAAAACCTATGTTAACATTATCCAATGTAAAACTATTTCGTTTTCTTAAAATTGGACGTCAATCAAATTCTTTACCGTAAAATATCATCAAAAGTTTGCCGGCCCTCTGTGAATCCACTTTGTCTATCTTGGTAAAAATTGTTTTGTTTGAAAAAGAATATGATACCTTGTTTTATACATCAGCAATATTCTTACTCAAAGCATTTTGTAACGAGATACCTCTGTAGTTCTCATGTGAGTCATTTGATCCTGTTTTATGCGGTTGCTCTTTTTCTCCGAATTTTAGGTCATTGCCGCATTTTAAGAATCTCATCGAAAGTGTTCATTAAACATTTTTGTATATACGAGAGCCTTTTTTAAATATGGCATTTTATATTCCAGTCCGGTCCAGATTGCTTATCACGTTTTAAGATTTTAAAAATAGCATTTAGTTCTTCCATGGCAAAGTGGATGATTTTCTCCATTTGTGTATTCCGTCAATTTCTTACAAAAAGTATCTATAGACTACCGTAGCTCGGTTGGGTACAATGCTGGGGCTTTAGAAGGGTTATTTAATTTTTTTTTTGTAGAAAGTTTACCTCTGGGAAAGTTCTACATTTTCTGAAATATCAGGGCTAGCATATAACAATGCATTTATCTTTTTCCCAAATTCCGGTTGAGATCTACCAGGATCCTTTGCGCATTCAATATTCTTCAACAGTCCCCGCTTATACTCCCTGCACTTTTTATAACAAACCATTAAAACTCATTTACAGTCGCAAATATCTGCCTTTTATCTTTGGGTCCTCAGGAAATTTTTTGCTTTTTTTTTTAATCTTTATACTTCGGCCTTAAGGGCTCTACACTAATCGGTGAAAGCTGGCACACATTTTGTTTTGAACGTTTGTGTTCTTTTTCTTCAAGATTCTGGTCGTAACCTTTAAACTTATTTTTGCGGGGCTTGTGACGGTAGAATTCAGCTCCTACGCAGTTTGATCAACAGATATGGACTCGATGTTTTGGGGGTTTTTTTCAAGCTGTCCAATGCGTGCCTGTATAATTTCCTGTTGTAGAGCTTTATCATATAATTCATTGGAACCTTGCTCCCATTTAATTTGAATTAAACCCTCGTTCATAACCCGATTGCGTTTTTTTTTTCTTTTTATAATCCGTTGTATTATAAAGTCAGCTGGATGGGACAATGGTCGCTGAAGACAGGATTACAGTCATGTACCTTTTGTAAAGCGGTGAACAAACCTATTGAACCTTTATGAAATAATGTGGTATCAACAATAGCTGCACCATTGGGTCAGTGACGAGTTAAACTACCATGCATGGCACTCCCAGGCCGCCAGTTGAGTATTTTCATATGATTTTTTACAATTTACAAATTTCTGGTAAGATGTTTCCATATGCATCCACATCTGTGTCCTCAGAGGATCTCTTAGAATACATACATCTCAATCTATTTCATGTGCATTTAATAGGGTAAGGTAGATGGTCTGTTCGGTCATGCGTAACAAAATCAGGTTCAGAGGCCGTATGTGCGCTGAAATCTGCAATCAAAACACTTTACCCTTGATTTTGTAATGTCAGATTATATGACCTTAATTACACGTTTTAAACATTTCAGAACTAATAATACGATACCTCTGGAATTACATTTAGTTTTACGATGCGTATATGGTCTGTGTAAATTATGGTAAATCTTTTTCGCTTAACCAGGTCTCCTGTAAACTTACAATATCAAATAATTTTAGCCATTCGATCAACTTAGCAGAGGTATCATCAGAGTATTCACTCAGTTTGTCGCCTAGATCGTTTATGTTCCAACGTAAAAAACCTAGCTCACCACCATCAAGTGTTTTGAATGAAACTTTCTTAGTGCGGGGTACATTGTGATTGTGGTAGTCAGTACAATAGTAAACGGGTTCGCTTGTCACATTTTTATAAACACATTCCAATTAATACCACCATGTGTCACAGAATATTGATCGTTCCAGGTCATTCTAGTGATTGCTTGAACAATATGGCGCCCAACAGGTTTTTTGCCATATGCTATTAAAAGCAGTTCGTCTGGGCGTAACGTATTGACCCCTCAATATTTGAGCTGCAGATGGAAGTGCTGTTGTTTCGCACATTACTTTCACAGCTGCGTTAATAAGGCGAAGTTTTTTGTCAAAATGACCCTCTGCTCTTCCAATAACACTGAACACAACAATATTTTTGACGGTCATACAACCCAGTAGGTTCTCTTCAAGTGCTCTGAACCTTTTATTGTTGGTGGAGCAGACTCTCGGGGGAGATTGTTTGTACCGCTGTAGATCAGAGTGGTATTTATCCCTTCAGGAAATTCTGAATTTACTACCTACCTCTTGAATATTTTCTTTATTATGACCAGCATTAATGTGTACCAATCTAATCACTGTTGTCGCCATTTCTTGCTTTTAAGCCCTTGACCATCGACTCACTGATTATGAGCACTGCTGGATCAGATTCTCCAGTCTGAGGGTTCTCTGGCTCAGCTGTGCTAGCTTCAGCCACAGAATTCGCTGCACTACTTCCAGCCTGTCGGTTATGGACATGTACTTTGGGTTCGTCGTTAAAATTGAGGTACATCGTTATTTTCTCGTGATGTACTATCCTCATTTGACCTTATCAGTGATTATGCTTGTCAACTGATGACTGGTAGCAGTGTCATCATTAATAATTTGGGAATTTCTATTTGGGATTTGCTGCATGACAAGCGTTCACATATTCGTGTCTTAAAAGATGACAATGCGCTGTTTTGATGCTCAGGAATTTCACCAGCCCTTTATTTGTATTCTGTAAGTTCCTGAGTTCCTGGCAGATGGAATCGACCATATCTGATATAAACCTGCAACGTAGACATGTTTAAATTCCTACAGTATCTGCATCCCCATAGCAAGTAGGGTATAACCATTGCATGCAGATAGTACATCTTGTTAATTGATTCACTTCGTTTTGCGTCGAAACGACAGTTGTTTGTACAAACAATTCTATTAGATTCACGGGGTTCTGATTCTTTTTATTTGTCTTTGCATATTCTTATTTCCGGTGTTGTTTTTGTTTTTGTTTTTGTTTTTTGTTTTTTTGTTTGTTTTTGTTTTTGTTTTTTTTATATGACTGGGTTTTTGTTTTCTGGTTTAATGTTATCTTTCTTACTTGTGAGTCATTTCTTACCCGTATTTACTGATTGACACTTTTTGTGCTCTACCCTGTGTGTGTTTCTTTGGGATGTCACTATCTATTTGTCGTGGCTCTTTATTTGGGATACACAGGATTGACTCTTCAGAAGCTTAGGCGATGTCACAGCTTCCATAGCGTTTATCACAGGATTCTTGTATGTTTGACTTTCGCTCGCACTGTTAGTCTTGTTTGGGGCTTTATGATCTGATCCAGTCCCACTGGCAGCCTATTGTTTTCGCTATCTGTCTTGTGCACAGTTTTTCCCGTGTTTCACGTGTTGCCGTGTTCGCGTGCTTTTCCATATATATATATATATATATATATATATATATATATATATATATATATATATATATATATATATATATATATATATATATATATATACCCAGTACACAAAATAGACAACACCGAACATATGAGAAATAGCCTCATTATCGTAACACAAAAGTTAAAAGAGTATAATAAAAGTCCAAAGGCACTAGTCAGTAACGTCACAAGACAGGGCTCAATGGAACTGACTAATATGAAAAATTCGCTTTCACTAACATTAAAGTTGACAAAGGAGTTTACGTTACGGTCAAGGGGTGTGAGGAGTGGATCTCTAAGAGTGTTAAGGTTGCACTGGATGAGGAAAAAATGGATATGTCAGCTTTGCTCAAATTGTCAGTTACATTTGCTTGTGCTTTCTTCTGATTTTAGTATGATCCAGGTTCCTGTTTGAGATAAAGTTTTACCGTTTTCCATTATATTATTTGTCTCCTACTGTCTTTTCAATGAATGGGGGGGTTGTGTTGTGTTGTTTTGTTATTTTCTTCCTCAGCTTTAGAAAGCTGGTCTTGGTCGTGATTCCGAAGTAGGTTATGGGCATCGCCTGGCCGTTAGGACCATGATCTTTGGCCTTATCACTTGAACGCATGATTTTGCTTTTCGAGTCAAAATAAGAAAGAGTTATATCACGGTAATCAATTCGGATGAATGAGAGCCTCCTCGTTATTTAGCCGTCTGAAAACATCCTACGTCCAGGCCAGGCAACATTCATTTACGTGGCTGGATTCAAAGAAAAAGTTCCATGACATTTGGTTCAAATAAATGTAAACATCAAAATGGCCTCATCATACCTTCAAATCTGTCTGTTAATAGCGGGCTCTGTCTTTATGCTACCTTCTGAGCATTGTCAGGTGCTTGCGCAACAAGAGGCGGATATCCCCCCCCCCCAAAAAAGTAGCCGAATATATATTTATATATAGTTTTAATAAATAAAGGATTATCTATGTGATATCTTGATTCTGCTGCACTACGAAAACACATTCTTAACAAGATCAGTAAAAAAAAAAAAAAAAAACTTTCATCTAAAAATCACTAAAATGTGATAACAAGCTTACCGATAACCGAGAAATGCAGATCGGTCTCTGCAGCCTGATCATTTAGATACACAGCATATAACATCGCATCTGATGACGAGTATAAAAACTGACAGAATTTGTTTTTATTGTAATTTATTGTGTATATGTGCATTGTCTGATTGATGGAACGGACGGTTGCTTGACTGGTAGCTCTTGTACATTTTTTTTTCATAACCGGGTAATACAAGGCCGGGTACATGGGTATTGTAACACCCGAATTTCGGATACCCGGGTATTTATTTTAAATACCTAACAATGCTCTTCTTGGATTACACACCAATTGTTGTGGAGGATATCCAAGCAGAAGACTTAGCATGATCCCAAATTTTATCTGATTGAACTTGCTGCAGCCTTTTGTGTCCGTTCTTTCCCATGGGTATTTTTTGTGGGTTTCGTGAAGGACAGGTGTGCATAGCATACCCTTTTATGCAATACACGTGATATTTGAGTCTCTCTCTCTCTCTCTCTCTCTCTCTCTCTCTCTCTCTCTCTCTCTCTCTCTCTCTCTCTCTCTCTCTCTCTCTCTCTCTCTCTCTCTCTCTCCTCTCCCTCTTTGTCTTCTAATGAACAAAAACAGAAATTGAATGCAGTCTATGTACAACTATATACCGGTCCAGCTCTAAAATCAGGTATGCGAATAAACAGTCTTCCTGGAATAGATTTGACATTGTAAACATCAATAAATCATCCTACATTGAACATAATTTCTCTTTGTATACCTACCCGGAAGGTTTATCATCCATCAATATTGCCATAGCTCTCTGTATCGGTTGTACTCATATACGACAGTTTTCTCAGTTAACCCATACATGAAGACATTTCGTCGAGAATCCATATATCGACTCCATAATTCTAGACTTACATTGTTCTGGTGTTAACATTAGATGCATATTTTGTGAAAAAATCTACAGCTATGTTCTGAATGGCATTATGAATTGCAAGTATATATGATATAGGTGCTGTCAGCTGTGTTACAAATTTCGATAAGAATTAAGTATATTTACTGTGGCAATACACAATGAGGCCATGGGTAATAAGCAGGTGACAAATATTGAGATCCATAATTATGTCTGTGCCAACAGTCATGCTGGGTATCTCTTTAATTCTTTCTCTGTCTTTTTCCTTTCTTTATCGAGCAAAACTAGTCCGGAGTTTTTCCAGGAAACCACGATACTTAGAAACGCCAAATGTGGTGTGATCATACCTGTATGCATGAAATGTATTTTTCTGCAGAGGAGGAGTCTAAGTATTTACAACTGTGCAAGTTAGGAGAATTTGAAATTTTTATTTTGCCCCGAGGGGATTTTATCTGTGTGCAAACACACACTGCAGCGGCCAGATGCAAAGTATCACATTCGCACAGGTCCATGCCGTACTGTCAACAGTTGCCCATAACTAATATAGTCTAAACTAAAGTTGTAACATAAAAAGCGTTCTGGAGTACGGAGTAGTTTCTTGCTACGTGGACCTTTCTCTCGTTTGCTCGCTGTCACGTGACATTTTATGATAATTCTTTCTTTCTATCTTGCTTTTTATTTTTAATATCAGATCTTTACATGCCAAGAACTTTATTCAGTTACTGTCTTCTTACTTTCATGCATTCTGTTATGTACCTGTGGGGAATTTTAATCTAAAAATACAAGGCAAGAAACTTTCCTTTGTCAGAGCACTGACAGATTTCCTGAAAAGAATTTTTGTTCTACTTTTATTATTTAGATCTGAATTAGTTCAGGATGGGTGTTCCAATTCATGGATCATTGTTCCGATTTATTTAACAGTGTAGTGAAGAAAATCATATTACCAAGTAAGGGAATCACAGGGAGGCTAACAAACCAGTGTGTTTGTGCCCTTCTGAAATTTCGTGCAGGCACATGCATAATGTATGATTGTATCAACAAATGTACAAAATACTAAGGGATATCTCATGTCATGTCCTAAACAAACAATGTTGCTATCCAGTCAAGTCAGGTACCTTCCGATCTTCATCTATGTAGTCTGCTTGAGTACGACGGTTGCAATGGCAAACACGCGTGCCATTCTGAATTAAATCGTTTAACGTTTGCAGAAAGATGTGTTTCAAAGAAATGCTAAGCCGACATAAGGGGATGACGCTTTCCAATTGACACTTATTTACAGCACTAGATGTGAGCTACCGTTTATTTCAACTCTTTCAGTGCCTTGGCATGCTTTTTGGCGCATTGAGGCCAATGCACGCCCAGGAAAGCTGTTGGCTCTGGAACTACTGGCATGTTGGTATTTGAATGGATGGTGTTATCACAAGGAATATGAATATAGAATCATAATTATAATTGAAAGCAGTTCGTCTCTAGTTGTTCAACTTTTACCGCAGTTGGCATTGAAAGAGTAAATCGTGGCCTGGATTGTGATTATAAAGAAAAATGAACTAGGTTACCTTGAAAGGTATCTCAATTTATAGTTTAATACGTAACTTTACGTCCACGAATAAGACATGTAAAAAAAAAAGTTGTTCTTCCGGGTACAAGTGCCAAACCCGAAACATGTCCTTAGAAGATATATGTTAAATAGTTGGATGCATGTGGTACGTGTAAAATTGCTTTTATTTGATCTCAGGTATTTTAAATAAATACTTAAATCTCTCTCTCTCTCTCTCTCTCTGTATCTCTCTCTCTCTCTCTCTCTCTCTCTCTCTCCCCCTCTGTATTTGTTTTGTGTGTCTGTATTTCCGTCTTTAGTCTTTATCTAAATTCATTTTTCAAATGATGTCAAACTAAGGTTTGAAGGGCCATCATGGCGTAATCATTTGTCACTATGCACTGTAGAGTTATTTAAATTGAAATAAGCAGTCACGGCTGAATGACTAAATTGATAGAATTGATACTCTTATATAATATCATATGATGACAATGTCATGACGTAAGGTACTTTGTTCATATGAAGCAACGTACGTGTCCTGTGTTGTAATTTCAAGCCACATGACATAATAAACTTCAGCAGAGCTGAGAATTGAGTGTACGTGCAGAAATCAGTATCACACTTTCTATCTGGATTAGTGGCAGCAATTTCAACAAACATACCACTATGATATCAGCTACACAGTATGTTCATCCATGATAATATACCAGTACATCAGGAGTGTCGTGCCTTTTGATGCTTTTGTCAGAAATGTGCCGTAAATATGCACTGCTACATCTACATTGTATAATATGACATCTTTTGCTCTTTAGATTTTCATGAATAATATATTCCTTGGTGGCTATTCGAGTCTTGCAGTTGTCTCTGTTGATGTTCATGTAAATGTACTTGTCAAGATTTGGACGGCTTAAAAACTTGGACTGATTTCGACCATGATATTGACACGTAATGGTCTCACTACTATTACCGGCTATTATATCACAGAACAAGCGAGAAGTGGGCCTGCTCTGTATCCATATGCTGTACCTCTGTGGAGGAACGCGGCTTTCATGTGTTTCAGACCCACTTAAAATACACCTATCATGCTAGAATTGCCTTTGAAAGTGTGAGAATGCACATATGTTTTGTACCTTTTTCTCATGGGCCAAATTGAGTTGCTTATTGTCTGTATCTCCCTGTATCTATATCTCTACTGCTACTGAGAATGTGGGATCTTATGCTCATAGGTTATTCTAGGATGTTATGCTGATCCACTTTCAGGAATAAACGACTTGTGCGTTCACTTGTTTTTCTGTAAAATCTCCACGCACCATTATGACACTTACAACCACATTTTTGTCAGATGTGGATCTGCAGTCTGCACACTTGTATTTCTTTTTTGGGTTGAAGTCTTTTGATATATTTATTAAGTTTGACGCCAGCTTTGTTTTGCCGGTAAAATCGTTCATACAGCATTGTTAGTAAAAGGACATGAAAGCTTAGTGTCATTTGTTAGGAGTTGCTAAAGCATCTGGGGGTAAGACAATGTCTTGGGGGTGGAAAAGCATTCTACTGTAGAACGTATTTTTTCTGCAAGGGAAAATTTGAAAAAAAAGAGTTACATAAACAGGTGTCATTCTTTCCATAATATGGCACATTTTTAGATTCTCAGCAATATAACAAAATTATTTCTACAGAGAGATAAAAAATAAGGGTTTCTCGTGTTAGATTAATACAATTTTGAAGAATTTTCAAAGTTAACTTCAAAAGATATATTCAAATTTTATGCTTATTTGGATAGTCAGGGACACATCTGTTGCGATAACAATATTTGTATGCTGCAAAACTGATGGTGATTCTGATAGGAAAGAATATATATTCCCCGACTGCTGTAATATGTTTTCCTCATAAGATTAATTCTGTGTCATTTTTCCTTCAAATATGTGTCCAAAAATAGTTGGTTTTTTGTCTGCCGGAATCGTTAAAAAATCAGGTGTGATACCAATGGTGACCCCCTTTTGCAGAGGACAAGTGAACTGAGGTAAGAAATCTTTGAAAAAAGTTCGATCAATCTAGCATTTATAAATAAATGGTGTATATATTAAATTTGTGCCCCTAAAATAATTCCTGAATGGTAGCATATGAAATTAACGTAAGTCCAAAACATTTCACCATAGATCTTATACATAAGAAACAGCATAAAGATGTAATTCAATTGATAAAATGGCTAACTTGCAATGAAGAGACTTACAACGTCCATCTAAACATATATTTGACGTGGGCAACAAAAACCTGGCATTCGCGCGAAATCCTCAGGTGACGCACATAAAGGGGGCCTGGTTTCCTCCCAGAAGGTGGCCACCCTGTTGATTACGCAGGCAAACAATGCAGACCCAGGGTGTCCACCCGGGTCATTTGCAGACCTCACTACCGGGCGCATTCATCCAGCAATCCGGATGCGCGGTATCGATTTTTTTTTTCTTTTTGAAACTTATTTTGGTTTGTAAGAAAGAGGATAGGCTCTATAGACAACATTACATTGTAAATTTTAGTGGGTAACTCCAACATCAATATGCGTTGATGAATGCGACAATAGCTCAAATGAGAAAGTAACACAGCTGGTACAAACAATAATAAAATGATATATAAACAAATCGATAATATTGCACAATAAGTGCATGATAATCTCAATAGTATTGTAAGAACAGCTTTAAATTTTCAGAATTGTTTGATTTATAGTAAGCGGAGATTTAAACTTAATGATAAGGCAATTGGTGAAGTGTTCTAGGATGAAAATCTTTTAGTTGAAAGCATAAAATTTTGAACAACGTCGAACAAAATTTCATTGTTTTCTTTGGTTGGCCGGAGGACATCGAGTAACATTTTATATATTGTTGGCTGTATAGAGGTTGGAATCTGAAATTACCAGGGACCTTTTCATTTGTATAGAGAACACTGAAGCAGAAAATATTTGTCAGATTCGGGCCCCGGCCATAAATACAGTTAGTGTTGTGAAGATTGTGATTAAACGGATGATGATTGAGACAGCTGGACTTTGTGCATAATCTGATAATCGCACGTGGTAAATTTGACGGGGTCGCGTGCCGCAGTGATAGTAAGTGGGTGGCTTATCCTAAGTTTTCAGATTTCTTTCAAAGGTCGCAACACAAGCAGAAGCCTTTGTATATGAGTCGAGAATTCTATAGGATAATAGCTGCAACGAAGAATCGTGCCTCAAGGTAGTTCTACAACTCATTACTGGAACGTTTAATGGATTTCCTTCATATCATGTTTAAGTACGTCCTCTCGCACGTTTCTGGGAAAAAGACATTTCAGGGAAAGGCAGGCAAGTGGAGCCCAAAAAATTGTTCTTATGAAGGCGGCATCGCAGTAGTAGTAAGCCACAATCACTTATTAGGGAATAAAGAGGAAAAAAGAGAGCAAAGAAATCCATTTCCAGTTTTTGTTAAGTCTCAAAATATTTCACACAAACGTTCTCCGCCATAACAGGTCACGCTTAAATATGGAACAAATCCAGATTAGACTTAGTGAAACTTAAAGGTTATTTTCTCATAAAAACGCAGTATTCCGATTAAAATAGCTCAAATAAAATGTTCCTTTCCTTATATTTTGATATTAACCACCCACTAACATTGTCAAGGTCAAAATGTATTAAATGCATTCACGCAAACAGGATTAAAATAACATTTTAGGTTGAAGAGGCTGATAAGTGTTTAGATTTGAAATATTCAATAAGGTATGGCAAAATTCTTTCTAAATTGATATATTTTGAATGAATAGAAAGTTCAAAGTGATTCTGATAGTGTTAAAGAATATTATCTTCTATGACCGCAATTGCTGCTTGGAAACTGGGTCATGTCTTTTTCACCTTAATATTATCCAAATATTTCCAAGAGAAGAAACAGTAAGCCTTGAATCTACATGTATTTTGGTTAATTTTCCCCAACACAGAAAAAATCTTTATTATTCCACTGTTGCAAAAAAAAAAAAAAAAAAAAAAAAAAATCAAATTAGACATAAGACCAAGATGTCCGTGGCGTATCTGCAAATTCAATTTTTATGAGTTTTTTAGTCGTTGACCAGTAACTCTGCAAGTTACCCTGATATCAATGTCCCATAATATTCAAGCATAATCATCGCACAATTTGCTACATGTACTTTTAAAGCGGAAAATCTCTGCGCTCTGTGAGAATATAATTTGGTCTAAGCACCACATGGCAGCGTAAAATCATTCTAGGTGGAAAGACAGAGTAAAAGTATTCGCTGTGTTTTGCATCGGTAAAATATGAATCCTGTTACAAAACTCAGAACGTTTGCATGCGTTACAGAGAGACAATATTCTTCAAAGTACCCAGGTCAATTTATTCATTTATTGCTCAGTTACAGCAACTGTTTTGATAATGGTTTCAATTTATCATATACTCAGCCTTGGGAAAGATTTAAAACTCCTAGTTATAAGAACCAGTACCGAATTAGCCGTAAACGTTTTTGACAAATTTGTTTTACACCTAGGCAAATCCATGCCTCAAAGGGAGGGTCTTGTGCCTTTACCCTGAGAGGGCTGCAAGCACAACACCCGAGCCGGTGGCCGCTGGGTCAGGGTGCTGACATAAGTGTATACCCTGAGTTGAAGACTTTTATCACTTTTCTGGTTTGAACAAATATGATATTATTGAAGTACTCTGGATAACTGTTAGTGGTTGGTTCCCCGTAACTCATTTTAGTCACAGGTTTTCAGTACAGCCCATGACCTTTGGTCCGACCAGGCTAGCCTGTAAGTTCTTTACTCGCATTCATAGCATAGAGTTCTCGTGCGATTGGCGAGTTTGGCGTGCCATTGGCGGGCAGTATTTGCGTAGAAATAGTATTTTTACATGCTAACCAGCATGCTGGCCAAATTCACACCGTCCGTTTGGCAATGCTATCAGGCAGTCGCGCGATGCGAATTGCCATTCTTTCTCTGTGCCACAGAAGGCGGTCGCAAGCGCGCATTCTTCGCATCAAATGCCAGTGCTGCTTGGTGAAAAAACAATGAAGCTGAGAGATTGTCAATTTTATGTAAATCAGCTGGCCAGCATGTCGAGCATGTTCCTGCTCAAAGTAGGCTATGGCTAGGTGCGTTTGGTCAGTCGCATCCGATTGCATCGCATAGCGTTGTGACATTCTAACCCGGCAGCGAATTTGATGTTAGCAATGCGGACCAAAAGTCATGGGCTGTACTGTTAGTGCAGCAATAATAATTTGACCAATCAGGATTACGATGGGCAAGATTGAATTGTGTATTGAGGCCAAGCTGTTCTGTCATTAAATGCTAATTGATGACGATCATGCATGATTGCTTAATATCGGTAAATAGTATATTGTTAGGTGTCATCAGTAAAATATTGACGTTCAACGATAGAGTGAATTTTAAACATTTGACATTTCAATGGTATGCGTTCAGATAGGTCCGCATATGGGTCGTGTTTGGGCGTTCACCTTGATTCTAAAAGCATAAAAGAGTGATTTCGCGCGGAAGGTTTTCTTCGACTATTCACACACAGTTGTTCAATGATGATAAGAAGCAAGGAATATCCCCACATTGCTGTAATAATGGACAAATAATACATGACAGGTTTATATTTTAGCACTAGCGGTAAAGCACACCTTTTAACGAGATTGTGAAACAAGGATTGTAGGCCTGTGTGACTTTCAATATGGGTGCCCACACAAAATTCTCACATGAACATTTATGTGTTGCTTATTTTAGATAACATGTATGCAAAACGATTGTAACACAAAATGTAAAGGACCATTTGTCACCCAGAATCGTGTATAGTCTTCTACAGCTAGTTCAACTAACACAGGTCTATCGGAGCACTTATCGACCAATGACATGAGTGAAACTGTGATGATTAAAGATACATTAACAGTATATTCCCAGGAACGTCAGTATTTTGACATTCAACGAGGGAGTTAATATATTTACTTTTTGGGGACGTTTGAAATGTCATCTGTATGCGCACGTAAGGTGCGGGGCTGGGCTGTGCTAGTGCCTCACCTGTTTATCTAGTATAAAAAACAAAACAAAACAGGAGTATAATATTTCTGGTCAATTTGATGTGACGTAAGTGTAACAGTTGTCTTTGACAGCATGCATGCCAGAAGAAAATACCTCTGTTTTCCTAAAATATTGAAATCTGAAACAAAGGCTGTATTGTTCACATAAGGCAAATGGTCAGAGGTTTTTACCTGTAAGTGAAGGGTGAATGCTCAGTGCTCATTTTGAAAAGATTGTGAAACACATCCCCCGCAGAAATACACTTTGCCAACAATCTGCATCAATTCAACATTTTATTAAAATGCCATTTGCCAAGGAAACATTCAGAATGATATGTTACTTCTTTTAATAAGTATTCTCTCAAATGGTAACTACGTTGTTTTATACTTTAATCCAATTATCATTATAGAAGATACTTTGCCTTTAGTGGTGTTCATAGTCTTTTAGATTGTACCTTATTTTACACCAATTCTATGAACCCTTAATTGTAAATTAATTCTAATCGGATTTCAGCACACAAATATCATTCTTGTGCATTTAGCTAACCTACATATTTTATAACACTGAAATATAGTACATGACCGTGAAAATTGAGGTCAAGCTTGTGCCTTCCATGCTATTTGACTAAATATGAAGACCTGAGTCTCGACAAGTCTTGTGAATATAATACAGAGAAGCTTACATTGATGGAAAAAGAGTTGCTGTTTTTCTCTACCGGGGATTGTTGTTGGTGCAGAAAATCACGAGTGACCGCAGGTCACGAGTGAATTTCCCACCAAGAACGGTCTCAAGGGAGAGATAACTAGTAGCTCACTCTCTATCCATGTCAGATTTTGTCAATTCTATGTTTAATTGGATATTCATCGCAAAAAGTGCCAAAGGCACACTTTCAACGCTGAACTGGGGTGCTGTGTTTATATACGTTCGTCGTAGTTATTCCACGTCACATGTGAGGAAAAACCAAACATCCCTCGCATATTTAATTTTGTCTATATGTTAATGCACTAGGTGACTAATGCAGGCACGTCACAATTTAGTTATAACAAAGTTTAGGTCATGTGATCTACGGTGGACTAATACTTTTGAATTTCCCTGTAGAAAATGATAACTCACCCTCAAACATGGAATGGAAAAATCATAATGTATATACTTGATGCAGAGCAATCACTAATCATAAATAATGCCATACAGAATAATGGTGCAGCTAACGTATATGCACATGCACCTGATAAAATAATTCAGGGAAAGCTAAAGAACACTTGACACCATCAGTAGGCCCGTTAGTCAGTGGCTTCTGAACATCGAGTACAAACAATATACAAAGCAAATCTATAATAACAGGTGAATAAAGAAGGAGCAAGTTTGGAACTGATTTGTTTGGCCCTGTACAGTGTGAACAAGGTATACTCAGCTGCAATCTATACATTATACAAACACATTCACAAAGCTCACTAACGATCGATAAAATAGTCTTTATAGATTTAATGTAACATGAGAACCACATGGGAACATGGAAAATACAATGACCCAACATACGGTAAAATTATCATCCTCAGCATTTTGAATTCTGGCTAGTCATAATTGATAAATAGCACGCAATACACGTAGCCCTATTAGCTTTTCATCTTGATAAAAAGGAGTTGTAAAAATTAAAAAAAAAGTACATGCCACCAAACTTGATAATAGTTTGATTATTCCTTGTTTGATGTTACTCAAATTTCAAACCGTAACAAATGTAAATTATGCGGCTATTTATAGCACCTTTATGCTCTTTGTTTAAATTTTGACAACGAAATATAATGATTCCTTCACACATTGCTGCTACCATTCTACAGTACACGAATGAGTGCCAATCTTAATCTCCTGTTTATACAAGTAAAGAAAGGCACCGTGTGATGTGATGTGTTCTGAATAAAAGCTACAATGGCCTACAAATTTTTGAATAATTTCTGTATGGGTGATCATATAAAAAGATCAATATGATTGACAAGCCTCACATATCATAAGAACAGGTTGGGCAGGCTTACTCTTGATCCGGTTGCACTAGATTTAACCTTATTGGATTAGAGCATGGTTCAGTTCATGCGATCAAAAGCTATGCGGTATGTAATTAAAGTTGACAAAAAGCCAAACCAAAAGTACAGTAAAAAAGTGTTTTAGTGATGCATCTAGTAAGGTGTTTTATAAAAAGCGTAATAAAATTGAGATCAATCACTCATATTAATTCTTGATACTACACAGCAGATTTGAAGACGGGGAAGTATTAGGCCTGATTTGTCTCCCCCATAGCAAGAGGTACCTGGTGGTTTATGCTACTTAGGGGACCAGGATCTGGACCTGTCAACAAGGCGGCACCGGGAGCCACAATCACCCAGCACTGGTGGTAAAAATATATGGTTCAGTATTCCCATCAGTTTTATGACGCAAATTTAAATTATTGGTCATAATAGAGAAGCAGGCGAGAAATGAATATTGAGCATCGTTTTGCATCCCAGCACCCCTGGTCGGTTTAAAGGGGCTAACGACGGTTAAACTTTACCGTTCCTTGCGAAATGACAAATTATTGGTAATGGTCAGTAATCATAATTTAAGTATGTTTCTACACTTTTACGTCGAACCAAAAGAAAACATCACGTACATATCTGTGCTGATACATTTTATGTTTCTTTGGTAAACATTCTAATGCCATATTGCTTGATTCCATGCCTATATATTATCAATATTATCGATAACTGTATTGCGTTGTATTTCCTGTTTGTCACGCGCCCTTGATAAGCTAATTAGAAAGCGTGGATCAATATATTAGAGTTGGATGAAGAAAATAAACCAACTATCTCTAACTTCATAAAAACTTTTTATGTCAATGAAGGCATATCGAGTTAGGCGAGGATTTAAAAATTAATACGTCTGGACGAATAACCACATTTAAAATTCAATAGTTTCAAAAATGTACTGGCTCACGATACCCGGTTTCTTCTTCTTCTTCTTCTTCTTCTTCTTCTTCTTCTTCTTCTTCTTCTTCTTCTTCTTCTTCTTCTTCTTCTTCTTCTTCTTCTTCTTCTTCTTCTTCTTCTTCTTCTTCTTCTTTGTGCATAATCCTTGGTTTAGTATTCTTGATGCTTTGTGCGATATTTGTGTGATACTTGACAAAATACTTAGCTGTTATTTGTTTGTTTACTATTTTTGGGGGGGGGGGGTGCTTGATGCAGTGCAGTCAAAACAGTATTGAAATTTTAAGGTTCATTTGAATAACGAATTCGGAAACATAATTTATTGTAGTACATGGTATAAGGTTTGATGGTGGCAAGTTTCGTCCAGTGGATTATTCAGAAGTATGTCTTAACATTTATTTCTCAACTATTTTAAACCATTGCCACACGAATTTGTCGTCCAATGTTCGGTGTGTTATATCAATTCCAATTAAAGACAATGCGCCAACTATGTTAGGCCAGCCTACATCATGGATATCTTACTAGCATGTGAATATGAGAGACGAAAACTGATGAAAAATCGATTTTAGATGTATTAAGTAATAATTGTTGGCATTCATTCACTATATTATTTTTTAAAACGAGTATCATAAACAAGCAGCTACAAAAACCGACAGAAAGGAAAAGAGAGACAGAAATGGCGAAAGAAAGAAAGCGAAAAAAAAAAAAGAGAAATGAAAAGAAAAGGAAAGAAACAAGAAAACTCTTTGATCAGTTTCATTTTGAGAACATTTTTAAACAGTTCTTCGGTAATCCATATACATACTGCAGCTTACGTAGATGACTATCTGAATGCCATCGACAGACACTATTCACGTGCAGCGAACTTACAATGCTCTAAAGAGCTTGGAATAGGTAGGGCAATGGGATGATGTGATAGCAGATAAAATTGACTTACAAGAAACAACACTCTTATAGTTTTAACCAGAGCAAACTTTATGTGCATATTTTGCATTTAAGCTCCAAACATGATATTTTCCACACAGTCGTAAAAAACGATCAAACCCATAACAATCCAAACAAAAACAATCAAATGCACCTTTGTCTATGTTTTCCCACGTAATATGACATCTAAATGAAGTGTGTTGGCAGGAAACACTAGCATCAGCTATAAAATTGTTAAACAAAATTAACAGTTGATCTATCTGCATCTAAACAGGACGTGCGTCTAAATCCACCTCCCTGATCAAAAGAGGACTCAGGACTCAGGACAACTTTGTTTGACCAAACAATTATAAAACTTGAGAGATAACTGAAAACAAAATATTCTTTTATATACAGAGAAGTTGATCGGGAGACTCCCATTAGGGCAGAAGAATCGTCGCTGGAAGCCACCCCCAATGAGTGACATTTTTTATTCTGGCGACCATAGATTAAAAATGAAAATTATACCAGCTATTCAGTCGACATGAACATTCCAGTTAGTTTGTTTATCAATTAAAATGCCTAAGAAATTGAAAAAAATAAACATGTTCCAGAGGTATATTTTTCATTTTAAGTACAGCCATTTTGATTTTTTTCTTATTCTGATGAAAAATCGATTTTAGATGTATTAAGTAATAATTTGATGGCATTCATTCACTTTATTATTCTTTAAAACGAGTATTATAAACAAGCAGTTACAGAAACCGACAGAAAGGAAAAGAGAGACAAAAATGGCGAAAGAAAGAAAGCGAAAAAAAAGAAATGAAAAGAAAAGGAAAGAAACAAGAAAATTCTTTGATCAGTTTCATTTTGAGAACATTTTTAAACAGTTCTTCGGTAATCCATATACATACTGCAGCTTACGTAGATGACTATCTGAATGCCATCGACAGACACTATTCACGTGCAGCGAACTTACAATGCTCTAAAGAGCTTGAAATAGGTAGGGCAATGGGATGATGTGATAGCAGATAAAGTTGCCACATCAACACTCTGGAAAATTGGGCCACCAAGGCTTTGATCCCAAAATATTGTGAGACTCCGAAAAATTAAGAGGTCACTGACTCCTACCTCTCGCGATGGATGCGTATCATCGTAATCTGGCAAATGTTACTTCTATGATAGTACTTTGTGAATAAAATATTGAGTTAAACTTTCTTTTTTTTTAATGGGTATGCTGCATTTGAAAACTGAGGTGCAATATCCTGTTTTCCTGGAAAGGAGGCCAGGATTAGTTTGACATGATATATTATATTAGCTGTATAGCATGAATGACAAAAGGCTCAGTGACAACTAGTACAGCCAGATACACAGCTATGGTTTAGATTGTATGGTACGCATAACACCTTTATGTCGCCAGAAAATAGTAACTTATCCTCAGCATAGAACTGCCATCCTCTTTACACCTTTTACGTATACAGGGAGGCATAGAAAAGGAACACATCAATATATATCAATTAACTGATGAGGTGCATAACGTACCAGGAACCAATTTTAACTCTGTTAGTCTTCTAAGTCAACCCATATCTAAAGTTCAAAGTAAGTGCCAATATCTGCAAAACTGAACATTCTACTAAAAAGCACAGCATGGTGTCAAGAGGAAATCTACATGTATAGGTTTCTAAAACCAAGGAAAATAATTTCTAGTCAAAAAACCAGAAGTCTCCTACTAATTGACAGAGGTAGGAAAAGAAATCGATTAAACAAATGCAAGTCTGTTTAAGATAAACACTATACGTAAGAAAACCCACCCATTAGGATATTTTGTATAATATCACGGAACAGAAGGAATGAAATACTAGACAGGTAACACATGCAAAAAGCTAGTGTCCCTTGGGTGTGAACTTTAAATAAAAGTTCTCAGAATTCCAAGTAAACCCAGAAACCTGCCCTCTTCTTCTATTGTCTTGTCAGACAGCTAAAGCTATCTGACATTCAGTAGATCTGCATATCCGAATTTGGATACCATGGAATGATTAAAGTGAAGGGATCTAAAGTCCCTAATGTGGATCATTTAGTCCCAATGTTAGTCCTCCTATTCTGAAATTTCCCCACAACAATGACATTCTCAAATAACCAAACGACACACTGTGCTTTTGAACTTACAACCATATCTGCTTAATATAAATCAACTGTAATGTTTACAGTTTGAATGCCAGTCTTGTGACGCAAAATTGCTTATTTACATGGATGTAGTTTGGCACCTACAATATCCCAAGAGCAGTTTATATATATATATATATATATATATATATATATATATATATCAGAATAAAAAGGATAAAAGAAAGGAATACAAAACAATTATATGGTAAGATTACATTTTATACGCACGCAAAAAAAGAAATTCTGAGACAATAAATTGTTGCTATGGGGAAAATTTATTGTCTAACCTGTTGGTTCATGGATTTCGACGGCCAAATGAAGAAAACCTGTATCTATTTTTATCCTATACAAATGACTATAATTGTTATGAGGAGATACACAATTGAACGAAAGGGTGTTGCAGCCGCAATCTTTGCAAAATCTTCACCTTGATTCATTAGGATCAGGCCCAAATGGACACGACCTAATGAGCAGAATATCTAATAAACAAATGGTTTTAACATAACTTACCATACAAATATAGCAAACAGGACTGTGGCCTATTTAAACTATTCTCATTGAACATATGGGTGGGAATACAGGCAAAGAAATTGATTTATTGGAAAACACACATTGCCATACGTGTGGGTCATGATTAAAGTAGCCAAATGGCGTTAAGCAAAATCCGTCAGAGTTGCATATTCTTTTGAAACATTAACTCCAGAGCCGACGTTAGTCATAGGCTGTCCCAATCACTTGGCCAGAAATTTGCAGTATTTACACAATTATCACAAACTTCATCAACTCTTTGAATCATTAACTCAGAGTTGAATCCTAAATAGAACTTGATTTTGGAGACTTTCAAAGTGAGGAGTAGGTGTCAACATGGGGTTTGTTTTACATTTCTGATACAGGAGGTCCATTGTTAAAGTACTTGTTCGAAACGCCCGAGTTTATACAGGTGTCTAGCTGTTCAGTTTGTTCCTACTTCAGTTGTACACTGGCAGGTGGTAGCTTTCCAGCTGGAAGTGTACATATTAGTTCAGGGGTTGTTTCAAATTATTCTTATCTTAACTTGTTCTTTACAAATTTAGTAATTATGCTTGGTTTGATAGATATTCTTTATTCATATTAAATCTCTGCATTTATAAGCACAACTTCACTTATTTAGCTAATTCATCAGTTGATACGTTCATATTTGTTAATTATTATGTGGGTTGTCTTTGCTGAATATTTAGCCTAGACAAGAAGCCGTCACTCAGAGAGACATGTACGGGTACAGGCTATTAAACGTGTTCTGAGAAGTTACTCGAAGAAAACCTTTAACATATTTGGGCTATTGTACAGCCTAGGTCAAAATTCTACAGAGGAACGTGGTGGTTCTAGACATAAAGAGTTTGGTATAATATAGAGTGTACAATATAAAATAGTCCGTTCAAATGATGGATGACCTAAATCCATGACGAAACAGATCTATGGCTGAAATCGGGTGTATCTGTTCAATATATAAGAAGTTTGATAAAATCCAAAAGCAGGTGCCTACCGTTAATTTCTAGATCTGACATGTTTTACCGATAACGTGCAAACTTGACAAGGTTGTTGGGCAGATTATCTTGCTGGCAAAAAGGTTCATCAAACTCTACGTGGATGTTAAAGTAAATATCATCTTAAATTGCAAGTTCAGATAAACAAATGAGATTACTCCTGGCTTTGGACACGTCCCTTGCATATTTTTTGACTAAAAGGTGTCTGATGAGATTAACTGTTTAGCAAAACATTGTTCCAACTGTATGCAAAAAGAATGAAGTTAAGGTCAATAATATCGTTTGCCTATGTTGGTAAAGGTTTGCCTATGTTGGTCAAGGCCACATTGGCCAGTTTAAATTATCGTTTGACTTACTTTTCCACCACTGGCAAAAACCCAACGTAAACACGGAAAGTCGTTTTCTAAATGCAGGACCTGAACGGACGAAGTCGTCACTCTAATGCAAAACCGAAATGGGAAGCAGAAAAATTAAATTCCGCCATCACCAACGCAGCAAGTTTCAAGGCAAGATAATATTTGAATTACGCCTAAAAAATAATGAATGGATACCACTGATGAAGCGCTATGTTAGCTTTAAGGAATTGAAGTAGCAAGGAATTTCTCTTCCGCTTTTTTAGTGCTTTTTTCACCCCGTTCTCTTAGAAATCAAATACAAATTTATTTGTCTTGGGGATTTTTTTCAATTGTCAAAATAGTCATTCATTATTGTATATTTAACTTGATGAACCAGATTAAGTAAACTTCATAAAACCTGTCATTTTATGAACGATAGATGTGTTTCTTACTTACACAGAGGGTAAAATGGGTTAAAGTTTACTTTGTGCAATGCAGGTATATTTATGTATACCTTTTGTCTGCAAGCTTTGGGTTTTATAAAAAATGAATATAAATGTTGAATTTTGAGAAGAATTTTGACTCTCTACATGGGTTGATTTGTGTAGGTTTTTGCTGTGGCACCTAAACTTGATCAGCTGCACTCCCAAATTGGTGACCAGATGTTTTTTTGTTTTTGTTTTTGTTTTGGATATATAAGTCCTCGGTATACAGTACAGCCAGAGAAAGCCAAACTATCACAAAAACACCTTGTGCAACCGAGCAGCCCATCTTGCTCCTTTCTTCCAATCAAGGCACAGCACGAAGCCGGTCGATATACGACGACAGCTGAGTAAATGCATGTCACTGTGGTCAATAACCCTCTGAACAAAAAAAAACATGTTTATGGTTTGGGTCGCAAAACTACACAGAATATGCAAGAGCAACGGGCGTGCTATGGATTAGCAAGGCTTCAGAGGAAACAAAGGCAAGTAAATGCTGTAAAGCCAGTTGAACTTAGTATTTACTTTTGAAGGACGTACTGTGACAGTTGTCAAACGGAAACTGACGCATCAATGAAAAGGTTCAACTCCCATGGGTTTTGTCACATATATACATCGAACTTGTTGTGAATCCATTGTTACCGTGACAATGAAAAAACAATGGTCTCAGATTTTGAAATTTTGATGTTATTTTGTCAAGAGAAAGAAAGTCATAATCCCTGAAGTTTGAATGAAATACCATCTTGTCAATTTCAAACAATTGTCCATTTTCTGTATTAAATGTTTACTTCATTTTCAAATTCATTTATAAATCAATAATTTGTAAGACTGGTGTGAAATGACGATAACTTTATGTTGCTCTTGTTTAATTTTTGATGTTGTAAAATATGGAATTACAAATTTTCTTTCATGATGATTGTTTGGAAAACAATGATCAATACTCACTCGTTAGGTTTCCTATGCCCCAAAACTTCAAACGATTGCCTTTTATACCTTTTTCAGTGTCACACTTTTGACTGACTTAATAGTTTTCCTTGACCAGTGCACTTTGGGCGCCATGGCACACAAAGCCCACCAAGGAAAGCTGTTGACCCGAACCATAATATTCTCTAGAAATATAAGCATGCTGGTGCTTGAATGAAAGGAACAACATGACAAGGAATGTAGCATCCTTATTATAATTGAAATTTCGTCGCAAATTGTTCTACTCAAGTCGCAGTTGGCATTGAGAGAGTTAAACAAACTATATCAATCACTTTTTAATCCTGTTGCTATGTCATAAATAAGTGTCAACTGTCAATAACCACTGCAAAGATTTTCTTGCTTCGAAATCCATAACTTCAGTTTCCAGCGCTGCTATTTAAATAACTTGCAGATTATAACCTTCTCGGGATAAAAGCCTATATCATGGCTAAAGCCTAGAAAAAAGTATAACTGGCTCATGTTTCGGGGATTGTGTCCGTGTACTATATAGTCTGACACTGTACTAAAATCGATATGTGTCGTATGTTTTCAGGAAGTTTATACCATTACATTCCTTCAAAAGGAAGCCAATGTACTCCTGGAAACCTTCGAGTTTGGCTGTAAGACATACAGCTATTCAGAACTTTCCCAGAGGGCGTCCTAACGGTTCTGTAGTTTAATGATAATAGTCAAAATCTAGATTTGTGGGAAATAATAAGATGTCCCATGCACAATGTATTTGTTTGCTCACACCTTTTAGTTTTATTCGTAGATCTCTAACCATTTATTGGAAGTCTGCATGGTCTGATTCAAACAATATATGCTTTATCCGAGGAGTCAATTTATTCTTTGATCAACGTCTTTGTATCAGTACTATGTATGGCTTTCACAGTTCTCCTATTGAAGTTATTCTGTTGACAAACGATAAGGTGATAAAGTTTATAAAAATTATAGCATAAGTGGAATGTCCGTGCTCGGCAAGGTCTTTCTACCGCTGTGTTTCAAGCAATTGAGATAGGTATAGCTAGTATCAATTTCAAATGTAAGACAAAAAAAAGACAAATGTATAGCATTAAGACTGGTTTTGAGTTCCAATACTTTTGAGGTAAGATGTAATTCATAATTTTAAACGCTGCCGATCTGCTGAAGTGTCCCACCAGATCATGTCGATACTGTTAGATACGGCGGCATGCTCTTTCGCTCTTGTGAATCGCACGTGCAGCGTACCTGCATCACAAGAAATCTTTACGAAAGCAAACCTGTAGAATGACACTCCCATTCTTCAACCACATGTTAGAATATTGAGATCTATTGGATAATCGCAAGACCCAGTGTAAACCGAATACACTACAGGTCTCAATGAGACCACGCCTTGTAATTCGCATGGAGACGACAGTCCAAGAGATTTTAAATTAAGCAAACTAGGTTTCACTAAATGACACGCAAAATAATGCCTCTGGAAACGCACCTAACATGATTCTTATTACATGTGTAAAAGATGCATTAAAAGAAGAATCTGCTTGACAGTGAAGGCCATCCCTCGAAGGTCCCAATTGGCATTCGATACAGTATGAAGTCACGCGGCATTGCCTCAATTCGAGGCTAGGGATATTCAGTAATGCGGCGCGGTCTGTGTATCGGAAGGCTTCGAGGTTGAGGTGCCTGTGAAACAAGGCGACGTGCCACCAGAAATGAAGTTCGTTTGCACGTTCTTCGCTAAAAGGAAATTACATTTTTGTAATGGCCAGTGCGTTTCATGGAATACGCGAGATCGATTTATTTTCCTGGGAGCATAAACGACCAGGAGTACGTAAATTTTAAGGTGTGATAACAGGAATTACATATGTACTTTTGAATGGGATTGATGATCTATAGGTATGGACCCCCACGGTATGCGCACACTTCGGCCAACGGCATGGCTAAGTTTCACTTTGCCTGTCTTCTTTTTTCTTCCGTTGGCAATGTCACTGTCCGGTAAGTACTTAATCATTTTTTTGTGATACTTAGTATTCATTTACTCAAACGGCGCTCTTGTCTTTGTCTTTGTTGCCGCCCCCTTCGCCCTCCCGAAAAAAAAATTCAACATGCGACGATTGCTCATTTTGAAAATGTGAAACGGCTGAATATATGATACTAAGGGTGATCTTCCAGGAATCTTCTTGTGGTGATGGCAGTGCTCTATGGTCATATTAAATACACATACAATACATTTTTTCCATTTTCCCTGCATAAAACTTGATACAACGTTATTTACGTCTATAAAAATAAAGTGTGGATGTAAGGAAATATCATTCAATTTTGATCATTTCGTTTGAGCACTGATGGGTAAGTTGATAATTTGAGATAAGACATTGATCAAATTAGTTGCACTTTATTGCTTAAATACAATCGTGATGAAACCAGACCCAACGAGCACGAATGAAAGCACGGTGGATTATACTGTACTGTTGGCAACAATATACAGAAAACATTTCAGAGACTCATAGTGGCTTAATCAGGTGACGTAATTTATCCATGTTCGCTACTTTACAAGAATGTACTCTGGTCATAGAAAAAGTAACAGTGTCCCCTTTTTATATTCAGGTGGGCCGAACTAATGCTTTTGCATGCATGTGCAGTGTGCTGACGTAGGTGTGGATAATGAACAGGACTGAAAACGGTTGCATAAATAATCATTGTGAGATACATAAAACATTGTATTTATTGCAGTTTTTTTGTCACATGCATATCTTTTATGATACTCCTGACGTTCATTCCATTAATTCTAACATATGCGCCTGTGTTATATATATATATATATATATATATATATATATATATATATATATATATATATATATATATATATATATATATATATGTGTGTGTGTGTGTGTGTGTGTGTGTGTGTGTGTGTGTGTGTGTGTAAATCTTTGGAGGTAAAACACTTCTATTCCTGAAAGAAGATACTAATATTTTCATTTGTGCCACACCGGATGAAGAAATTCAATCTGGCTTGGCAAATCTCACATTTGTTATGCACGGCCACAGAGAGAATCCATGATCCATCGCTGTGAGTTAGATGAATGAGAACAATCAGACCATAAAAATACACATGCAGCTCCTTAAAGTATGTTCTGTTTGTCTTAATATGCAAACTCAAACCTAGGTCTGTTGTTCCAAAGTGGATCGGAAACGCTGACGTAACTTAGCATGAACATTCTCTTGAACACTAAGAGGGCTAAACAAATAACTATTACAAGTATCTTTTATGTTTATTACTTTCTCCCATTCATATTAATGTCAGTATATATGGATGACTGTCTGCAATATCACTGAAGGGTTTACAAAGCCATCATTTTAACTTAAAAACGGCGCCAATTTCAGCTTTGAAATTAATTAGGCACATTTTCAACTGAAACTAAGGGGTACTGGGTGTTTGTCGGAAATGTATAAGTTTGCATAGAAAATTTAATTAATTTTGTCGTCATAGATATGGCGTTTCAGACATTCTTCCTATGTAAATATTTGCACATACGTGATTAATCATAGGACCTGAAATATCCTTTTCGCTGTAGTACTGCAAAGAATCTTATTTTATCTCAGCTACCTGCCACGTGTCCTGACCTCTCTTGTCCATTCGGACACAAAAAATATATCAAGCATGATATATGATGGCATACCGTGATTTGTGGCCTGCCCTATGAATAAATTTTGACTGCATGGGTGCTGTTTACCATGGTAAACGGCGAGTCTGGCTCTATATTAAAGTAGAAATTTGAACCAGTTTCCTATCACATTCTAAAGTAAAGCTACCTTTAGTTTAAAATACACGTGGGGTGCAAATGTTTTGTACAGCGGAGCTAGTGTGCATTTCCCTGATTTTTTTAACCAGATTGTTGATATAGGATACCAGTATGTCAGTTCAATAAAAACGGGTTTTGTTGTTGAACTGGGACACAGTCTGCCATACCATATAAAGCTAATAATTAGGCTTATTTTTTGCCTTGTAACTACCAGTGGCAGCTGTTTTCATTTGATGGTAAATCATAAGGTCTCATTAATTGTATCTCAAATAAAATACCAAATGTTGCTTACTGGTAAAATTATAAATGCCAGGAAGACATATGAAGAAATGTAAACTAACTGCCGAAACATTTTTCTTGCATCTGTGTTTGATGTCCTCTCTTAGAAATACCAGTATGCCAATACCGCTATTCCTTGCATTCTCTAATTTTCAACAAGCGGTAGACGGTAAACATTTTCTTTTTGGTTAGCCTAGTGTCAGTTTAAAATCAATTCACTGATCATAGACTATGTGAGAAATAGAGTATGATCCTTGGTAAAGTACTTATATTTTATGTTCGGAACGAGCGGGACTCGAACTTGCAACCTTTGGCTCCAGTCGCCCATCCGAAATGGGAAACGCACATATACACCCGACCAAATCCCCATTCTTATAAAAAGAATGGTTCAATGGAGGTAGTTATGTGCGGGTGCCACATCAACACAGTTATGCAGTATATGTACTGAGTCGGCATTTACTTTCAGAATCGGGACTTAAATCCACCAGCATTAACGAAATGCCGAAAATATATATTTTATGTTCGGAACGAGTTCCTATCTTGCAACTCACACTCCGGTTAAGAGGGCTGGTGTTGTGTGCTCTACTTCTCTCCTACAGTACGTATTTACCTAATAAATTTAAAACCGTTGAAAACAGCAACACGAGTTTTTGCATTGTAAGTCTAGGTGTGTCGCGGCAATGTTGGTAACAATTATATTACCCCATCTGCAAAAATTAACCGGTTGGTTTAAGGTTGCTTTGATTTACAACCGGATGGTAATACACACTTGTACATGTACACCTGCAGGAATTTTGCCTGTTGATTTGTATATTGAGCTGAGTATAGGTAATTTTCTATTTATGACCTCTCCTGTTGTCATTTTAAGTCTTTTAATGCACTCGCCTTCTAAAATGTGGATGTCTTAGCACATTGACCCAGTGTTTTCGTTAACCCCCAAATTAGGGTGTATTTCCCTTCCGAAACATCAAATTCCCTCTGAGAAAATTCTAAAGGGTCTCATTTATTTACATGTAAAATTGGTAAAAATCTAGTTTTCTCCCCTGAATATTCCTTCTTGTAACCCCCCTGAAGAAGTTGCTGACGGAGAACACCGATTGACCCCGACTGCTAATTATTTTGTCGCCAGTGTATAAATCCCTAAACATCCAAATTTAATTTTCAGTTTATGAAAAAAGGGGTGTATTCATATCTAAATGCGGTCCTACTCTAACACCTATTTAGCAAAAGAAGGAGCCACCTGCATCAGGGCAGATCCATGTATTCAGCATGGTCAAAAGTACTTTCTCAACACAACGAACAACACAAACACACAATAATCTTAAGAAAATGTATAAACATATATATTTGAAACATAAAGGATTCCTAAACTATTTAGAGATGGGCTCTCTTTTGGTTTAAAAGGTGTTATTTATGGATGTTTATGTGGTATATAATACAAATCTGCTCTGATCATAGTGGAAGCATCAGTCTGTTGCCCCGGCAACACAGGAAGTGAGCAGGATCGCAGTTAAATATGAATGTCTCCTATTGCAAATCCAGCGTTCACTGCAATCTTAAATTGTCCAGATATCACTGCAAACGTCACTCATGCGTCTTTGAATCATAACCGTTTCCTTTTGTTTCGACGTCTCAGAGTGAAGAAACGTCCTTCAGATAAGCATGTGTTTGAATATACTTTGTGAGGATAGATATCATTGAAGTGTGTATCTCTCTGACATTAAGCGGAAATGGATCCGTGAATTAATGGTCCGAACTATTGATATTCCCTGTAAGATTTCCAGAATTTGGCGTCTCTGAAAAGGGTATAACATGCATGGCATTGACCAGTCCCCAAACTGGTCATGGTTTTCTCTTTCATGGTTGGTGCGTCCTTGGTGCATCAAAGCAATCTACTGAGTGCAATTAAAACTCGAAGAGTATTTAGTAAAGGCAGTAGAATTGAAGCATATTATGTTCTGTGGTTCTCAACAACAAAGTTTAATGACTGACTTCCACTTTATATGGATGCCCGTCCAATTGGTTGCAAGGATACCTTTCATTGCAAAAACTACAAGGGAGTGGCATTGATTGTACAACTGAGTCTCTATACGCAAGTCTTATAGGTGCTGAAACATACTTGTCGCTATCACAATCCGACATTCCTTGATGCGTGAGTTGTGCACATAAGAGTATTTTAGTATGTAAAGATTGTATTAGGAATTACGTCAGTTTGATATTTTCGCTTGAGGTATTTTACTTTCGCTTATCTTTCATGTAAGTACCCATAAATATATTCTCAAGTTACTTCGTTTTATACATATATTCATAGGCAAAAGGTCACATGTGTTGCATACGTGTATGAGCTGCGTCACTAGCAGATTCGATAGGCAAACCTGAGCAAGGTTCCAATTGTGATAATATTATAATGACATTCCTATAGATGTCTAGTGCCTTGGCCGTCTATTCTAATTTTAAAGACATGTGAATGAAATATGCTATACGTGAACGTGTAAATTGATGCCAGTACAACGCTCATTCTTTGGTAGCTTTTTTTATGAGGTAACTTAATGGATATCACCATCAGAGCTTTGTCTGATTCTTCAGTCTTAATACTGTTTTGTGTGCACTTGCCAGCAAATTACCCATCGCGTTGGCAATTTGATTGGGCAGAACACTCAATGTAGATGAAATACTTCCAATTTCAATTTACTCTGCTTCCTTGAGTAAATATTACGATGAATTGATGATTCTTAAATTTGGATTGTCCTTTTAGAAAGTTCATTTATTTGACATCGTCATCTAGAAAAGCGCATCTCGAGATCAATGGATCATGTGCGTTTGATACGTAATCAAACAGGGATATGTTTAGATTTGCTGATACAGTTATGAATTCACTTTGAAAGTTCCCCTTCAGCAAAGCAATATTTTGTCGGAAAGAAATTTAACTCCTCAAATAATATCTTGAAAGTGGATGTGACACAATGGTTTTCTTGTTTTCCTTTACGTGCAGAGGATATTAAGTAGTAAATTGTAAGATCACTCCACATCTTGGGCAGTAAACTTGGCAAAAGATAACTATAGCCCACAAAACCTAAATTTAAGGACTTTGCTGGGCCCGTCTCTCTAACCAAACACACATGCTTGAAAATTTGCAGTAGTAGATTTTCGGTTTTTAAAAAGACCAGTCTATTTGAAGAGCTTTCGCTGTAGGAAAATAGGTTTGATACCATGCATTAGATAAACTTTATAAGTTCCACTTTATGCTGTAACAGGCTGTTAATTTTGAAGAAAATATGCACTCCGGGATTTCGGGCCAGTTGAGCGGAAAAGTGTTAAAAGTGGCACTATGTATGCACCTTTGTGCCTCTATTATATTTTATTTTCGGAACGAGCGGGACTCGAACCTGCAACCTTTGGCACCAGTGGCCTTGCTAAAATGGGAAACGCACATATCCACTAGACCAAATCCCCATTGTTAGAAACAGAATGGTTCAATGGAGGTAGTCATGTGCGAGGGCCATACCAACACGGTTATGCAGTATATTTACTGAGTCGGCATTTATTTTCAGAATCGGGGACTTAAATCCACAAGCATTAAGGTAATGCCGAATATATATATATATTTAATATATCCATTATGATTTCATGATAATCACTCTTTCTTTGTGACGTGCTAAAGCTTCTTAAATATATCTTTATATTTACAATGGTTTGTAGAAACGCCAAAATACTATATTTGTTCCAAATGTAGAAATTTGAATTTGTCTGGCCAACTTTTCCGCGCTTATCATTGGGTACGCTCAATTTTGTTTTGAAATGTATAATCATGCACATCGATATGATGAATTTTGAAATATTAGCACATTCAATGACGTGTTCAAAATCTTAAACCATGCCTTGGCGTTCTTAATTTTACCAGCTTTGGATACAAGTCCGACAGGAAAATTGACATTTTCGGCCGCTAAATTGGATTCCTATTGTCTCCTGGATTCAGTGTCTTCATGTAACTTACTTCTATAGTCATTTGTTGAGCATAGAAATGCCAGGAAACACTTTGCCCAGACAAAGAAGACGAGGTACTTGTGCGCTATTGTACTTACTCTCTTGTAAGAAAAGATTCAAGACAGCATGTAAACATGATTAGAATGGCACTCGTTCCTCCAAACTTGTCAGTGTGTGCCTAGCTGTTACAAAATTTAAGCAGTACGGCTTGCAATGATTGCGTGTTCTTGCACTTGTTTCCTCCCGTACGATTAGTGATAACCAGAAGGGTTTATGGCCGCATTGTTTTATAATGTAGACCATTCCACTATTTCTTCCATTTATGTTAGCCGGTTCGGAAATAAACTTTATTATTATTGAAGAAGGACACTTTTCCAAACGGAACAGTGATAGCATCATTAAAAACAGATTTCACTGAGAAGCTTCCCGAAATCATACTTTGTAACATATATTTTGTTACATATTTACCCGGTATACAAATGCGCAGTACTCAATTTTGTGAATACGTGACCATTTTATGTATGATGGGATAAGCCAAGTTAGTACGGAACAATATCTTGGCCATTGCTCATCTAAACCCAGTGCTGGTACCCAAAACCTTCCATACAGATAACTGCACACTGGTTGGCTATAGAAGCTGACAGGTTACGGCGAAATCATTTTTTTTTTTTTTAATTTGCCAAAATGTGCATTAAAACGTATAGATGTCGAGCCCCCCCCCTCTTTACTTGTATTCATTGTAGTTAATCTATTTTAGATTTAACGGAGCTGCGCTTGGTATAAAATAGGAGTTTATTTCCCTGTTCAAAGATGTTGACCTAAAGCATGTTGTTTTCCTCAGTTTCATCGGTTGACCAATTCTGGATTATTTCTATTAAAAGCAACACCGAGTAAAACATTTAAATCGGCAGTTTGATATCTACTGAGCAGAAACATTCAACCAGATATTTGCCACCTAATGAGCAAAAATATTCAAACAGACATTTAACATCCAGGGGGTTTGTGATTGTCGGATGTGGAAGGAGGCTTACCCTTGGCCCAGGAGCCCTCAGCATCCGAAGCCGTAAAGTTTCAGTATTCTGGCTGAGTTCATTATCCTTTTGATGTAATCAGCTGTAGTTAACATCAAATTACAATTTATGCACATTATAAACTTACCATCCTACTTTGTTGTACGTTCATGATGTCATGATAGCGTTTGTTTTACATTTTTTGTGCAGGATGTCCATTGTTGCAGTACTTGTTAGGATTTTGCTTGCTTTGTACATGTGGTGTAGCTGCAACTGTTTTTTTTTACTATCACTGGGACTGAATATGATGCCCCAGTTTGCTTCTACTTCAGTTATACACTGGCAGGTGGTTTAACTAGGATAACCTATCCAGGTAGAATGGCTACACACTGGATCAGGGATAGGTAAAATTGATCTTATCTGAATCTGTACTATACAAATTTAGTAATTATGTTTTGTTTAACAGGTTTTCTTCTTTCATAATGAAGCTCTGCATATATAAGAAAAACTTCACATATTTAGCTAATTCATCGTTTGCCACGTTCATATTTATTCATTATTATGTGGGTTGTCTTTGCAGAATATTTAGCTTAGACAAGGAGCCGCTACTCATAGACATGTACGGGTATGTGATCCGAAACATGTTCTGAGTAGTTACCCGCTCAAGACCTTATAATGTATTTGGGCTAATGCAGCCTATGTCAAAATTCTACAGAAGAACTTGTGCAATATGGATAATAGTACTTCCATATGTATATAGGTTAGACAGTGACAGGTTAGCTTATGGAGAGTAAAGAGTTCGGACTGCGGAATAGGGTAATGACTACTAGGAAGTGGTTCTGGACAAAAAGACACAAACACAATGACCAAATCCGAATACAACCCCCAGACATTTCCTAAAGGCAATCGAAACAGACTACGTAGAACGTGCCTTCATTGACAATATAATATTCGTTTTTCGATTGAAGCTTCGCAAGGTTTAACTCAACATTAAGCTTCAGGCTATATATATATATATATATATATATATATATATATATATATATATATATATATATATATATATATATATATATGTGTGTGTGTGTGTGTGTGTGTGTGTGTGTGTGTGTGTGTGTGTGAAATTGAAATTTAGTTTTCCGGTGAGAATACAGCAACGTATGACAAATCTTCAAAGGGAGCAGTCTCACTAGCATTCTGCTCCTGCTACCTCAGGATAATCAAAGTCACCTCAATTAATAATTCTCCCATAAGTGTTACCTAGGCGTTATTATCCTATGTTATACCCAGTGTGCTGTGCACAAAGCTCCTTTACTGAAAAGGCATACTTGAAAGACAATCTTATCCACTAGTACAGGTGATGTAACATACTCTTTAATAATGTTGGAAGCTTCAGATTATACAGGACTTATATTTACTTGGGACGAAGTCATATAATAAAGATGAATGGACTGTTGGGAGGCTTCGCACACCATGTTATTATCAAAATTGCCATACATCTCTTGCTGAACTGAATCTATCGTAATTTGTATTCGTAACATTTTCAAATGTAGCAAAGCAGTAAGCCATACAAGCCAATTGTGTTATCACAGTCAACTTCTCGCTCGCAGTTTTCTAACAACGATACATTGTAGCTTTATGTTCATAAACTAATATGATAATTGTTACATTTTAGAAATGACTCCAAAATGTCAATGCATTTGTGCAGCATTTTGTTGGCCACAATGAGTTTGCAGTTGAAGTAGAGTTTTATATGCTATACAATTTTTATTTGGAAAAATTAATTTCAGATGGATATCTATCTTCGTTGAATAGGCTTTGGCGCATAACAGAACGACTGTGCTATAGGTGAAATATACCACCGGTATATTTCACGGTATTGCCTCATGATGAAGTCACATAAAAATTGGGGTAGCTAAATATACAGCACAATTTATATTTCCTTTGTGTCTGTTTCATGCTTTTTCCTTATAACGGAATTAAGGGCGTCGTCGTTTTGACAAAAATATATCTGTATCACCGCTTGGCGCACGTGCCTAACTGGTTAAACCATGTATAGTCAACTTGATATTTTCTTTTCCTGTGAAACTGTGAGAGATTCTACTATCTTTTAGTTGAATTTTTGAAGTGTATTTGCTGTTTGCGCCGCTGCAGCGACTGTATTTATTTTAAGGCGATCTTTTTAAACTGTCTAATTTCTAATTGTGAGCCTGTCTAACGCGACTGGTTTTTTTCCTGTTTATATGAATAATACAAACCATTGCTGTATTATTAAAAAAGCAACCAAATTCCCAAAGATAATGCGAGACACCACACAAGGCAATGAAAACATCAACAGGTTAAAAACATCACCATGCTATCGTAGAAATAGCAGGAATCGCATTATCAACACGTTGAAAAAAAAACCGTGACTGCAAATCGCATTTCAACTAAATACCTTTAAAAATTCATCCAGATACCAACTACAAAGACCACGTGCACAGACAAATTAACCCACAAGGCAAATTCCCGCGGAATTATGTCTAAAGTGTCATATCATAAGGTCCATTTGCAAGAAGTATCAAATCCTTCTATCAATTTAAGTCAACATCCCTGGATGAAAACATAAAACCTGTTGACAACAATGGAAAATGTACACGTCTATGTGCATATAATACGATAATGGGCAACAGAAACGATGGCACTTACACAACTCTTGGCCTTGCAACCGCATTTTTGTCAAAACATATCGTATAAAAAGGTGTTATGTTAAAATGTAAAATGTCGGTATTAATTGGTCTTTTGGCTATATTACAACTGCACATGGACATTCATGACAAACAGCTGGGCTTGCAATGGAAGTTTTTGAACAAAAGTATCAATCGTACTCGCAGTACGAAACTTCTGCCCGTTGAACATTACCAGAAAGCTCTTACTCATTTTGGAATAACATCTTTGAAGCATTTTTAATGGGTATGTGCATGTCTTTTTGTGGCAATAAATTTGTTTTCCGAGGATATGATCCGAATTTGACGCATAACCGAAGACGTGTGCACATGTACCGACAGAGGGGAAAACCCGTGGACACGTAAATGCAACTAGGTACGCACGTAACACGTGCGCCCATCAGCTACTCGCGCGTGCAAGTAATACCCAAAGCGGTATAAAACTAAGACATGTACATGTACACATAATCAACGTGTGTCCACGTTAAGATTTTTAAGTGTACATTACGATTTTTATACACATGTCCCACTAAGGGCTCTGTACTCGTGAATATATATATATATATATATATATGGGTCATTATTATACAAGTGGTTTGATTGGATTACCACACTTGTGTCACCTTGGAATCTTCCTAAGGTGCCATGTCTTTCTCAAATATTCTCTGACTGTGGACCACTTAGAAGAGTACGATTGTGAATTAACAGGCACATGATTCAAGGATATTTATGGTGTGTCGTTTTTGATCGAAATTAACCAAAACCTTCCGGTAAATTCCACAGCAATGCTCGGATAAGGCAACTAGTTTTAAAAAAATTTACTGCAAGATTGGCCCCCCGGGGTCCCCGCATAAAATGGCCTTTTTAAAAAGAAAATTTTACTGCTGTATGTGCTCACCACACAAACACACACATACACACCCACCCAATATATAAATATATATATATATATATATATATATATATATATATATATATATATATATATATATATATATATATATATATATATATATATATATATATATAAAAGTCAAATGTAACGCAACACATTTTTATCATCAAAACCAGAAATCCCTCAGCCATTTTCATACTCTGTTCCTGGCACTGTTTCTCTGAGACACATAATACAGATATATTGATTATTTTGATTTTTATTGACATTTTGCGAAAATACGTGTAACCAATATTTTGGAAAGACTGTATCCGTCTGAAAGATAATAACGGTTCAGCACATCGGAACACCTGTGGGAACTTATGTTACTAGAACGTGTGTCTCTGATACGATAAAAGATACCTTTACTTTATTGCAAACTATATAAAATATAAATAAAATCAATTCAATCCAAAACAAGGTTTTTTTTTTTAAACTTAAGAAACTTAAAACTCAACGTAATAAAATAAGGCTCTTGGTTTTGGAGTATATTCTGACAAAGTACGAAAAAGGGTGTTTCAAGGTAATTAATAAATTAAAATAACTGGAGAACAACACAAATTAACATGATACTTAAATCTGTTGATTGATTTCTATAAATAAAAAAATGACTGGTTAAAAATAATGAGTAAATACGAAGTAACATACATGTATGCATGAACAAGACCATTATCTTAATGCATTCTGTTCGGCAAAGGGTTAATATGATAATTAAACGCATTTGGATAGTGTGCTATTAAACACATGTTGATAATGTAAGGCAATATTCATTTACATTTATAGCAGCAGTTTTATGGTAATGCCCGGCTCAAGCATAGTTCATCGACACATTGCACTTGAATCGTTTACTCAACGTGAGTTTGGAACGGGTCGTTTCAATCAACGACAATTCAAAATGTGCAAACAATCGAAATTAATTTCAGGGAGACACGAATGATGATTACACAATAACTGGGTGGCATTGGAATGGAAATATGGAAATGACATCAGCAGGCAGTTACAACCATTGCGACACAACAATATTTCGCCATGTTACATATTTTCAAAACAAAAAACTGATCAGTTAGGTAACACAATTCATTATACTTTATACAATGAAAATGATGGGTCTTAGATTAAGCGTCATTTAGGAGAATGCTACTTTTAGCTACTTTCCCATTTAGTGCTTTTGGGGCGGGGGAGGGGGAGAGTTCGCACGTTGTTCTCTTTATGGGTTGTGAGCCAGCACCAACTTAACATCCAAAATGCACCCCTTTGTCTCAGTATACTTTGCATACATCCCTCTTGGTTACACGGGCTGTTATATTCGAATGTAGTTTTATGATTTGTCATCTAAATGTTACAAAATTTGTGTGGTCATTTTGTCTGAATTACATGCATTGACGGATAGAAACACCGTATATCTCCTACAACAAAGATGTGGTCCAATAACAACTGCAGTTTCGCCACGTGCACTGACCCACTCCCAGTCCAGGAATGAATCCCGGTACTACACCAGATGAGACATGCTTGAGCTTCTCTTTATGTTTTACCAAAGTCCAGAACATAAATTGAGAATTGAGACATTCTTCTTGCATGAAAGGTAGCTTATGATGTTAGCTTTTGATCCAACGTTCTGATGGGGGATTACAATATGAAACGTTTACAATAATGCATATATAATATGGTTTAATTTAATTTTGTAACCAGTTTTGTTTCAATATTCGTCTTTCTATTGCTTTTTATGTAGTTTATGCGTGCCTCATATTTGTTTTGCCTATTACAACTCTCATGTCATGAGCGAATAATACAAAACATGTCTCTTTCGATTGAGCAATTTGTTTGTGCCCATTTTTCCTTATGCTCACCGAATTCACATGTATCTGTACAGGTTTTTTTTAGACTCTTCCATGCGTAAGAAAGTCATATGATGATTTGAATTAACCTTTTCCCACTTTAATGACCCCAAAAAAGCCCGTGTGTAAATTGCCAGTAAAAATGTCTTGCTAATAATTTTTCTGAGATTTGTACAGAAAGACTCCCATGATTACACGCACAGGTCAAAGGCTTTCTTAGAACGACTTCACGTATTGCTCCCAACCATTAAAGCTGTTGATTTCTGTAGTATACTGACTAGGAATGGGCCAAAATGGTACCAGTGCATTGCATATGTGTGATGTTAAGGCATATATACTCTGCAAACAGAACAAAATATATAAGATTTTTTGTACTCATAGTCATTCCTTGTAGGGGGGGGGGGGGTGACACATTCTCAACATCAGGGTGGGTGTGTGCCCCGGACATTTTTTATACAATACCCTATCTTAATCCTACACCAGATGTAAAAAGGTACCCTTTCTTAATCCCGTAATGTGTTGAGAGGAGTGCTACATTAGTGCATCCCAATTGTTACCCCTGTCCTAATCCAACTGTGTACATTTGGGGGGGGGGGGGGGCTTTCTAATCCTGAGAGTAATGAAAACAGGGCAGTTCCCGCGGCACATACCCAGTACAATCCTACATGGAAGTACCCCCCCCCCCCCCCGTTGTACCAATTTTTATACAATGCTTAAGATGGATACGGTGGACGTAAGGGTGTGACTGATATTAGTAACATATGTGTTTTGGTGCATTGGACTCATATATAGAAATGTTTCATTCAAGAGTCACAACGAGTCTTGTTTTATGGTGATACATTTTCTAACAGAATGGATTCAAATAGGCCTAAATTACCAATCACAAGGTTTGCGTATTTATAATTGTGTCGGATTTGCTTGGAAATCGTACAAACTTTGCATTTCTATAACTATGTACGTACCAATGGGTATATTTAACACATTTAGAGTGGTCACTTGAAAAAGCAAATTTTGCCTTGCCGGACTGACTAGATGCCGAATTCATGTTTACTAGCTGTCTTGTGGTTGCGTGGACAAATATGCATGTTTCATGTTGGGGCCATCGTTACATTGATGCACCTTCGAATCTCAGCCAGTCGCTGCATTACAGGATGTTTTGTAAGCGATAGCCTGTGAATTTATGGCTCACTTAAGTAAAGCGTACAGTTGAAAGCAACTGCAGATGATGCCCTGCATTGGAAACGAATTTTTGCATGACGCAACGACTAAAATGGCTCATCTCAAAATAAACTTTTACGCCGGTAACGTCTGCAGTTGAGAGCAAAATTGCATATGCACAATTTGATTGCATCAAACCTTTTCCTGCAATAAACACAAAATATCGTGCATTATGTAAACATATGTGTACCTTCCGTTCTCACATCAGAGTCCGATCTGTATATCGCAAAATTACGATTGAAATTTAGCCGTCTGGACTTATATAATAACACTATGTGGTCAACTTGTGGCCAGACAGGTACGATGTAAACTCACGAAACACTGCCCTTGTAGTTGTGCTCACTATTGCTGTTTCCGTCATGAACAGCAATGAAGTATGCATATTTTTCTTCAAATAATATTACAAACACATGGTCACATGCGTGATTTTGTTCGTAAAAATAGTTGAACCGCGTTAATTTATGTAATTTAACATAGTAATAATCAATTAGCCATAAAACTGACCTCAACATTGGCAGATGAGAAATATTGACCCACGTAGTACATTTGTAAACACGACACGGTATGAAAGTAAATCTGACAAAGAACCAGACACACACGCACACACACACACACAGACACACACACACACACACGCATACATATATATATACATATATATATATGCACGTGTGTGTGTGTGTGTGTGTGTGTGTGTGTGTGTGTGTAGTGTGTGTGTACAGTGTAAGGCACATCCTCGCATCGATACTTAAGGTGTATACTGTTTGCCAGCTCTGTCCTGACATTATCCAGAGCAGCCAGTGTAATTATTCTAGTTTCAACTGTTTAGTGATTAGTGATGCTTCCAACATAAACTAATTCCTACATATGCATGTGCCAACATGTTCTCTATGACTTGAGATAATGCAGCACCATATAGCAATTTACTCATTGCCACATAAGTATCAATATCAATTGGCCTTGTAAAGCAAGTTTTCCTCTAGTTTCTCGGATTTCAGAACGAAGCTAGGTAATATCGTTTTGATCAATGTAAAGCAGATTTATAGTGACACAATGTAGGTCTAAGAAGTGACACATAGAAAAGCACGCCGAACATTCGGTTGTCGACGACCAGAAAGTTGAAATGTCGTCTGCTTTGTCCGTTTTCTTTCAGTGTTGCCCTGTTGCCAACTATTTTCAAGCTTTTTTCTTCAAAACCTAAAATAGTCATATTTCTTTTCGCATGTGTGTTGCCTTCTCGGGTTGAAAGTGGCAGATTGCACAATAGACATCATAGAAATCATAGAAAAAAAGGAATATTGACACCATACAGGTACTTAACCTGCAACAATATATAAATGAATTGATTTATGTCCCATTAAATCTAATATTAAATAAACCAAAATACAGGGAATTAAAGAATACTGCCTGACTGTTAACCCTTTAGCTTTTGTGTGATACTAGAATTAGCTCAGTGTGCGGGCAGGCCTCATTTACAAAATCATCACAAACGTTTCTCATGAATGAGAATGCTAAACAACTATTGTGGGTCAATGTTTAAAATATTAATCTACTTGTTTAATGGTACAATTCCTTGTGGATTACATATTTATGATTATTTCGCATAACATTGTATGTGAACTCAAAGTTCAGAACCAGTATTCTTTGTTTTTCATAGTTCATTTCAGTAGTTTCCCCTATAATGGAAGCTAAAATGGCCCCAGATTATAGCAAATAATTGGTAAATTTTGAAATTTTCAGAGGACCACCTTAGGATTCCTTCAAATTTTATCTCCGGCGCAAGTTCAGTTAATCCCCTTCTCTTTACCTCTCTCGGAGAGAGGTCTCCAAATCTTTTCATTCATGAACTTGTCGCCTCTAGATAAGTCAAAACTTGAAGTGTAGGGTAATTAATTATGTCTTGAGCAAGTGGATATGAACAGGAAAATATTAGTTGATCTCTGCCTTCTCAATTTATCTCTTGGTGTCAGCCATAGAAAGATATGTGGAAATTGCAACATCTAGCTGATATCTTTCCGTTAAGGGTCTGTCATAAGTTGTGTTATTAATTACAACAGCTACCCCGTTTTGGCGCCACGGCTTAAATATCGGTAACGCCACACCATATTATTGTAATTTTAGTCACATGGTATATATCTTCTTTAATATCAGACCTACTGCGATACATATCTTCTTTGATATCAGAACTACTGATCCCCATCGTTGCATTTTGAAGGTTAAATATGAACATAACTCATACACATTCTCTCTCTCTCTATCTCTCTCTCACACACTCACTCTCTCTCTCTCTCTCTCTCTCTCTCTCTCTCTCTCTATATATATATATATATATATATATATATATATATATATATATATATCATGAAACGCTTTTTTTGTTATATTCAGCTTTTACATTTAATACCACATCCTCAAATATTGTATCATATCATTTAAATATCATACACATTCTCTCTCTCTCTATCTCTCTCTCACTCTCTCTCTCTCTCTCTCTCTCTCTCTCTCTCTCTATATATATATATATATATATATATATATATATATATATCATGAAACGCTTTTTTTTATATTCAGCTTTTACATTTAATACCACATCCTCAAATATTGTATCATATCATTTAAATATCATTCGATGAATTTAATCATATTATCAAACAATTATAGATATCAGTAAATCAATGTAATCATATTAAGAAATGTGTTTAAAGTTTAAATACATGTTTGTCGACTTGATAAAATTGAATTTAACGTATCATCAAACATACTTCATCATAACATATATTGCATGTGGACATAAGTTTAAAACTATTTTGGCATATGCTAAAATCGATTTGATCATGTAACAGTACACACATAACTAATCATATAATTTCATGATATGTTAAAATGTTTAAGAAATTTCAATATTAATCGGCCTATGAAGATGCTCACCTGGAGGTTTGTTCGTGCGTCTGATTTAGATTGTTGATTTAGTGAAATTGCCATTACCGAGTCTGAAACTTGTGTCAAGCATATCTTCAAACGTGTTTGACCTAATTTACGGTCACAGATGTTGATACGAATAATGATCAGCATAGGGAGTTGCACACCAGTGGCTGCATTCACAGAGAGTTTGATCTGATCCAGAATTTGATCATACAATTTAAATCTGATGTACTTTTTACCCCAAGTACCTTATCTTTGGTCTATATTTGATTCAAGCTTGCAGTTTTAATCAATAGTACCCAGTCTGCAGTTTGTTGACAGAAGGGACCGGGTATGCAGCTCTCACAGGTTATTAAAGGCCGTATATGGGAGTGTCGTTGACCTACATGTACAAAATATCATTAACTTTTTAATATTTAAACTACTGTCAAATGATTATTGCAGGCTTCAATCCTAAGTATTACCTATTGCCACAAAGTTTAATAATTGGATAGAAAAATGGTTCCCTGCCCCGCGCATGTGTATAATGAATAATCTCGATTGCATTAAATAAAATAATCATTTGGTATGCTCGTTATTTATTCACCAAAGATCTCGTGTAATTTCTTTTGCTTCTCTACCAGCGTGTAACAACTAATTGGTTTGCAGGTATTTTAGTCAATCTGTGTTATATGGTACTGTAGTTGTCATGATATTTATGCCAGTCATTTGATTTTTTTTTCTAATTTCTGAACGCATGAAAATACTCAAAGGTTGACAATTCAACAATAAGATATTTAATTCAAGCTGTAAAAGTGGTTTAATTATAAATGTGAATACTTAGATCCAAGTGTACAGCAAACTGTTGAATCAATATATGTGCCTAGTGCCATCATGCAGAGATTGTTACCAAAAGTTTGCTTTAAGTAATGGGCACAAAATGTATTTTCACACATGTAAGGTCATGCCCCAATTATATATCATATTGGGTTCACCTGTCTAGATGTGATGCGATGTGATGAACCGATGGTTACCAAACTACGCGTAGTGCATCACATTCTATCAATTACGTGTATGTTGGCTGATACATGTACCTGGCATCATACATCACGGTCATCCTATTATACAGACAGGACCAAGGGTTCCACATCAACCATGCAGTTCTCACCCCCCGCCCCGCCCCCGCCCCGTCCCCGCCCCTAATATTATGACCTCTACTTGACTGGGTACTCATGTTTAAAATGAAGTCTTCTGTAGTTCCTCCTGTATTTCAAAACTTATTTACTGAAGTTGCGCCTATTCATAGTCGTAACGCACGTCAAATTCATCATATATATGTATGTATATATATATATATATATATATATATATATATATATATATATATATATATATATATATATATAAATATATATATATATATGTGTGTGTGTGTGTGTGTGTGTGTGTGTGTGTATGTATATATATACATATATATACATATACGTATGGTTCGATTCAAAATTTTGAAAATTTTATGCTTTCACAGCCAAATGAAATTATAAACGGGTAGGATTAGTGGGTAACAATCAACCATGTTTTGCACCTTTAATGGTAAAGACAGCCCACTTGAATTTAATAAGTTGTGAACGTAAAACATCAGCAGATATGTAGATGCATACTGTGTAACAAGTTCTTGCTTGTGATGACAACACTTAAGGAATTTATGTTAACTAAGATATGCACAAATATACGTAAAAATAGCAAATTCAAACTTATCCTGACAAAAATATTCTTTAAATATTCATGTAGCGTAGCTGGAAAGAAACCAAATGGACTAGGCAACACGTATTTCAACTTATATGAAATAAATTGGCCTTTTAAATATGGTCATAAAGTTATACAATGTAACAGATAATCGTAATCCACTACAGTGAGGACTAATGATCAGAAAGAAGCCACTACTAAAAGCAACACTTATGCTGGATGTCTGAGCAATAACTTTAACAAAAAATAAAATTTGAAATAACTTTATTAAAAGTTTATCTCGAAAGTATATATATATATATTATAACGATTTAACACGATAATACGATTTTCTTTGCATTCCAGCTCAATTTTTGTTTTTTGTTTTTTGGGGTGAGCAAACCGACCTATATTATAAATCACTCAAGTTAAGTATACGGTAAATTTCAGAATTATCTTTCTTAAGTATTAGGTCTATCGTTTTGCTTTTTTGTTTGGCAAGTGGATGGTATGTGTAGTGCAAAGTATTAACATTTTTACAAATTCCTAGTCTTACTTGAACCGAAAGCCAAGATCCTGAAATTGTATAATCCAAAGGTCCAGCTGACACAAAGTTGAAGTAGTATTGTAGAAGCATGATTGATTAAATGGTTCTGAACCAGTTTGCTACGCATGTTCAAAGAGTACGACCAATTTCAGGACAGACGTGTCAGAACCTGCAGTACAGCTATAGAATTTGCAAGCACACACCCCAAAAGTACTCTACAAACACAAATATTCCTTTGATGTAAGCCACCCACTTGAACCATTCAGTGCAATTATAATTACCATCGACATAAGTTCAGGACATTTACACAGACATTTTATCCATTAAAAGGCAGCAAGACCTAAACTGATCAGCATCCAGAGTCTAGACAATATAGTTTATGAAATTGGAAAGTGTTTGAGACATGTAATTGCAGCATGACATTGTGTTAAAGAATGGAATGGAAACATTTTCAAACACCCAACCATTTGACTTATCTGCATTGCCAGAATAGCTAGAAACTGCAAGCACAGTGGACAAAAGGTGCAATACGGTGGTAAAAAGTTCAACATAATGGAAAAAATGTCTGCAAAAAAATCTTCCGCCTGTGGCATGCCACCAGTACATTGCACCATGACTGATTCTGTAACGCAGGCAATAAAAAGTGCAGCGTGGTTGTGAAATGTGGAGAATAAATAGTTTTCCACCGTAAATTGTATACCAAAAATATCAATTCTTTTACGAATAAGTTAATCAACCCATAACAATTCAATTTATCTACTAAACAATGACACACTAAGCAAGAAAGAGAAAAACAAAATAAAACACAGCACTGGAACCAAAATTTGGCGCAATAGTAAAAAGTACAGCTGTACTCAACTCTATCTAAATATTTTCTACCCGTTGATATATATCAAATATAGGCACAGCCATGTTGTAATTCATACAAATTCTCAAATAGAGGCTGCGTGTACTAGAAGTCGCACAAACAGATTGATAGTAATCCCATGAGTTTTGTCTTTGAAAATTAGGGTGGCGTGTCCTCTACTTGCACGCTTCACTATGACCTATCCATGTTTTTTTAAAGTTACATGATATATTTCCCTGCCCGCTGCTGGCTGTGCACCGCCAGCATATTTCATCAACTTGTCTTTCATGAGAGTATCATTTAAATTTTCTTTTCCGCGTTTACGTAATAATCTCGTTTAGTTTGAAAAGAATCTGGCAGTGGTGTTTGGCCATCACCGAATCACTCAATAATTCATAAAAATAGAACAAAGTTTCAGGTCCCCCCCCCCCCCCCCGCCGTGTTGCACAATTCAAGGTCTTGGGGGTACCCAGAAGTGCTCCTGTGCGATTGCCAAATAATTCCTTAGCAGTGTCAGGAATAAACCTTTCAAGGTTTTCACAAAAATCAAAGTCCAAAATTACATGTACCAAGACGTGACTGGAACGACAACTGTATCCAGAATACCTTTGAAGATATTTGACATGTAAATTTTGCAAGTATGCCTAATAAGCATAAATTCAAATATCACAACTGTCAAGTTCATTTTATTGGATGAGCCTATTGCATAAACCTATGGATTGAAGTAAATTTGGCACTTCAATTTATGATACTTTTTAAAAAGTTGTCTGTAAAATCAAATCAAAATGTGTGCCCAGAAAGGTAAAATAGTAATTACATATTGTCTTCATCAGATACAGTGAGTGTTTCAAGCTTTGAGTATGGGATGTCTTCATAACCCCCATAAATACAGGTGTAATTGCAACTGCTGCTGGTACACGTACGAGTATGAGTATGGTGCATGTGATAGAATATACAAAACTTGTTGCATTTGAAATTATGCTAATTAGATGTATTTTACATTTTCACATTATGGATATCATCAAAAGTTATGTACTGTCGGCCAAGTACACAATTGGAAAGTCCATTTATACAATAAACTTCCCTGCAATGGACACCCTTAGGGTAGGCTAAAAGTGCCCTCTAGAAGGAGTCGGCCTCTCCAGACACGATCGGCATTTTTGGGGAGTATGCACGCGTATGTACATGGACATGTAGATATAAAATCATATGTTAATGCATATCCAATGTATGTATGTTATTGTAATAAGAGGGGAAATAACTGGAAAAGTTCATAATTTTGTAATTTAGTTCGAAATTCTGCCCATTCACAACGGGGGCACCAGAAGCTCTTTGTTTCAGGTGTTAAAGATAATACAAGATTGATCTATATATATATATATATATATATATATATATATATATATATATATATATATATATATATATATATATATATATATATATATATATATATATATATATAATACATGTATATATAAAGTTGAGACATTAAAAGTTATCGCCGGGCGGTCTAAGCTGATCCATATCAAATGGAAGCCTTACACTAATATCCCACATTGTTGTTATGAAAGTAGCCTTGGTCCCATGAAAAAGCAAATTTCGTTAATAGTTGGATCGCAGCAACAATCCCGCAACTCTTTCAATCCAGGCCCTTAACATCGCCTCCAATTTAGCATAACATGTTTTCCTGTCCATATATAATGACGGGCAACGGAAAAAAAAGCGGACGAGATCCTCTATAGTATTCTTACATAAATCATACCTTGCATCTGCCATCCCCACCTCTCCATGTTCTCTTTATCACTGAGGCAACTAATTCTTGCTTAAAATTGTATTTGCATTGTATAAAAACCGTTATTTTAAGTAAATATTGATCTGGAAACGTAAATCTCTTAATCTAACGGTTCTAATGAAATGGAGAGCTGTCATCAAGGTCCTGCAAATAAACTACATAACTGTTTAAACCAAATTTTATGACTTTATTGTCAATTTACTGCACACATATTTTCTTAGACGCCAAGCCTTTCCCTGTGTTTTGTTTTTCCATAAATAAATTAACAGTATGTCTCAGTTGTACCATGTCCAAGGCCATAGAAATATTTAAGTAAGCTAGCCAGGGTTTAAGTTTTGATTTTTCCTCTTGGACCTTACCCCTTCGGATTGAAAGAATAAAGGGAAAAAAATAGAAAACGACATAATTTTTGTTTATAAATCTCTAAACAACGATCTTTCTGGCTTGCTTTCTAGCCTTCGCCTGATATTTCTTTTTTTTTTTTTTTTCAAAAAATGACATAAGTTGAGCTTCGATAACGATTGTTAAGTGTTTATCGACGTTTGACGTTAAGGTAATACCACAGCAGTTATGTGGGCCCTCCTTATGTCCCCCGCATGTAAAACCTTACCAAACCTTTGTACCATTGATCGGCAAAACTCGGTTTAAGTTCCAAAAGTAAGAAAACTCTACGAGGTGTAAAAAGATGTCTCTTATCACTGTTTACAAAAAAAGAAAGGTATCGAATACACAGATGTCACTAATCGACACATGAATTGTTTCACATTCCAATTTTGTTATTATATCCACAAATTGTCATTATGGACTGAAAGACTATGGCAGGCCAAGCCAAGTCAACACCAGTACACATTTTCTTCAAGCCCGAAGTCTTTCAAACCAGAGAGTTGGAATGTATGTTGCCAGGGCGCAAGCTAATTAATTGTACATGCTTAATGGTTACATAAGAAAGTGGAGGTAAAAAATAAGACACTGCTTCGATAACAGTAACCAGACTCTAGTTGCAGAGGATAAGCATCGTGGAAGAAAATTCGGTGAATTTAGCATTGAAAATCCTCATCTTCTGTTTTCATGCCATTGGATGTATCTGTGGCACAAAGTTTTGAAGTTAAGGACGATGTAATCCATTAATTGTCTTTGATTGGCATAAATATTAAAATTATGTCAAAACCAGAGGACCAACTTCAACCATTGGGGTAAAATCATGGCACTAATTGTCTTTCTAGCTACAGCCGTCTCCGAAAAAAAAAAAAACTTTTTTAAGAGAAAATTAAGTGGGGATTAAAGATATTTGAGAAAACAGAATGTCTGTATTATGATACAGACATAATGAAGAATTACTATTGTGTACTTGTTTTGAGCTCTGAGTAAGCTACATTTTCAAGTTGTTTCAAGAGAATCTGGTCGATGGTATTGAACGACAGACATGTACATGTACATATTTGCACTACTATCCGTACACTACCCATTCAGGCATGTTCTTTTGATTGATCGTTAAGTCATAAAAATCTTTAAGAATCAGTAATGGACAATAGGGTAACATAAAGGGGCAATATAGCAGAAGCAAACTTAAGGCATATTTTAACTACGTTTAAAGAAAAAACAGTCTCCGAGAGGTCAGAACTTGAAAAGAAAAGAAAAGAAAAATTGAAAATTGTACAAGTACCAATTTGACAAGGTTAGATTTGTTCCCTATTAGGTAGCTATCCACTTCACACTGGGTCATACGCAAATGAAGTTTCCAGGGATGTGTCCTCCTTAGCCTTCTCGGCTGGCCCCATGGAAGACAGACCCGTTCTCTCCATCTTAAGGTTTCATGGTAGACAGATTACGTCAGATCTGGTGTTGCCAAAAATAGTTATTGCTGTAACATCTTTTACTACCTGACAGGCGTGCAATCTAGAAGTGGGGAAGAAAATTGGCTCAGATAATTCAATTACGCCGATCCAGTAAAGTGTCTTACCTACACCTAAATGGCCTTATGTGCTACACCAGTCAGCATCAGTCTTTTCACTGAATACAAGAAAGGCTTCACCTGAAAAGGTAAATTGGCTGAACTAAGTTCAAATCTCTTCAGGTAGAGATTTTTTGAACTGGAATGGTTAAATGGTATGAAAATTCTTTTCATGTAGAGTCCTTCTTGTATTGAGTGAATAGCCTCGTGACAATGGTTCCGCGAACGATTTTGAGAGGGTCAAAATGTAAGTTGTTGACAGATAGATGAGGATTGATAAAAAATGTAGAGGGGATCGTCTTCCTCTGAGGACGTGGGACATCATGTTCTCTGTCTATTCTGAAAACAATAGCTTAATAGTAAAGAAAAGAAAACTAAAATCTCAGGACCTGCAGGAAGGAAAGTCTGTTGACATGAAAGACGCAGTATTTCATAGAACGCTTTGTGCCAAGTACAGGATTTACCTTGGATCATGCATACATGTAATATGAAATTAGTCATAGTTTGTACATCCCACGAAACATCCTTGTTCCATACGCTATCTGAATTTCGGCATGCTAGTTCCGAATCCCGTTGGTTGGTTGGTTATTTTCTATAATCATTTATGGAAAGTTTAAGCTATGGTGACTTTAGGCCAATCAAGCCGCCCAAGAAACAAACACGAGGAAATGCGTCAATCTTTATCGGCATCATATTTCTGATTGGAACACCTACTTGTGTACTGCCGCGGCTAGTCATTGCAACAGGTGGATTGAATTTTACATGAATTTTAGAGAGTTACTGATACTTTCATCATTTTCGACTGTCTTATAACTGCAAATAAGCATGACCAACGATGAGGCTCGAGATGGCACATCATGGTATGCTAATTCACTGGCGTATGTTGTAACCTAAGCTCGCTAATCAACTACAATCGCAGGGGCAATAGATTGCCTTGACTTTCTAATTCATCACACACGAAAGAAGTATAAAGTGCTCACTAAATATATTCAGTTAGGGGCCATCCATAATTGTAGGCATTTTCACCAGTGCACAAAAGTCACATTTTTTAGACCCTCACTCCCCCTTGCAAGTGTACACTTGATGAAATCAACATTTTATATTTGCTAGCTTATCTGATTTTCCTGTTAGAACATTGCTTGAGCCTAGTGAGATAGTTCTGTTGAAAAAAAATGTAACTATTTTTGTACCTATGATTTTCATTTTATATAAAGAGAATGAAACAAATTAAATGCCAGATCAAGAATATACTTTTTGTATATTAGTGGAAGTACTAACATGAGGCCTACCTCAGAGACAAGTAGCATCTTGTTGTTCAATATACATGTAATTAACTTCCAAACGACATATCATTTAAATGCATGAATACAGAGATACCAGTCCTGTATATAACTTTGTATTTTTTCACATGTACATTAAAATGCATTGCTCTATTTTTATCGCTGTCAGTGTCAGTCACTTGAGTCACATTGTTTCACCATATTCCAATTTCTTTCGTCTGCCCCTTGTACGTTTGTGGCCGGTCAAACTTTGGTGTTTCAGTAGTTTATAACGGATATCAAAAGACACAACGCACACATATAACTTGCTGTGGTCTTTTTAGCAACATGTACCGACAATCTGAGCCTAGCTCCCTCTGGAGGAGATGTGAAAACATGGCGACTCTTCTTGCATTTTCCATGTTTTTCATTGGACATATGTTGATCTGTACTTTAAACATGCTTGTAGCAGTTTCAAATTTTGATATTGGTTCAGATTCTGCTGTTCAGGTGTGATAGGAGGCAAATTTCACCGATCTCCATGAGTTGGTGTCCAAACTCCTTTGGCCTGGACAGGGGTAATTTGGCACTGATACCCTTGATCATGAAAATGTGGCGACGAAATGTCGTAACTGGTGGTACCTGGATACAGCTTGACCCCCAATATCTCTCTTTGCTTTGCCATCACCAGAAACAGATTGACATTCGTCTTTGGAAGCAGTACACATTTCTGTGTGTGTCCTCATACTAGCAAAGTTTCATGTTTCGCCGGATATTCTTTAGAAATGTGTGTTTCCTTCCTGCCCACATGTATGTCAGTTGCTTCCTTGAGACGGCTTGCTGCAGCAGTATTTTGTCGTTATGGCTGAAGAAAGTTGTATATTTTTTAATTTAAGATGCTTCCTATTTAGGGAAGGTTAGTAATAACACAGCCCCGTACCTGCTACAGTGTGACACTGCAAAGAGCTGCCACTCCTTACCTCCGCGTACTGTGAGCTGCATGTCCATGCATCTTCACAAAGTCAACTTTTGTGTTGATAAGTTCAGGATGTCTCTCTTGTACAGGTTTCGGGTCTCGTTTGGAGTAAAAAGATTTTCATTCTGGTTCCTTCTGACCTTGCATTTCATCAACTTTCTCTGCTGTGTCATCGGTATTATCAAGTGTCAGTAGGTCCGCTACTATTCCAGGATAAAAAAAAATGTCCAACATCATTAATGATGAAACATTTTCCACCACCAGAAAAGGAATATAATCAACAAAGTGCAGTACTACTTCTTTTACCCGCTGATCACTTATTTCACAAGCATTCCCAAGATGACTGGCGGTATGCCACGTTCTCCTTGTCCGTAGACAGCATCTTTCAGGTCTGATAATCTCAAACGTTGAACAGATAAGAGTGGATAAAAGTGTAGATAAACACCACTGTTGCTCGCTTCAATGGGTTTCTCCTATGACATTGACCATGTAAGGGGAGTTTAATTCTTTCCGTATACAGTAAAACTGTCATTGCCAGTTTCCTTATTGCACGATCTAGCTTTCAGTGCTCTCACAGCTGGGCGTAATTAATTGGTCAACTGCCAGATCTAGAATTTCCTTCACAGATATGCAGCCTGTGTTATGGCATTTAGTTTTTGCTGACCTGTCTGCATTTGCTTTACAAGTGAATCTGCTTTCACTTTCACATCACTGATCTTTTGCAAAGTACTATACACGATTTTTCAGCATTTGCTAGAACAACTGTAAGCTTGCTGTCCTTCTTTTGAGAATATGGATCTCCCTTTGTAATCCCTCAGCAGCAACACATACTCGGCATGTGATGCTGTAGCCCTGTTAAGTAGTTGTATAAAGTCTGTGCGGGATTTGATTTCAGAAGTCAGGAAATCAGTGGCGGAAACACCAAGTTCGCTGCACAAAACAAGGATCATGTCTAATTGCATTTGGTGTCTATAGTGTTTCATTTGAGAAAAATTCAGACATTGCCCCGCCAATTGTCGTGGTCTGCTGCGATGTATCTTTTGTTGTTTGTTCATGTTCTGATGGTGAAATAGACAAATGTTTGTCATTTTACACGTAGTGATCGGTGTTCTTGACTTAAGGATGTTCATCTTGCTTCCAATTCTGCAAGTACATATGTATAACATTATTTATTATTTAATTTATTGATAGTCAACATTAAATTTTCATGCTATAAACATTTTGTTTCTACATGTGTATTAAATTTTGTTTTTCATCTTCCGTATGAGCAAACTGGCACAAGTGTTTCTCATGCAAAATTAAACTTTATATATAAATTAACTTCAACGCAGTTCACATAAACGACAAAAGTGCATAAAACTACACTTGAGATGCTTTAATGCCTTTGTTGTCCATAGACTTTCCACATCCTAAATGCGTTTTTTTTTCTAAATACATGCGCAAAAAAACTGTGTTCAAAAGCATCCCACCAGAATGGTCACAAATGCAGCATGTTACGTGCACAAACTTGGAATCAAGGACAGCAAACTCAGCATTTAACTGTTTAAACATAAACATGAATATCCTTGCGTCATGGCATACATATATCGCGAGATGTATAGTGGTTGTACTAAAAGAAACATAAAAGACCAGCGGTTATATGGAACCGAAGTCAGTATTAAAATTAGTATGCATACACATGTGAAAATCACGTCCTTTTTGTTTTGTAACTTTCTGAACATGTTCTCAATATGGTCTTGTTTCTTTGATTTTTTTTTCAAATTGCCCACAGCGTTTGCTATTGTACTACGAACAAAAACTTTCAGATCACTTTGACTGATTGTCTTGGTTTTCCTCCATTCTGATTGGAACTGTTTTTGCACAGCTTGTTTCGACCCACTATAAATGTGCGTTTCAAAATACGCATTGATTGATTATTCATGCACAGATTGAGGGTTTTTAACCATACACTTTGCATCTTTGGCAATTCCTCGCAATAAGTTTTCATCAATACAATCCAGGCACACCTCCATCTTTGGCTACCTGATTTGAAAATGAAAACTGGCACAGTTCATGTACCAAGCCCACTACATAGGTTGAAGCCGAAAGCTCAGAAGCTTCCATGACAACAAATTGGGTCTATAGGGAAAAAGCTACTCCTCAGTTGGCCACTTCCACGTTTACCTGTAACTTTTGAGTATATCTACAGCGATTAAGATGGAGAGTTAGTGGAGGTGTCAACAAACTCCCCTTAAATACTCGCATTTAGTGTTTTCAGTGACACTTGGCCTCAAACTAGATGCATCCTGAGCCAAAGGAAGGCGATGAAAAAATTATATGCAGATGAACAGTGACAAACTACAACCTTTGTAATACATACATGTACAAACTGAATTGAATGAAGGTGGTTGTGCCATACAAAGCTCACCTATTTTTCTACTTCACTCATTTTCTGTCCGTTTCTCTTCCTCAAAATCTTTTTCTCCTGCTTGAAACTCCATAGGAAAATAGAATAAACTACAGTGGGATTAAACAAAACATTGTTTTACCAGGTGTAAAGGGTAAACTTGGACTTGACACCCCCCCCCCCCGTGTGCGTTTTGTACAATCGTGAAAAGTCGATGTTTTTGGCCTGACCCCTTATGGGAATTTACAAGAGTTTTAGTTTCAGTTACAACGCGTAACACCAGTGCCTTGCAGCAATTTTTGTTAAACCGGGTGTGGCACAAGAAAAGGACTTTTATCTTGATATGACAGAAGCACGTGCTAACCATCTGACAGTGTAATACAAGCAACACTTGTAAACACGTGCTACTCATGCATGAGGCGTGTGTACCCACGCGTCAACTGCTAATCAAACCCAGTTTCTCTCACACATATTAATTAGTAGTATTAATTAAAAACAGACCTTATGATGTAGTTTTCTTGATTGTAGCATTATTGTGTCAACGTTAATGATACTGATTAGTTCTCAGCCTACAACGGAACATTATTGTAAAACAACCTCAGATTATTGGAAGAGCAACGTTGCCGTCCTTAACCTGGTGTTACACAAGCTTACCACTCTCAACTTTTCTGATGCGGAAATTGTTGCAAAACGTGGACGGTGATTACATAAATACAGAGGAAGCTACATTTTATATGCAAGTTTTACATTCAGCAATGCACAACATGAAATACAAACGAAATCACCCCAACATGCTCTCATGATGTAGATTGCATTCCGTTTTTTCGTTATTGTACTACCAACGCTCGCATAATACAGCCTGCTGACACGGCGCGTTGGCCAATAGAACTTAAACATGACCATTATAGAAACGTTATAGAGTGTACTGGCATGCATTTTTATACGCCAGAACACATAGTATGTATTCGGTGAAAGTTTCAACATTTCCCTCCGGTAACCCAACATTTGGTGTTACAGATGAGTCGATCGTCACAGCTGTTTCAAAAAAAAAGTACAAGAAGAAAATGAATCATTCCCAGGTCCCGTGGAATAACAACATTTGATTCAGTATCTACAAACTTCTGCGCATATGATGCAAAGCTTTGCAAACATGACAGAAACTATGAGACAAATGTTGTAAATACGGATGAAGAGGATTGTGTGTTGCACTTAAAATGGTTAACCCTCACATCCAGAGTCAAAGCAAAAATGAGCAAACAGCTTCCCTTAACGCGGGTTGAGAATTTAAAGCCCACCACGCGCCAAAGAAACTGCTGACATTGACAGGGCCCGTTGTCTTTTTGCAGCTCTTCTGCAATTCCAATTCAAGTTGGTTTATGATAGAGAAAAATTGAAACATTAACGGACGACATTTTACATCCAGACACTTTTAGTCGTTTGGGCGGGTAAGGCTTAAACCAGAGATTCTGTCATAATGTTGTCAATTCTTGTCGCCTATGCCGGGGTGCTTATTTCTTGCAAACCCACAGATTCCATTTGACCTATAGTCAAGAACTAAAAACTCACTATCTTCGTCTTTTCCATCCACCAATGATCGATAATTATGATATTGTGCATATATGATGCCCTGGATGTCTTTGTGAACTTAAAGATAATCCTGGGTGCGGGTGCCTTGCGTGTAACAGCAGCATTGCAGGAACACAGTTTGTACGAAAAAATCAACAAAATAATCATTGATATTAACTTGGTATTCGTCTCATTAGTTTTAGCTACACAAAACATCAATTTATAAAATGAGAGATGTGTATCGAAGAAATTGAGTGAAAATCGGTACATTTTGTCACAAAGCAGTCTTCCTTTCAGCCGTTGCCAGTTACGCACTTATTTCTTTCATTTTCTTATTTGTCTCTGTAACTTCTTCAATTGCCTAATAAATTGACCATGGATGGTTGAATGAACATTCATATAGGTATGTTGGTTATACCAGCACAAATGCTTGTAAGCTGTTTTCAACAGGGGTTCCATTTTACTCTTATACCTAATACAGCCCAGAAAATAACCAGTTTAACAATGACCAGTTTAAATGTAGCTTTCGATAACATTTTACTCTGAACAAGGAGGGTAGAGTGAGTCACTCTAACCTGCTTGCTCTGAACAATCGAACCAGAAGTTGTAAAATTAAAAAGTTATCACACATATAAACACATTGTAAAATGTATCAAAATTATGCCTGAGACAGCGACAGCTTGATAAAATTCAATCTCAGAATCCAAGAAACGTGACCTTATTATAATACATGTATATGTGAAGGTATTATGCAAATTGCCAGTTAAAAATCTTATTCTTGCGGGCTTTAAAATATTGGTCGTTAAAAACTTCGTGTCATTTTGTTATAATCCAAAATGTTTTATGGATTAATTGACAATTAATTTATGTTGATTTCCATGCCAAGTTTATTGATAATCAAAATAAATACAGAACCGTTGAAATTCGACTCTTCCATCGTAATACCTTATATCATACACACATAGTGTCCGCTGATAGCACTGGTTACTGAAACTTTGCTTCCTTTTCGATAGCCACCATGATTTTTCTTAACTAAATGATCAATCCTAAGGAACAAAACGTCAACGTACTGAACTGTACCTGTGCACATTGAAGATTGCCAGACAGTGTTTGGTGTCGTAATGTCGTGATTCTTATTTCAACTTGTTGTTTCCATTGTTCAGTGGAACCGATATTTCACTAGTCGATAGCTTTCTTTGTACTGGGTACACACTCAGAATGTTCTGGCCGGGAAATCTGCTGACAGAGTTCGTAAAGGATTCAATATATCGGCACATCCGTACAACATGTAATGTAAAATTATTTCAAATTAGTTGAGAGACATATTGAACTATACTCCCACCTTCCGACAAATCACATATTATTATTTTATGTGCAGTTTTGTCAAGGATGATTATAATTGATGAAACAATTTCTGAATATCATTTTAATGTGCGAAACAAGCTAAGACAGTCATCTTTTAGCTCGATTTTTAAGCGTTTTAATGTTACACATTATGTAAGAATGGTTTAAGTTATGTTAATTTTGACATTTCTCATTTCTCTTAACTTTACAACTTCAAGGCCTCCGTCCGCTTCACTGAGAAGGCGGCTCTGACGGTGTGATGATTTTTCAGTCTCTGCCATTCAAAGTGTTTGAATCCCTCTACGGCATTTGTTGAATAACGACTCTGAATATAAGCCTTTCCAGGTCAGAATAACACTTATTGAACAAAGTAAAGTTATTGACTTGGACCGCTGCGCTTTGATATTTCGATCTAAAATTCTGATCCAAAGCATTTTCCATTAACGAAGCATTCTGGGTAAAACAGCATAAAGCAGACTTTATTTGACATCCGGTCCCTTGCCGACTTTATGAGGGCAAAGGGATAAACAAGGGTGGGCTAACGTTCAGTATTCCCCACGGCTTCAGCTGTATGCTGAAGCAATTGTTTGCTTAAAGTACATTTCAACAGGAAATCTGTAATCAAATTATTCAGCTCAAAAGAAGCTACCTTTATAGGACACATTTGGTGAAGTGTACTCCCAGCGCATGTTACTATGCCAAAATTTTGCGACCGAGTTGTTCGTTGTATTGTAGATGAACAAACCTTTACCAGCAATGTTCGATCCTACGCCATCACTATGATGATGAAGGTATATAACGCATTTTAGATCTCTTTTAATACTCATGGAATATATTGGTTGATATTCTTCGAAGTAACAGAAGAAATACACACAGCGTAACAAGGAACAAGATAAGGTTTGCTAACACAAACCTTTCATCTCGCCACGCCTTTATTTTTTATATTTTTTTTTGGGGGGGGGGGTTCAACTTATCGGCCGCTGGCATTGAATAAAGGGGTTTCTGTATTGCTGTCAAAAACTGATACCGGGCTTTCTTCAAATAACCACGAGAGGACAGCGATGCATTTTATTCTTGTACAAATTAAAAGCCAGAGTAATGAGTGTTGCTTCAAAAACCCTGATTATGCAAGTGAAACTTTTTTTTTTTTATAAAAAGAAAGAGTGAACTGATGTTGATAATACAAATGCAAATATTCCAAAGTCACACAACAAGTTGCAAGGGATAATCAATTTCTATTACGAATGCCCTTTTTGGAGATGTCACAAATTGATAGATTTCATCTCCTGCCTTGAAGTAGTGATACAATTACACACCATCTATCTCCCCATCCTATAATTCTGAGCGAGAATAAAAGGTAGCTGTATCTGCCAGCATTATTTGCTTTCCTAGTCACACTTTCAGGTGCTCACATTTTCTTTAGAGGGCAAAGAGTATGCCTGCGTGCACCAAAGATAGGCCAGAAAAATTCAACTCAACGATTCTGGCAAATCTTGACTCTCCAACCTCCGCGGGCCAGATTTGCTTACTGGAATAAGGGGAAGTGCGGATTTACAAACATGCAGTATGTGGAGAACACCGGGTCACCTGCAGTGATTGACATTAAAATATGGTGCGGATTTCGGAGCAACTGAGACTAATTTGGATGATCAATCATGGAGACGCCAAAGCCTTTGGATATGTGCATAAGAAGAAATGCCCAGTTGCAATATATTTGGAAATATGAAATGTGTTAATAGGCAAAATAATCTGCCCTTTCGTACACACGGTAGATTTACCAAAGTGGTGGATAACCCTACCATGCGGAAGAAACAGTTGATCAGGGAATCTGTGGTCCACATTCATTGATATGAGTGATCGACAGGGCTAGTAGTCCCAAATATGTTAACCCTTTGCGTCCTAATTACAATGTCCTATTCATCATAATTTTTACAATTTGGCTTCCTAGGTCCTTTTAAAAGCATGTTTCATTAACGACTTTCCTGTATATACAGACCAATTAAAAATATCTAGGTCTACTTAATTCAACAGTTCCATCCGCGCTTTGGGCGCTCTGCCAAAGAGCATACAGGGACGCTGTAACTAAGTTTACAAACCAGCACTAAATGAGTTAACATGCACAAAATGGCAACCACTGCCACCTTGGCCTACATGAATTATCTGAGCAGATAAGGCGATAACTTTATCCGGATTTGACATTTGCCCTTAGGCAGGATAGGTACGAACGCTGAAGGACAACGTTGCATTACAAGGGTGCAGGAATTGGACAGGATTTATGCCAAAGAAAGTTATCATTAAATGGTGTCCAATTCAATATTTGATTTATTCTTTATAAAGTGTCTATCCGTATATTGGTTACAAGCATGTTGGTTGAAGTATGTTTTATGTCCTTGTTTTCATTTTATGACTGGTTGGTTTTTGCAATTCTTTATCTGATTGGTTCAAACAATCCACCTTACGATGTTGAAAACATCTCATTGACTCGAATGAGCGGGGCCAGGTCAGTAGGATCATTATCGTGACCCGATTGCCTCCGGATTTTGCCATCAGGCTGTATTCGAGTAATTTTGGATATAGGAAGGGAGGGTTGTCAGGAATGTGGGCCAGTGCGCAACGCTCCCAGCATAAACATACATAACGTAGAAGGCACTGCCGCATCAGCGCCCTCTGTCTCACGCTTAGGTTAATAATAATATTAATAATAATAATAATAATAATAATAATAATAATAATAATAATAATAATAATAATAATAATAATAATAATAATAATAATGATGATGATAATAATAATAATAATAATCATAATAATAATAAAAATGATAATAATAATAATAATTATTATTATTATTATCATCATCATCATTATTATTATTATAATTATTATTATTATTATTATTATTATTATTATTATCATTATCATTATTATCATCATTATTATCATCATCGTCATCATCATTATTCAACAAATGCAGATATGTCGTTTGTCTTAACAAAAACACTTCCATGCTGCAGCCACAGTATTGCAACTCAGCCAGGTAAAACATACAGCTCGGGCTACAGACACATGGTAGATTATTTAAGTCATCTAAGTAAGATGCCCCCCTTGAGGGACAAGAAAGAACATGTTTGCTTTTCGAACATGATGCTGTAATAAAGCTGAAAATGTATAAGTGGCGCAAATGAATTAATAATCATGTGTCGTTCGGTCTATGGAAGAATAATATTTTGAAAGTCTTGTCACCATTTCTTAATTACTGGATTTCAGCTGATGAGAGAAGTACAAACGCTTTTGCGTTTTGCACGTACGAACGCAGCTGTACGAAGACGACGCTCGTGAAAGATGGGTCCTTGTGTTATTGACAATCATGTATATCCAGAGAAACATTTGAAAACACATACTAAAAATTTCAATCTACTTCCCTCGTTCTTTCTCAATAATAACGGATGAAAGTTTCCACTTTGTATCAAAATCTCGCTTAAAAGTCATGACAAATAATAAAAAAATAAACAAAAAAAAACGAGGAAATGTCATATCTGTGATCTGGAAAGAATATTTCTGCTGCAGAAATTAGACAGTTTAAAAAGTATTTCATTTGGCTGAAAAGCTTTGAATTTACCGGGTATTGATATTTGAGTATTTTTTACAAAAAATGTGCACGTTATAAATGCCACTATAACGTCTTTCTTTCAGAAGTACATGCGCGTACTAAGTTTCAGCAAATTTGTCCAATGAAGTCTTTCAAAAGATTCACAGTATGTCGGTAGTAAACTCAGAAGACCAGTGTTAAGTGAACGATTTACATTATTACCATATTTAATAAATTGCAGTGACTAACGAACAGATTCACTTGGTCTTAATTTTTGCCCGAACATGCAGGGAGCAATGAAGCACGTTTTTCTTTTTTCTTTGTTTTTTTCGTGCCAAGGAAATTAAATCACCAAGTAACCTCATATTGTTTGAAATCTTGCTATTAAGGCTACTATTCGTTACGTTTGAAACCATGTAAAACGAGAGTCAATTCATGCATTTTTGCAACTAAAAAATCTATTACAATATTAACGTTGGTGTGTGTTTTGCTGAAACTATTTTGCACCGTAAAACAGGTTTCAATTCGAAATAAATGGTATGACTATACGTTAAAATTGTTTCTATCATGACATATATATATATATATATATATATATATATATATATATATATATATATATATATATATAATATTCATTTCACAAAAAGACGGCATGTATGTAAAACTGAACCAGCCCATTCACCTACAAAATGTTTTAATTTGATCTAAATTATGAATCTCAGTTCGGGCAAATACCAACCTGTTATGTAATGTACTCCTCCAGATCAATTAGCTAGACAGACACACGTACCTAATTGAAAATAATTACGAGTTATCAAAACTACATTCTGCTCAAGGCAAAAATATTACAAATCTGAGTTACCGCATCTGAAGCTTTAACCTGAGTCGAAAATTTTATAAATTCCGTCCAAAGTCCTTAAGATTGACATCTCTCCGTGAAGTCTACATCTAAAGTGAAAATTATGATATTTAGTGAGACAGGTGCTGCATGCAATGCGGTGCTATGGAGCGGCAGTATATGCCCGTAATATGTGCAGCGACATTTGTGCAATGCAAACAGCAATCTCTCGTAACAGTCCGTTGTGTTGCACGCACTCAACCTTTCGAGCTTAGCTACTAAAACCCATTCTAATTTACCCCCATTTATTTTGATGACAATTTGCAACTATATGAGACTACGTGCCAGGAGACGACTTTGATGACAGGTTAGTGCGTCAGGCATGAGTCTCGCTGTTTGCCAATGTTTACTTTATCCAGTATGCATCACAGCACTGCGGCTGCCTGACCCCCGCTGTACGTAGTTCGTACAATACAAAGACACACGTGCTGTAATCTCTGTGAGGGGTGCGATGGGGCCATTTCCAAACATGCATTAAATGCAAGTGTTCACATGTTCAAAATAAATACGTATCCATTTATTTCCGACAGGAAACATGTTTTTCTGTGTCAGGTTTGTATGCCCAATACCACATCATAATATCAAACGTCAATCTGTGCTGATGACGACGTGAAACAGCGGCCGCTTCGCGGACTGCGAATCAAGGCCCGGTAGTTGGTGAAAGGGGACATAAGGTGCTCGTTTCGAATCTCATACGATGTAGAATAATTTTCATTGAAATTGTAATTTTTTTTTCAATAATCAAACGTACGTCCACAGGGTTATCAAATTCGAGATTATAATTATCGGTAAAATAGGATTGTGTGCCAGCAATGTGGTGTACGGCCAGACCAGCCAGGGCAAGAAGAAGCCAATTCCGATGTCTAAACTAATTGTGCTTTTATTTTAAGTTTTATATGGGGCATGTCAATGAAATGTCAGCTAAAAGCCCAACATCTGATTATTGTTCACATATACAATCGTTGCTATGACTATATTTCTCGAAAAAAAAAAAAAAACACACACACACACAAAAACAACAAAACCTTTACATGTATATGTATAATTTCTCAGAGGGTTTGAATACAAACACAAACTGTAAAATCACTTTTATCAGTGTATCAAATCCTACCGTCCTCTATCAATTCCAAGAAACGCCTAATTTTCTACATATCCAAGTCTGAAACAATATGATCGTATATCTGGCCAATCCAATGTTATCGACCTGGCTGTCCATCACACAACATGGAGCTTCGACTTTAGCTTGGTAAATTGGAAGAAGAAACCATGTACAATGTAATTGAAGAAACCACGTCTTTTAAGATGGAAGCATGATTTGGCCGCGAATAGGCTTAAGGGGTCCTGTCACTGATTATGTGGCGCTTTCGCAACAGGAGTACACGGTGAAGCATTTGGTACGGTTCCAGTTTTCTATTGATAAGTGCACCTATACAGAGGGGTGGACATTTGACTTGTAGGGACTATCATGACCTTTTATTCCGTAAAATACCAGTTATTTGGCGTATATTCCTTTATCGGCGCTAGTTTCATGATGGATGTTAATTAACTTCATTAATGTATAGATCTCCCATCATTCCACGTCCGTTTCGAACCCATTTGAATTCCATGGACATATCCGTTTTCAGACCCATTCATGAAAACCACCATATCTGGTCAACAGAAAAGCCACCGGGGAATTTTGCAAGTCACTTAGAATCGTGTTTTCTTTTCGGTCTGACAACATGAAGTCCACCGTAAATTGCTCGGTTTACAAGCAGTGATTAGGCCAAAAAGTGTCAACGTTCCATAAAAATTGATCAAGAAAACAGAAAAAGTCGTCTTCTGACAAGAAAAGTTATGGCCAACACCAACCAAAGCAACACTTTCAGGTGGCCAGTTTTTTTTTATTTATGTTGATTTTGATTTGAAGTAGGTCATATGCAAATTAGTCAAAGTTAAATGAGGATATTTCCGATGGAATAGAGGAATGCAAGTCCATGGACAAGAAATAGAGCTTCAGACCAAACATATTTATTTGTCTATTTACTGCATGTTTAAAATCCAAGTCCAATTTGATCATAATTATCAAGTGCTTATTTTGATAAAAATCAAATCAGCTTGAGAAATAGTACTCATTGCTACTTCCGATCATTTTTGACGCAGGTAGGATGGGAAGATGCTTTGACATACCCTAAAAATATCAACAATTCTACAAAATAAAAACCCACAATCAATATCCCCGATCCCTGAGAACTAATGTAACTCTGTAGTTGTACCAGAAACAAAAGGATAAAAAGAGGGGTAAATTGTGTATTAGAAACAGCATTCCAAGTTGACGGCCTAGACGTTAAGCCCTTCGTTTTCGCTAAACTTTATCATTGAACATTTGTCGTTGGTGCATATTAGATTTGCAAAACTTAATGCACATTTTCGGAAACGAATAGCGTTTCTTTGCTCTGACGGCTCATATTAATCTGCTTGTATGTAATCTTAGATCACCGTAACAACGAACAAGGCAGCAAATATCGACAAACATTTTAACACGTTTCTCAACAAAGTTAGGGCAGTACAGTAGGAGACACACAACTTTGGATAATATGCATACAAGCATAGTGTCGTGGCGTCTAATTGATCCAACGCACCTTCAGCTGGTCGATGGAAGCCGACAAGGCGTCAACTGGCAGTCTAGAACCCGACTGGCGATCAATTGTTTATGTCTGTTTAAATCAAAATAAAACTTGCAGTGTACAATTTATATTAATGCACATGGATATCCCTTTGTCAAAGGGTTAAATTTCTGTTGCAAAATCCCAAATTGTCTTTGCGAATAAGTCCTGTTTTTTCCTGGTTGTTTCATCCAAACTGGCATCAGCCGTTTGTGTTCAATGAAATAAAGGATTTCTTTGCAGTTTAACACAAATAACAATGTAACAAAAGCACACAAGGAATTGAAAGGCTGGTTTTATATTTTTCCTTTTCGCTTTGTCAGTTTTAAGTAAGTATGTAAACTGACATTATGTTTACATTAAATGTTTTCATCACGTAGCATGATAATTATGAAAGGAGTTAGGTAAGGCATACTGAGAGGATTTAGCGAACACATATATGTGCTGTGGCTGTAGGTACATATTGAGATCATAAAGTTGCCGGTAGGACGGTAACCTCATCATCCAGGGGTGAATAACATGTTTTTGCTGGTAACGACAGCATCGGTTCAATCGTTAATGAATGGATCGGGGAGTTGAAAGAGATTGACATTAGTGGAAAGTGCCGTGCCTGCTCACCACTGGCACCCCATTCATAAAAATGGAACACATGTCGGAGAAATTAGTTAGCCAACAGGGAGTCGTTAAAAATATAGGTTTACTTTACCGAGCTCAAATTATAATTCGTATTAACCTCCAGATGGTAGTGATTGAAACGACACTTATGTTATAATCTGTTGTATTGGCTTCAAAAGTATTCAGTTTTGTGTTCCTGGACATTTTGAATCACTGAGATAGGGACATTTTGCAAGAAATAATTAACTGTAACAGTTGTTTTTCCCATGCGTTTTCCGTAAGAAATTTCAATGGAAAATGAAGCAATTCGTGCCTGGCAGTCAGCGGTCTTGGAAGTAGACCAAGGAGTACAAAGATATAGCAAGCGCAGATGGATCAGACATATGGCACTACAAACCACAGACTCGTGAGCCTGCTGCCATTGTCAAAAACGGCTTTTCTGATGAAGACACAAACAGCCAGGTAAACGAGAATGATGGCTCTATGAAAGAGTTAAAAAAATAATTACTGCAGGGTAATCGGACATTAAAGGCAGTGTACACGCACGGCTGCAAAGTAAGCTCCAAAGGCGTGGCCAGAAAATACATAAAATAAGATACTGCGAAGGGGATTAAGGAGTAGACCAAGATTAAGTTGCGTTTAATGTCAGATGTCGCGCCAAGATACCTAACCATCATCGAAGTTGCTGTATAATTGAATAGGGACAGAAATCTAGAAGTTTCACGAGACAATATCGTGACATTTAGGATTCAAACGTGGCCAAACGAAGCGTGACAAAGCTGGGTTTTTTGGGTTTTTTTTTGGAAAAAGGATATTTCAATTGACTGTATGATAGAAACATTTCAGCAAGATGACGGAACAACTCAGATCATTTAGTCTGAATACAGGTGTGTGTAAAAGAACCACAATGGACATAAGCAATAAAAGGGAGGGGTACACGCCAATGTCAATATCTGAGAAATCAATTTGCTAAATGTCACAATAGCATGATCTGTAAAGATAATGGAAATAATTCATTTGTCAGGATAAGGAAGATGTTACAAGTACTACGCACACTCAATGTCATTTTAGTATCTCTGTGTCAAGCACCACTACCATACTTCAACACAGCAGATCAAGCGAGGTTAGTAAAGTCTCGCACTTTAGACTGCAAATAAAACTAATAGTGTGGCCTGCAAGCATTTTTGATGACCATTGGGCAGTACTGTATTTGTAGGAAAACAGCGCTTGTAAAGCCGAGTCAAATGAATAGATTTCTTAAATGATCAAGAGCTGAGAACAGACTAACATTGAACATTGAGTGATTTTGCGAAGCAACCGAACGGAATAAAGGTATGCGAAGGAGCTGCTTCTTGGCATAGCAGGAACTTTTAGCCACAAATAAGGCAAAAAGGCAGCCACTTTCATAAAACAAGCTCCCGATTGCCTTTTGAAGTCTAGCAGTGGTGTATGTTTTCTCACATGCAGTATTATGCTAAATACCGTAATGTTTCCATCATAGATAGCTATACCCGGTTTAAACGCTGTACCCCCACTGCCTCTCTTGTCGAAGTTTCTGTCATCTTAATAGTGTTCCAGTGTCTCTAGTGAGTAACATCATGTGTTGCTTGTTCTGCACCACATGAAAGAATCATATAGGGCCTAGCCTATCCCTTTCCACAATTGATTTTACTGTTGTATATATATATATATATATATATATATATATATATATATATATATATATATATATATATATATATATATATATATATATATATAGAGAGAGAGAGAGAGAGAGAGAGAGAGAGAGAGAGAGAGAGAGAGAGAGAGAGAGAGAGAGAGAGAGAGAGAGAGAGAGAGAGAGAGAATATGCTAATTGAATATAATTAAACAAATTGGAAAATTACCCTCTGACGCATTCTCACAGCCAAATTAATGTTGTGATAAAACATGAAGGCTCAGTATAAGTTGGAAAAATATCTAATATCAACCATGATGATATATAAAATCATTGTTCTATCAGCTTATAATACTGTCGTGGTGTCCTTGGAGCCAGGCTGTCTCACATAGGCATTTTGTCTGGTCCACAGCTTTACGTAGGCCGTGATGTTCAGCAAAAGGGCCGTGCAAATTTGTAAAAATCAGCTGAATGATCGCATTGGCTGTCCTACATTCTTATTGGCCCAACAAGGCTTCAAATCTAAAACATTTACAAGTAAGAGACACGCGTTTCGCATTCTGCTCAAGGCAAATCGAAAAAAATAGAGTTTTAACTGCTCAAAGGTTCTCATATGATCACTCAACTAATACTGGCGGTTTTAAAGCTTTATCTTTTCGTTCCTCTGTTTCTTTTATCTACTTTTGCCATTACGTCTTTTATAATTATTGATATCCGCCATAATAATAGAAGCAATTTGACACAATTGATAATTTATACATCAGTATAGCCACGTGATATTTCCTTCTGTCATGTGAACTTTGTCACTTCAATGACCAAATAAGGGGTTTTCCGCGTCCCCCGTATTGATGAAACCAAAGTTTTGTGGCAACTCTGACCGACGGATTTTAACTGTGAACCATATCTAACCCTCACACACCCCACCCGGTGTCGCAAGGCTATCACTGGCTGAATACATGTTTTGCACATAGTCTCTTGGGCTTCAGGCAGGAAAACAGATCTCAGCTTACTTAGAATATATAATTCATGGTGGGCAAATGTACAAAGCTGGAATATTTGCCAATTAAAATTAATCTGGCTGTCAATGTGGACACCTAGATATTTAGCATGATCTACTTGTACTGGATTAACATACAAACAAAGAATTTGATTTCCGGCGATTGACGACAATCCCGTTAGCCGCAAACACGCTTCCTACTCAGGTAACCACACACTGTCATCAATTCTTCGTCCTAGGCACAAGCCGGTGGAAAAAAATAACCAAAGCTCCACTTTACTCACACTTTCCAGTGGGCGGTATGAAAATGCAGTCATAAAAGGTCATAGGCTACCTGAGGTAATTTAATCTCGACAGAGTTAGGCTCCATTATCCCATTTAAGTATAAGTTTCGTCTGAGACATACCTGGATGTTTCCACTAACATATAATGACATACATACATAATATGTATAAATACATTGTACATAATGAATAAGCTTGGATTTTTTCCAGTACAGTTGGTGTAGACGTGGAAAAAGTCAGAGCTGATTTAAGTAAAATCTCTAATTTGGGCAGTGTCCCCAACCAAGATGAATCATGTCTCTAAGCCTGAACTGGTTTGTGTTACCAAGGAGGTATGTTGCTTGTTAAATGACTCTTTTCGTGTTGTTCATGTCTGTTTATCCTTGTTCCAAAAGAAGTGCCATTCGTGTGGCAAAGCTGAATCATTCAAAATATTACCTGAAGACCAAACTTCAACTTGTCAAAGTTTTTTTTCACTGACTAGACTGTTTTTCAAAAGCAGAAAAGTAACAACACAAACCTGTTTGGAACTATGTTAACCCAAAGAAAGCAAAGTATTTACAGTCTTCAAACTACCAATTTTTGTATAAGGCAGCTTGTAATAGGTTGATTTTTTCTTCCAAACAACAAACCCCGAGACTCCTTTATACAATATTGCTCAGTATTTCAGCCGCTTGACCTCTGGCTCTGAATTTTGGATCATCCCATGAATATACAATTTAAGGCAAAGGAAAAAATTATTGTTTTATTGACGATGTATACAAATTTCGGGAAATGGGTATTTCTTTCGGTTTGCTTGGTTTCAATTAAATGTCGTAGAACTATCATAATTTGGAACCCAGGGACCTACAGTGTGTTGTGAAACCATTATCTTGCAAGATAACGTGTGTACTGATTTGCCAATATCTAGCCAAAGGCTGCAAATTGAGACGTTCTTCTCCGGGTTAATGTGTATATTGCCATACTATAATGCAGCCAAAAGCTGCATATCAATCCTTTAACTTGCGGGATATAGTATGCCTTTCCGTACCAATATTTAGCCGAAGGATGCATGTCTATAATTCCCTTTGGTTCCGGATAGAATAAATGAAGGCACTTGGGAGAAAATACATTATAATCCTAATTTTACCCCCAAGGTCCCGGTCCATTGGTTTTGTCAGTCATCTGTTCCCCTTTTGCCGGGGGATTTGTGTACTTCCTCTCCTTTTATAAGTGGTGCGGGCACAGGATCATATTTTGAAAATAAACTAAACAGAATAACGATAGAATGAAATGAATAAAAAATAACTCTAACAGGGCAAATAAATAAATGAACAAATAAATAAATAAATAAATAAATAAACAAACAAAAAATAAATAAATAAATAAGAAAATAAATAAATAAATAAATAAATAAATAAATAAATAAATGAATAAGTAAATAAATGAATGAATGAATGAATAAATAGATAAATAAATAAATAAATAAATAAAGTTCTTGAGAGGAAACTTACATTCCTATTTTCCAGTAAAGAGATCAGACAACTCCCTAGTGTTCACCTGACGTGCGGATATGATATGCAAATCAAGAAAAGTTGCAGTAGGGGGTTTCTTATTTAAAGAGGTGCACAAACATGCAGGTGAACAGTTCGGATCAAATGCATTTTCAAATCATTTAGCCATGAATTTAAATAACCGAATGACATTGTACATGACCTTGATCTACTAGTCCTACATGCAAACTAAGAAATTTGTTTGAAGAAATCACTATCAAACAGAACAGGTGAAAAGCATGCAAAATGAAATGGTTATTGGCACAACTTGCAATCCGGCTATTATATCTGTACTTGTCAAGTTTGGATCTTTAAACATACGATGAGAGCATTACTTTTTGCCTTGCTGTTATTGTTAGATACCACAGGGTCCAAAGATTATTTCCGCGGATGGACTTCGTATGCATTTCTGTTAACGTTTTTATAAATGACTTGCCATACATAAAAGTTATAAAAAATATATTTTTTTTTTTTTGGCTAACTTTATTATTCTTGGATGACAGTCATAGGAATAATTCGATTTTGGAGAAACGTTTTATTCCATCACATGATGTCAAAGTATCTAAACAGACATACCACTCCAAATGCAATTTTGGACGTGAACCCATTCTCTGAACAAAATATTGACATGCAGCAAATTACATACTTTATCTCAGGCAAAGGTGTTGCGCGTGCACATAAATGGGTGAACAAGGTAATAATACGAGTCTTCCCATGGTTATAATTCTGATGGTACAATGTCAACATGCGACAGTTATTATATTTTGTTCAAGTCATTGCTGGATTTTCAGCTGAAAACAAGGTTTTTCTAATGTCGAGTTTATAACTTGTATAATGCAAGGCTACGCTTGGCATGAACACATGCGAGATTGAGTCAGAATTTGGTATCTCTTATAAAAACTAAGGAAAATGTTTAATCTAAGCTCCACACTTCAGAAATTCAGATCTCGTTTTGAGTAATTTGTATGTTGCAGTTGCTGTTTGAGGCGACCAATAAGCCCTGACCTATTATTCCGCTCACTGCGGCTTGAGTTGTTATAGGTTATCGGGTTTCTTTAACCGGAAGTTACGTGAATAAATCATGATCGCAGAGCTGCCCTTGGCCTTCAAAGGTATGCCCATGTTCGGGTAAATGGCGGTTAATGTGATTCAATCCCTATTCTCTCATATTTCTGAATTGTTTTATTGTCGTAGAATTGTTATAAGCCACACATAACAATACGATCCAAACACTGCACAAATCATGCACAAAATAGCTCCAACTATTGGTAGCTGGGTTCTGCACACAGGAAACAGATTAAGTTTCTAATGCCTAAATGTAGCCATATTTATTGAAATATTATGTTTTACTAACATAATTTATTGACATGTTATGATTTACTATCAGAGAATGTGATTCCATCATGCCTGAATGTGAGCAGTCGCCAAAATCTGCAGGGAAGCCCATCAGCGGCCTTGTTCCCACTCTCCCTTTGCTCGGAATTTCGAACAGCCAATGGACTTCCGTGCATAGTTGAGCGACTGTTTGTATAATACCATGATGGAATCCTTGTTAAGGTAACTATATGCAACCACGAATGACTGAGTCATTCGAAACTTGATACCCAAGCAACGATTCATGCACAGCACAAGTCATGCACATGGAAACTGGAACTATTTTTCTAGCATAAAATCCACATTTTGCCACTGGTAGGTCTTACATAAAAATTATGACATACTTTGTTTCATAATTTCATACATAAAAAAAAATTGATCGACGGTTTTGAGTTGGTCCACCTGCGTGTTGTAGACTTGCGACCGGAAAGCACAGTCGCAATCCACTCATAACAGACTGCGTTGTGATAGTCCCCCTAGTGGTTTCCTGGAACAGACAGTAAAATGTGTGACTCTTGATTCCGGCAGAAGAGGTATCCTGGGCCTTTGAGGGGTAGGCCCACTGTGGGTTAAAATATGGAATGGGGTTCAATCTGTGCAAGTGCAGCAGGATAGATAGTAGTTTCCGTTCTGTTGACACAAGAATACTGGGCGCTGTCAACAAGGTTATATCTAAACAGGCAAACATTTCACCAACTGCATTCAGTGCGCTGTCTTGCACGTGGTATTTGACCTTTAAGAGTAAGTACCTGGGTATTTAATGTTGTATAATGTTTTCTCTTGAGTGAACTCTATATTGAGATAGCCTTGATTTCATGAGTTAGTGACTTCCACATGAAAACGGTTGCAGGAAATAAATAGTTCCATCGGGTTTGTTTGGCTGGAAGCATGATTGTCTAGTATGCAGAGTCATTTCTAAGGTTATGTCTTAAAGGATGGGAGTTGAGATCCGTGTTTCAAGCTAGAAATGGGCAAATCCGTGAACTGTTTATACTTGTAAACCATTTTTTTCTCTATAAAGTTGGACCTTTTCCTATTTATGTTCGTCGTAAATACATCTTAGGCACGTGTTAATTCCTAACCGTTACAACTCTTGCAGCCATAAGTTGTATGCGCCCAAGACGAGCTGACATCTTTACAGTGGTTATGCCGCAGGGTATCAGCTAGTCCCATTACAGGACTAATGTATAATATATACAGTATTTCTAACATATTTTAATATATATTTTTATTAGAAATAAAATTTTCTCAGTCAATCTACTGGTTTTATAGCAGAAATGCATATAGTGTCAACATATTCTTGCCAGCAACTGTTGTTACTCAGAATTACACCCAACAGATGATGGCTTACCCAATTCCTCCATTCTTTGTCAATTGAGGTAGACTGTGTTGTTTCCCACGTATGTTTAGAGATCTTACTATCTTTCCATTAATTTGAACAATCCACTGATGTGTCCATTGTGATATTGTGTTCAGATTTCCATTAAGGTCATAGCCGCAATAGATCAATAAACTCTCACCTTGTGACCAAGAATTGAAACGTTTCCGCAAATAGATGAATGTCTTACTCCACTAAGTTGCTAGGACATTAATATAAGACCAATAAAATTGATACGTATCTGCTTAGATTTAAACGGAGTACCGTTATATCATACCCGATCGAACGCACGGTTGGGATCTATAAATGCGAACTCGATGTTTTCCCTTCTTTCCGGGCTTCACATACAACGGACATTTCTAAAGTTAGCAGACAATCGAATCTACCTAAGAGTAATCTTACTGCTATTGCCTGAGTAAGTTGTTATCCCATCAGCAGTTGTAAACCACATTAAAGTCTATATTCTCAAAGCTTTAGCCAAAGAGTGTAGTCCTGAGATCCTTCTCTAATTTGCTTTTACTTTGTTTGCCGTTTTTCCCATAAGATTGGGTGACGTTGGTCTCTTTCTGCTTGTTGGGGAAGAGGGAACTTGGTAAAAATGGTTTTAAATAAAAGAGAGTGGTTTAGAAATTCAAGGATCTGTCATCGTTAGAAGTCTATTGGTAACGCCATCATGGCCATTCGCCGTAATAATGTCTTACGACAAGAGAATGCCTTTGACATTGTATTTCGCAAACGGAAACTTCAGAGAGACGTGATTCAGTCACGTGGGATAGATTGGGCATGCATGCACCATCGTCGTCTACTCGTCCAAGACTAGCTAAGCGTTCATTAAATGGATTCACTTTTTCGCACTGTTAGTTATTACCTAGTCTCCATCAACAAGTAGTGGATAAATATGGGATTTACGGGAATAAGAATATCTTTACAAACTTCCACCATAATTTAGGGCTGGTGTCCAGTACATCTTCAATCCTTTTTAATACATATTCTTTAAAGTTATATTCTTTGTGAGCATGTGTGAAAGCGTTTTTCACCAGATTTCTGATTTTTGTGTACTGGGTCCAAAAGTTTTGGTGTAATTTTACATTGGGCCCTCGGACGCACACCAAATTGATCTTTGTCGACCAAAGTATTGTTTTCTTTGTACAAAACACCCCATAAAAGCGCTTGACCTGTGTCGCTGGGATCAGTTAGTACCGTCTTTACAGACGAGAGCGGCGCAGAGTTAAATACACTGCTGGGTAAGTGGAACATTTATACAGTTACATTTCTACCAAATTACGGTGGCATTTTTCGTCCCTACCAGATGGGCTAGATTTTTTTTTTTTTTTTTTTTTTTTGTTTTTTTTTGTTTTTGTTTTTGTTTTTTGTTTTTTTGTTTTTTTTTGTTTTTTGTTTTGTTTTTTTGTTTTTGATTGTAGAATGACTTTGATAGTGAAAAACAGCAAATATCTTAAAAGGTGTAAAATGTTCGGAGCACAGATCAGCAATGTTCATTTGGGGTTCGGGGTTTGGGGAAACCAGGCCTATGCAACATAAAGCATTACTTAAGAAGTATCCCACATGGCTGTGTGACATTTGTAAACAATGAGAAAATAGTCCAACACGAATTAGGGTTCAGTAAGCCAGATAGCACATCTTAACTCTGTCCCTCCAAAGCTCAATAGTCACTCAAGAAAACGGCACTCCTTTTTACTGATGAATTAAATAGGAATAAAATGACGCAGACTGAAGATTAAATGCAAAACATATAATATCTGCGTGGCCCTTTTTTAAAATTTACTTTTTACTGATACTAAAGTGACAGGAATAAAAAGCTGTGCGTGGCAACAGAAGTATGCCAGTATAATAACAACAAACATGCATGAATATTTTAATTAATGTCACTGCGCACACAGCAAAGTTTTCTTATTGTTGTTTTGATATGTTTTATTGCGCCAACATATTACAAGTTTACATTGGTGTATCATAATTTGTGTTAAATACAGAGACAGGTACCAACATATAACAAGCTTACATTGGGTATCCTAATCAATATGAAACGTAGATTCATGCACCAACAAATTACAACCTTGCATTGGTGTACCAACACCTTACAGTCTTACATTGGTGTATCCCAGTTAATACTAATTGCAAAGTCAAGTACTAACATGTAACTCACTATGAAACAACCATGGGGGGGGGGGGGTGTTTCCACTTTTTCTGATGTGTTTCCAGTTTCGTACTCTTTCCGGCAATATAATGTTTTGTTTCAGTGTGCTGACTAAGAAGGTAAAGATAGCTTCTCAACACAGGGCGTCTTTTTTTTCTGTTCTACAACGCCAAATATACTGCTTTGCAACACCAAAACCATATTTATATAACCTAGGGATATTATAATAATATCATAATATTATCAATATTATTTCCTAACAAAATTCCCTCACATGTAAATTAAGTAATTCCAGTAAATTTGATAACCATGTTTTTAGTTGACACATGTTACCATTACTAAAATCCAGTTCATTAGCAGTATAAATAAAACTCTTTGTCGTGTACTGATTGGCAGTCAAACGCCGCGGGGTTATAGGATGACACCAACCAAGCTTTAGTTTGGTAGTTCTGACATTTTAAGCAAGTTAATTCCAAGTGCACACTGAACGTTTTGTGAGAATTAGCGGAATAACAACTTATTATGCGGTCAGTTCACACCTTTTTAGGAGCAGAACTAAGTTAAATTGCTGATCTAATGTTGGAAGGAAACCTCAATTTCAAAAAAATATGGCAACAAAGTACACATTGTTATATCCATGGAGAAATGGTCACCGGAACGTTCGTTTAAAACGTTGAACAAAAAAGCATTTTATATGCCATAGTTAAATTACTGTGGACCGTCATATCACTGCACACGTTTAAACTAATGAAGAATAATAACCAAGCTGTGCACTTTGATTCTGCAACAGATGTATCATAGCAGTCAAGAAACCTCCAACTGGAAAACTGACTGTTCCTATTATATTTACTAGCATAATTAAGCACAGGGGAACAGAATAGAGGTGGCATCTAAACCCCAATTGGCCTTTAAAGTACTCAGGATCAGACTTGGGCAACATTGAAGCGTAAAACCATTATGGAAGTTTACAGGTTCGGCTGAAGGTTCTGCTGACGTTCCATTAGATGTTTCATTTGTTTGTCCAGCATGATACAAAATGACGGTAAAGTGGACAGCAGTACAATGATGATGATGATGAAGATGATGATGATGATGATGACGATGATGATGATGATGATGATGATGATGATGATGATGATGATGATGATGATGATGATGATGATGATGATGATGATGATGATGACGATGGTGATCTTCTTCTTTACCTTTATCTCGTGTCCTGTACAATAAAACAAAGAAAAGATAATGTTCAACGCTGGTTAAAATTGTCAGAGAGGACCCTTTTTCGGACCCTTTTTCACAGGTCCTGTGGTTGGTCCTTGAAGACGGGTTCCACTGTTCTTGGACTTGCTTGTACACCATTTAGTGTGAACCATTCAATGCCCCTGTTTGCGGGGAATAAGACATCGGCCGTGGGTTTAGCGCTGAACGAATGGAGAAAGGGGCCGCAATGCAGCTACAGCTCTGGGCTTTAGTTCGAGCTTTGAACCTTTTCTTTTCAAATATGGAAAATCCCTTCCTCAACCGGGAACAAATCGAAACTAACGAGTAGTTCCAAATTTTCAATATTGTTAGCATGTGGATTTATATTACGCGTATGTATACTAGGTTATCCTCTTCTGTGTATTTTTTTCGGTTTAGAGACAAATAAGCCGATAATTATTGCATAAATGCGGAACCCCTAACGGGATATGTAAATTTTTATGCCCTTATCACCAGATAATATCTCGCCATCCCGACTGATTATCTTGTGATCACCACTGATTATCTTGTAACGACAGCTTATAATCCCGTAATCACCATATAAAATCCAATCATCACCTTTTAGTCAGACCGATAATTGTCAAACACGCTTTAAGTGTTTTTGTATTCTGTACAATCGACGCAATGTAACATTATTGTATTAATGTGATTCAGATTACCCGATAAAAACGGCAGATCCAGCGAAATGTGATTTTTATACCAAGATGTATTTTCATTCTGGTATGTCCTATACAGATATGCCTATAGTATTGGCTGAGTAACACTGAATTATTATACTAGTACATGCAAGTGAACAACATATATGAAGAGGGTGAAGAGATATGATAGATGCATAAATTTATTGGTATATAGTGAGACTACATTTTAAATAGATACAAGCGACTAATACTATTCATTTATAACAAGTGCCTCCGGCTGTGCCCAGGTAACAAATTAAGCTGCCGTCAAAGGAGGTAATGTGTAAAAAGGAAAAGAAAATCCGTTTCAAACGTGTTTCAACAAATGTCCACGTTACCTAAGGCTTAACAAAAATATATGTGTCGTTCTGGTAACCTGAGAGGCCCTACTAAAAAGGCGCAACTCTAAAATTAATGGAACGAAATAAAAAGTACTGTCAAGCCGCCCTTCCCTAATAAAAATTGATCGACCCAGGCTGAAAGATTATACCGAGAAAGTGGCCATTGTGTGCCGTTATGTTGCAGTATAGTCAACTCAAACACAACATTTTATTCCAAATTGTCTGGGGGGGGGAGGGGGGTAACTGGGGCCGGGGAATAGAGCATAACTGCATAGCCACAATGTTCGGTGAAACAGCATAGCCCCTGATGTTCGGTAATCGTAATCGTAATATTTTGCAAGGTTCCCGGTGTCTGTTCTCTCAGTTAGCAGGGCAAACGATCGTTAAAATACAAAACATGACTTACTATCTTAACTTTAATCTGCTTACTCGGTTGTGTTTGAAACAGTTATCATCGATAGGTACAAATCCAAATGCGACACGATACCTTGAGCCGCCATGCGGTGAGCGCCATTTTTAACATGACGCAATGCATTGATTTCGGGACAGTCACACGAAAAATACATTTGATTTGGATATCAAAGTGAACAGCGACCACAGGCTACCTCATATCATTATTGATGCTCTGAAAAATTTGCAAAATATATACTTTTGGTTTCATATACTACCCCCCCCCCCAAATCGTCCCAATATTCATTTAAAAACCAGTTGTAGGCCCCCGAATAGGGATTTTTTGTATCACACACTGAAGTGGCCCGAAGCTATGAACTAAGGAGCAGCACAGGGCACACGAGGCAAGACCGCTGGAAGATAGAGTTAAGTGGAGAAGGTTGACAAATAGTGGGTACAGGTCTGAAAGTACTGGCAGGTTTTTATATAAGTGATAAAAAATAAAATTTAAGAACAAGGCATAACTTATTGTGATCAAGAGATATTAAATCTTGATCACGAATTGAAACTTTTCGCATGTCGTTTGGGGTGCAAAAGTATATTATCAGTAACCCATCAGTTGACTGGGTGATACAGCGAACATCTCCCACGAAGAGAACTGGTATTACCCAAGGGATAAGACGCCGAGGGTAATACCACTTCCCCGAGTTGGAGATGATCAATGTATTACCTGGTCAACTAGTAGGTAACGGATTTATCCCATTTTGCGTTTCTTTCATCCTCCCGCATTTGGTGAAAAGTTTTAACCCTTTGCCTGTGTTTTTCTTTTCCTGCCGCCATTTTCCTAGCAACTGTCGTCTGCTTTTTTGGGCCTACGTTGTAACAGCATTCTCTGCAGCTAGGCGGGGATGTGCCGTATTTCAACACTTCCATGAAATCTAGAAGAATCATACGAATTATGCATAGCTTGTGAGTGGATACGGACAATATTTAACATGTATGAGCCCATCAGATGGCTTGAATTTTTACAATGATGGAATAAAACAACAGCAAAAAGTTACTATTACTACTACTACTACTACCACTACTACTACTACTACTTCTATTAAAACCATAGATAGCCGGAGTAACATAAGAAAACATAGATAAATATAAATCGAAATAAAGAGAACTGTCACAACTATAAGTAGTTTTAAATCATATCATGAGCACAACTAATAAAGTAACACTTCACCTATTCATTGGCCCCCTAAGTTACAGTGCTAATCCGCAGACACTTAGCGCAAAGATGATATACATGTACGACAAAATAAAAGGAACAAATACTGCTTCTCGATTCTAAGTTGAAGGCCACCTGTATGTTTTTAAACGTGTGAATAAACTTAATTCCAGAATGACCATCGGCCTGGACAACACTCCACCTATGTATTGATGATTGGCGCAGAAAACCATTGGCCATGTCAGCTGCGTAGTCTGTAAACAAAGCAATCAATAAGGGAAATCATCCGTCACAGGTCAAAAGAGGCTGGCATTTTTCCTGTCTACAAAAGAGATTATTTACTAAAGAAGTTTAACTATCCTCCCATGAGTGTTTCGTTGAGGATTTCCAATTTTAAAGATGTAGTAAGTGACTAGTTAATTACATTTTTTTCAACAAAATACGTTCCTTCCAGAGTATATGTTTTTTTCGAAAAATCAAAGTGTCCAAAGTCACCGTAGATAGATAGGTAACTAGCTATTGACAATTATAAAACCATGTCCGTTATATTGATGGATTTATGCAATGTTTTGACTGCCCCTTATGATATTCTGATGAGCAAGCTCAAAGCATATCTTTTTGTTGTTGTTGTTGTTGTCGTTGTTTTTGTTCTTCTCTTCAAAGGTGCAAGTGATCTGCACAACTATTGTGACGATAATACTGAATGATTCTACAACAATGATTTGGGAATACTTAAATTCACCATAAAGACTGGATTCAGCTGACTGCTGTACAACACCGCTACGTACAGAAGAAAACTCGCTTTGCATAGCAGGTAGCCAATCTGTGAAAATATTCTCATTCTAACGTAGTCATAACACTGTCACAATATGGAACTCTGATACCAGCGTGGTTTTGGTGCCTTTCGTTTTATGTATTTTATGTACATTCTTCATATCACAGCAGATCTATTGCATTTTCATAGCATGTAACAATATGCTTATGATTTCATCTCTCAGGTATTGTTATATCTTTTCGTGTTTTTTTCCTTGGATGTCGAAAAATAGTGCCTCGACCTGATGTTGCTTACTGTTTAGTCTGTCAAACTAGAATCAGGATTATCATAACACAAATTACGTTGCCCATAAGCCCAAAGTTCCCGAATCCGGTTTGTCTCCTTAGTCTGCCCCGTTCTGTGCCATGTCTGCACACGAGAATCAGAGGAGTGTGTGTTTGTCTGTACGTTACCATAAGAAATCCCATTAGCCATACTCAAATTTATTGTTCATTAATACATTTTATTATCTTGGTTATGTTTTTGATAATTTAACTATTCTGCATTAGATTGAAAAGTCAGTTTGGGTTATTGCTACACTTGAATTGAGGATTGTTATGGAAATATTCTTCTTGATATAAACATACATTAGTGATGACCTTCACCATGATAGAGAATTTCATTTTAATGCGTATACATGTCGTGTTTTGTTTTTCATAAGGGTTCTGCCAGGATATTAGATTGCGGTTCTGATGTGTTAATAGCTGAGACGATTTGGTCTCACAATCATCCTCAGCTTTAGGTTTCTTGACATAAACCAGTCTCTCTGCCTATATAAACTACTTTCCTAGAAACCCATTCATACGTGGTCTACTGCCATAGATCTTTTGATAAATTACACGGCATGATGACGATTGCCTTTGTCAAATTGCAGTGAATAATATGGATGTATGCAAGTTTTTTTCTTGTTGTAATTCATTTCTTGTCACGTATAAACAGCTCCCATCACAAAAAGGTTTAAGTTTGTTATGACCATAAATTAGCTATTGCGCCCACCTTTCTTCTGGTACATTTATAATGTGATGCGCTCCACTTGACTCGCTAAACAACGCGGTGCTCGACGAGGTCGCTCATGAAATGTGTGGGTGCATGTTTGATATTGACCAGACTAAATAACCGCAGATTCTTTTATGAGAAGCACTGCCAGCTGCCTAGGCTTGTTTTCATGCATAAAACAGCCTGCTCTATCAGTCAGAACATGCAACCAGCAATGCGACATTGATCATGATTCAGAAAACTAAGGCTGAAGTGAGCATTGGTATCCCAAATATGTAATTGATGGACAACGAATGGTAAAATATAATTTAGTTTCGATGTAACTTCATGGTTTGAAACGAAAACTACCGTATATTTCCACCTTTGAACAGGTTTTTAATAATGCCATAATATCAACTTTATGTAGTATTTCTGCATGAACTGTTAGAAACGTGATCATCATTACAATTATTTCTTTGTTGGTTATAGAGGCCGCTGGGACTATGCATATTTCCATTTCTATCCAACTAATGGTTTATGTAATTGGGCTAACCAGAGATTCGTCTGGCCTTACTGGCAGATAAAAAGCCACTAAGTTCACTGACCTTGATGTCAAGGAACTTAAAACAACCCCTCTCCAATCAAAATCTTTACAAGGTTTAAACTATCGAAAAAAAGCATGTACATATCAGACATAAATTTTCATTGTATTTCTCTTTTCATGTTTAAATTCCACCAGAAAGTATTCTGTGCAGCATTTGATGACACTTGTATGCACTAAACAAACATACATTCCTACTTTAGTTGACGACCAGATACTTACACATACCAGTTTTTTTTTCTTGTGGTGAAATCAAGAACGATTAAGGATACAGGAGTTTTCCATGTAGTTTGGATCAAACTGATAAAGGTTTGTCAATATAATGATACATCTAGCATATAAACCCTTTGAAACAAAATTTGGAAAATTATTCTCAAGTTTTTGAGGAAGCTCTTGGCCAAAGCCAAGTCCAGCAGAGCCCTCTAGACATGTACAAGATTAATTATTTGGCTACAAGATAGACATATTGATATTTATTTTTTTAATTTTTCCTCATGGAGAAACAAGTACTAATTCCACTTAGCCCTGATATACATACTTAGTTTACCTTCTTCCTTGTATATCTTGTGTTATAAGTTTTTCTCAAATTTTTGTGTAATATATTGTGATTGATTTAGTCTGATACGGTATTGGTTTATGTTTACAATCTATTGGATTGCTGCACAAGGCATTATCTTCATGCCACCCTTCATCAATTCTATTCTATGTACTTTTTTTGTGTAATTTTGCTGATGAAAATAAACAATACGTTGTTCAAGCATGATCTACAATATTATGATTTGATGGCATTTCATTTTACAATGTAATAACATAATACCATCAGAAGCACCTTAACATTTCTTTTTTGCACCCTGGTAAATTTTATCCGCGTTACTATACAATATGGCATATAATCATTAATAAGCGCTCTCATTATCAATGCATGGTGGACGTGTGTTATTACACTGTATTTCTAACATGCTATATGTACTATGACAATAAGGTTCAATTCCAGTTTCAAAATAATAAAGCTAATAAACAAAAACAACTACAAAGAATACCTGTAGAAATATAATATCAGGTTACATTGTACTACTTTAAAGCTGAATATCGCGTGTTGTAAACAAAAAATTCATAAAAACCCCTTTAATACCAAGCGAAAATCAAATTTTAGATATAGTTTGTATATTACAAAACAGTCTCACCTCTAATAAGTTTTTAAGGTGGAATTCAGTATCACAAAAAACTGATGTATGTGATACCCAGCTGGGTTTTTTGAGTTGAATGATGGATTACCCTGCAACATTAACAGCTGGTGTCAATCGCAGCGTGACTCAAAATATACTTGTACGATCAGTGTTTCTCCAGTAACAATTTAAGCCTGGCCAAGGGTGGTATAAGGAATCAAAGCAATTGTAACAGACATGTGATAAAAAAAAAATGGGTTGATATCACATGCAAATATCATGTTTTTTACGGGACCCGTGCATTAAGGTAAGCGGTCTCAGGATATATTCGTAAACGGATGTATCACAGGCTGCGTTAACATACGCACTTTTCCCTACTCAGTATCCAAACTCGCAGTCCTGTAACATTATCCATTATCAAACATTTCTAAGGTCACTTTTGAAAATAGAAGAGCACGATAGCGTGTGTATGGCCACGACCGGCGTGTGAAAATGCTTAAAGTAATCAGTGGACCACAGACGATCTCATCACCTTGAATGTAATTGAAACCCCAAGCAATTTACAGATGCGCCTGCACAGATTCTCTGTCCTTTTATATCAATGCACTACGTGGGCATTCTCCTCTGTATCCGCAAGCAGAGGTCACGTGATTATGGCTCACTTTTCTTTGATGGTAAAAGAGAGCAGCAGAAATGATGAGAATGTGACCTGACATGTGGCTTTTGTCGTGCCTTCATTCTCTAACTCCTAATTGAAAATTCAATTTGCCACACATAGAAAACAGCATTACCACATTTTCATTATACCTTCCTAACAAAGAAAGCACGTCCTTTACACTTAAGAAGGTCCCTAAGAGGTTAGCTTCCCAATTGTTTCTACTTTGATTGATGCTAATAAGTCGTTATGCATTTCTTTTATAATTAAGCGGTCCAGTGGTATCGTAGGCAAAAAAGACAATGTTACAAATGGCTTGGCCTTTATTGTCATGGAGGCCCTCACTTTTTGTGGCATCCATATGGTCTTATAGTTTTAGAAACCCTCTAATGTTTGTTATATTTGCGATAAAAAGCACATTTCTGCCTAGTGCATGGATTTGCGGTTGTATCTTCCAAAGAAAGTTTGGGTGTTGCACAATATACAATATATAATACAAATTATTACTTTTTAAATTCCCGAAGTTGAAACATCAAAGCCTACGATGGCTACAGTGCTGACAAAACATTAAGAACTCTCACTCCCAGCAAAAACTTGCACATCTTGTAGTAGTAGTATTTAATTGACAACTCTACAGGAGTTTCACCTTGTTGCTGAGCCAATGTCACGAATTCATGTGGTTATTGGTGTAAACCATCCATCACTGACGAGCTTGTCGTTCCTGTAGATTTTCATGTTCCTTACTTGTGCGTCTCGGCTCAGGTAAGTCTGAGGCAGCAACAGAAACCTCCGATGACACACACATTTGGATATCTTAAGCTTAGTCATTGTCTTGTCCGTGCAAATCTGGGTTTGTTAATCCATTAATTTGCTCGTTATATCGAGAGTCAAATTCAGTGAACTGGAAATTCCTTTGGTGCTAAAAAGATAAACCTTGGTTCAATTTTAAGTGACGAAGCCATGAAAGTAATTAAAGCCAGTCAAAATTAGACTGAAGAAAATTAAATTACAATAACTTGGTCATCAGCAATTGTTACACCAAAACCAGCGGAAGAACCCTAATTGTTTATTACGGCTGTGTACGGTTATTTTAGGAGTCCTTAAAAGCTATCATGTTCAACAGGATCACAATTCTTTTATGATAAATAAATAGATCACTTAGTAACTTTGGTGATAATGTTTCGCCAAAATGTAGAAGATGAATGTTCGGCTGCAATATCTTGAAATGTTCTCGGTTATAACAAGACTTTTATCTGCTACATATTATCGGTATTAAACTCGCATCCCTTACATATATCTTGGTACTAGATCTTCGTGTAGAATTGTCCCAGTTCTTTGAAGTTTCTCTGCCTTTACAGTCTTAGTGCTTCTTACCATGGCGGTTGTATCTAGGGTATGAAGAATCATCTTCACATTGACTGATGTTTTGAAGCATGGACAGCTACATTGTCTAAAAGGAGCTTTTGTTGATCACACTTATTTTGTCCCCTTTCCTCATGTATTTGCAGATCTCTTCAGCATTTATTCTATTATGCTGCACCAAACGTGGAGGACTACATTAAGCTCGTGCGGCTTTTAATTAATTAATAGTGATTAGTCTACCTGCTAGATGCAGGCGTTTTGTTCATTAGTAAATTATTCCGTTCGCAAGGCAAATATATCCCGATGCACATTCACAAGGTGCACATGAATATATATAGATGCAACATCCAACACTGTAGATTCTTTTTGGTCACATTTACAGTGTGACTTTCTGCAGTGTGCAGTATTCATTTCGGACATAAAGGCCCATTCGACATGCAAGTCGGATTTCTTAGGGCCAAAACATGATCACATTAACAGAATAGTACATAAACATTGGTTAGCTTTGTACAATTTTCGCAGAGAATAGGTCGCTTGCACAAAGGATCAAATCTATATCCGTGAACCCAAAGCTCCTTTGCTTTAGGACTACTCTGTACTCGCAGGTAAAACGGTCGATGAGCTTTAAGTTGTTTTGCACATTAAAACTTGTTTAATATTGTCCGACCGTGTGCTTCAAAACTTCCTATCTGTTTTGCATTCTTTTGGCAATTCGTTTGTATCCTATCCGTCACCACGTCGAACAAAGAACACTTTTGCTCATATCCATCATACAATACACGAAATGCCTTCCACTTCCGGATAATTAGGACTAAAACAGAAAACCTGCACAAAAGTTTCAGTGGTCAACTCAGACTTCATAGAAAAAGCTACCTGTATGCATACGAAATTATCCTAGCCTCACTTGTTTTGAAACTGCATTATTCAAACGGATTGCTCATCAGCACCTATTTTAGTTGTACAGTAATGTATTTTATTCACTGAGATGCATAAACATGTGACTGTACGTTTTTATCTACTGTATGTCTACTTATAAAACTCTCATTTATTTTTATATAGCAATTGTATTCTATATACACGTGTGAGTGCTCGGTCACCCCAAAAAGCTTATATAACTAAGTGTGTCACTGAGATTAAATTAAAAATTCAACCAATCAATCAATCAATCAATTTGTACCTGCTGTTTCAAATACTATTAAAATCAATACACGTAAGGCTTACATCACAATCTAATTAATGCGCCCTACAGCAGGTTGATTTTTATTGATCTTCCCCGGGAAGTTAGGTTAAGAAACTCGTTCTTTTTAAAAACAATTTTGTTTCTTTAATGTGGATCTTGTGTTTATTCAACATTTTTGCATGTCTGAAACAATTCTGGAACTAGAAAGCGTTGCCAGTAAAGCTTACATGCGTAAATATTTTAAAATCTAGACAAACAGCCAGACAGTAAAAATATCCGATCATCGCACGTTAAATGTAGGTTAACAGCGTGCCAGACTCTTTAAAGTAATGTTCCGATAAAAACGAATTCAAATCCCGATATACAGTTGTCCTAGTACGAAAAAGATTTTTTTTATGAGAACCAGTTTAAATTTTTTGCTAATTTTGTAATCACGTCTATCTATCTATCTATCTATCTATCTATCTATCTATCTATCTATCTATCTATCTATCTATCTATCTATCTATCTATCTATCTATCTATCTATCTATCTATCTATCTATCTATCTATCTATCTATCTATCTATCTATCGGTCTGTCTGTCTGTCTATCTATCTATCTATCTATCTATCGATTAGAATATATTTACCCAGAGGAACCCGTTTGGTTGCAGACTGTTCTTCCATGGGGCCCTGCTTACAATATGACTATAAACACATATATGAAAAAAGGTGTAAAGCAAGGTACAAATGTAACAATGTAACATAGAAATGGGGACACAGGTCTGCACATATGGAACTAAATTAAAATATATGTACATAGACGGGAGCATGTGGCTAAAATAGGCATGACTTAGTTAAAATACGTTTGCTTATATCGGGATTTGAATTCGTTTTTATCGGAACATTACTTTAAAGAGTCTGGCATGCTGTTGCAAATCATAGCAACGTCATACGGTAAGGATAATATATATATATATATATATATATATATATATATATATATATATATATATATATATATATATATATATATATATATATATATATATATATGTATATATATATATATTTCCTACTTTGGAAACGGAAAAAGAATGCTATTACTCGAAGAATAGACATTTACATCAGCCAAAATCTTTATCTGATCACAAATATAACTCGGTACTATTCATTATGACATTTGAACATTAAAGTTGCTGTATGAAATTGTCTTCTTTCTGAAATCGTCTGCCATCCAAGTAGTTTACCAAATCTTCGTCCCTATAATTTATATAATCAAAATTGCCAAATATAATTTTTGCAGCTGTATTTTGTATTCTTTGAACCATTTCAATTCCTTTAATACTGCATGTAACCCAAACCATGCTAGCATAGTCAATGCATGGTAAAATGGTAGTTTGTAAAATAGTTTATAATGTCCTTTTTGGTAAAAATTTACTTAATCGTCTTAATACTGAACGTTTACCCATTACTTTAGCATACAATTTCTCTATGTGCTTGTTCCAGCTTAGTTGATCATGATGGACATTTAATCTAAATACAGAAGTTCATCAACCAGATCAATAACATTTGGATTCAAAGAACCTTTTAAGTTCTGATCAACTTTCCTTCCACCATATATTAACAACTTTCCTTCCACCATATATTAACATACCTTTACTTTCATCCGTATTAATCATTAATCTGTTCCTTTTATACCAATAACTGACATCGTTGAGAGGAGACTGCAGTGCTTCTGTAATCTCTTGCACAGTATTGGCCTGTAGTATAAACACCAGAATCATCAGCAAATAAATTACAGAAAATAATTTCTTATATGCTGACCAATATTATTAACATAAAAAAGAACATCACTGGACCCAGAATCGACCCCTGGGGGACGCCAATATAAACGGTACGTTCAATAGACAAGTTGCCTTTACATTTAACAATGTGCCTCTGTTGTTAAAGTATGGAAGAAACCAAACCAGTTCATTTTCAGTGATTCCCCGTGTGTTCCTAGCATTCGTATTAGCGTAGTATGATTAATTTTATTGAAACGTTTTTGAATGTCCAGAAAAAAATATTGCTGTAATTCGATTATCATATAAAGTAAGGAACCAATCATCAAAACCTTTATGAAGGCAAGTTTCCGGCAAGGAGTTCGTGAGGTGAGCACGCTGCATTACAATTCTTGCATAGCTAAGTAGTCCAGTGGTTGTGCCTGAACATCCTTTTCCACTGTTTTGCCCACGTAACAACCAAAAGAAACAGGACGGTGATGACAACATTCATCCTCGACCTTTGTACACTAGGGTCACACTTGACAATTTTAAATAATCAAGTACTATAGCCTGTGATATTGAAAAAATTAATAACGTGTAATGGATGAACCCAATAAATGAGTAGCAAAGCAGAGCAGTTTAGGGTCAAAGCCAATAATATGAATGTTTCTGTCCTTTGGTAATAGATGCAACTTTGCTGTGACATTTTCCACACTGAAATAATTCAAACCATACTTAAAGATACTGGATTGACCCCTCCATAATAGGTCAGAACCTCGATTCGACAAATTTCAGTTACCTTTTCCCTAGACAGTAGCCAACACTCTCTAGGCGTCTATGCTATTGTGTTCACGCCCCACTAGAGACTGTACCCAGAAGACGTCCCTGCCCCATGCAAAAGAGATGTAGTGATAGCGCGAGTCACTCTCGGTCACGGTTGCAGGAGAAATTACACATTCATGAGTTCCCATATATGGAACACGGAGTACTAGTCAAGCTCATTCCTGGTCTAGATTATTTTGATTGCAAAATACACATGCCGGACTGCATGGGCTTTGTGTCCAAATATGCTCTGTGATGGCGACGGGAAGCGGCCGGCACTGTTGCCGGCCCCTGGGAGTCATTTTCTTCGTAGTGTCAGTATGTTCACCATGCAAAGCCAGGGTGGCAACGCAAGTGAAATTATGCGACGAAAGTGCAACAAAATGTCTCCTGTGCTAAAAAGACTTTGGCGAAGATCTCAAAAATGAGGAGGAAAGTTCTGGATCAGAACGGTCAACCACAAACCCAGTGGCTTATTCTCTGCGAAGTTTTACAAGTCCTGTTAGATACGACCGCTTTGACCAAATGCCATCTGTGCAAACAGTGTTTTGATTCCTTATCAAAACATAAAAGCTACAAAACTAAAGTGGCTGATTCAAGGCCGTTTCAAAAGTCAAATTCCCTGTGTTGTTTATGTACATGCAAGCACGCACATTTGTTGTAGAGAAACGTCAGTTATTGCCGATGTCTATTTCAATTTGCGTTAAAAGTGAATATTTTTCTTCTACGATGGTATTAAATCATGACTGGGCCGTTGTATGTGACAATTTAAATGATGTGACTGCAAAACTGCGCAAACATTATGCTGATTTCATCGTCGCAGTCTCAATTCTTTTTTATTTATTTATTTATTTATTTATCTTTTTTGGTCTAACCGCCATGCTGTGTACTTCGTCAGAACTCAGAACTTCGTCTTTTTTAACAACAAGCTCTTTCATTGGCTGAAACAAAAGTATTTTGGGGGTAAACCCGTCAAAACTGCTTCTGTTTCAAAGAATACATCAAAGATGGAAACTACCGAAGACCACTCTCCGGAATATTCTAGGTCAGCCAGGGGCCCGAATCGATCACAAGGTGTTCGCCGTCCAATCAAATGCGTCGTTTTTCTACAATGTTTTGGGCGGGAGTTCTCGCAACCTCGTGGTGTGAAGTCTGGCTTGAAAGATGGGCGACACTTATATGAACACAAGTGACGATTACGGACAATTTATCAAAGCAAGAAACAAAATCCAACGCTGAAAATTGGTCAGAATGATAATATACTGTCAGTCTTTACGTACAAAAGAGCAGAGAGTCCTTTTTTTTTTATACGGAAACAGAGTGAAATACGCCACCTGCAGGTCAACATGCTTCGGGTGAAAATACCGCTGCCGATCATGTTGACAGTTCATCAGTGACTGCGATAGAGTGCGTTTACTGACTATTTACTGGAGCAACCAACAAACTCTACCACTATAATTTAATAGCAACTATGACACATAACCGATCTTTAGAAAAAATGAAAAAGGAACCATCATCCGTGATGATAACCAAGGGAAATGCGCGGACTGGTACGCCTGCAATTGTATTCACACAGGCTTGACCGTTTTGTTCAATTCGTGATTGAGATCGATACATTCACTTTCTTAGGGTGTAGGGCACGGGTTTTTTGTTTAAATTGACAAAGAAACCACATAGAAATGAAGAGAAGGTCATACTCAACAAACAGTCATGTGGTCATTTTGCATGAATTACAAAAATAAAAAAGTTACAGCACTTTTACGCCAGCATGTCGCATGTTGTGCAACAAAACAAAAACGAAAAAAAAACAAAAAAAAACAAACAAACAAAAAAAAAAACAAAAAAACAACAACAAAAAAACAAACAAAAAAACAAACAAACAAATAGAAAAAAAAGCCCAATTGTGGCTGGCTGTGCCAGATCCCAAAACTGCCCAGGGTGCTAGGGGTAAATTTTTCTTCATCCAACTTGTAATACTTGCTGAAGTTACGACACGAGAAAGCTAACTTTACAATACAAAAAAATGGCTTCCCGGTGACCTAGTCGATGACACAATTACGCTTTACTGTATGCCAATGAGATAATGAGATCACGCCCCAGAGCGTATCTGGGGGCGATTTAGCAGCCCGGCTGTGATTGGGTAAACGCACTGTGAATGTCCTAAACAAGCTGATTTGGCGACGCTTTTTTCAGTCGGGGAAAATGACTTTCTCTTTCTGCTGCTTTCTGTCAACCGCGGGGCCCTCAGTCTATTTCGCCCGCCAGGAGACAGAATGATACTGTGTATCTTTTCCCCAATGTTGACAAAACATTCTCTGGGATTATCAGGCGTTATTTGCTCAGGTATTTATTCAGAACTTTCTTACTCGGCAAAACTATATTTATATTTCCGAAGAGAATTGGGGTTTTCCAATACATTTTCAAAGTAATTTTGTTTTTTCCTTGTTCATGAGATTGGTAATATGATTTCTGAGGTCTCTGTAATCTGACTAAGCCTGTTCATCTCCAACACGTGTGATACACTCATGAAACTTCTCCGATCTTTCAGTCTCATCACCTTAAACGGAAAATGAATGTCACTTACTCGCAACATTTCATTACGCCATGAATTCCAAGCATCATTCACATAATCAACTGAAACAATTTGTTGGAATACCTCGGGATTCCTTATACTCCCCCCCCCCCCAAAAAAAAATTCTTAATTTAATTGCTGATAATTTCTAAACTTACTTTCTTCATACTTTTTAGTGATCTTATGGGCTTTAAGAATTGTATATACCATAAACTGATCACTCACAGTTATATATGTTACTTCAGATCTAATATGTTGGTCATATATACTTGTCAAAACTAACTATATAGTAGTTGATGATGTGAGTGTTACCCTTGTAGGTTCTATAATTATTTTTTCGTGTCAAATAGATCCTTAATATGATATATCGGATTCTTATCCAAGGTTGAATTTATCTGGCAATTAATATTAAAATCCCCAAGAAAAATGATTTCACTTTGCACCATAGTTAGCTTATCAAAAGGAGCATCATAATAAACATCATTGGCTGAAGGAGGTCTATACATGTAGTACACATAAGCACAGGCTTCATGGCAGGTGAAGTGATTTCTATCCTGCATGTTTCAACACCTGCTCAATAATCTGGATTTTATCAATTTATCTTTTACGTAAAGACCGGCTTTTACATAAAAGTGTTCCTTCAACATTACAGTTACCATCATTTCTTAAAATCTGACAGCCATTAAATTAAATTCCCGCGTTAGACACGGTGTCATGAAGCCAGGTTTCATTAACCGAAAAAAACATCTTGGTCCGTTTCTTTCATCAAAGGTTGAATTTCGTCAAATTTACATGTCAAACCTCCGATATTTCAATGTGCATTGAACAATTCTGATCCAACTTTTCAGTTTTTGATGTATTTATTTTGCTAGTATTATTGTTGAGATATCTAACATTTTTCTCGTTTCTGAAATTGACTAGTTTTGTCATTGCTCTTAACTGCGCCTTGTTTTGCACCCATGATAAACTTTCACTGTGAATCTATTGAGCCATGCTCTTATCCTTGCCAAGACTTTATTTTTTGTTGACATACCGTCAAAATTTTTGTTTATGTCTGCGAGTATCAGACGATTTACACAACAAAGGTTGCTATGCCGGTACTGCTTAACCAGAGGATTTCCCTCCAAAATAATCATAACACCTTGACTGACTGTTAGGGTCATTGGCCATTGTTTATATGTTTTTTTGAAGGTTTGTGGTTTCACGTGCAAACCATTAAATTTGTGTTGCGTTGATTTTCCTCTTTTAAAAGTTCGTTTGTTGGCTGCAGGTTGGCTGCTTTGTATAACCATTTTATCTCAGGTTGTACAAATTATGAGGTAAATTTCCGTTGTGCTTGCCTCTGTATTTCTGACCATGTGCCATGTGTGCATGCCCTGATTTCCAGTTTCGTGGAATGTCACCGTTTATTGTTGCAGAACAGCTATATGGCCGTGGAAGTTGTTCAAAAATATCAAATCTTCCCTGCTTGATAATCGATGTATTTTATTAAGTGCTCTATCCCAATATCAGATAGATAAAGACCATCACTCATAAAACTCTTACGTCCACAGTACTATCCCTGCATGTCATTGTCAGATTATGATTGACGAATGCGCGACAAAGTTTTTCCAGTTCACCATTCACAAGTCTACATTTCATGGATGCTGCAGCAACATCCTCCCTTGGACACAGGGAAGATACAATAACTTGATTTTCCAGTGCTATATGTTTTGCAGCTTTGATGAGCACGGACATTTCGTAAAATATATATTTCACCTCACGAGCATCGATGCAGTCATTTGTTTTTGCATGCAACTGTCTGGTTTAACCCCTTGCGTTCAATGTAGCTTAATCTTTCAGTGCGTTCAAAAATTCGTGCTCCACGTGTACAGTCAACCTTCACACCTCTCTTAACAAATTTATGAGCATCTTCTCAGTATCGAATCACCAAGCAATAACGCATCTTTGCTTTGGTTAAAGCTAACATGGAACTCAGTTTCTTTCTCGTTACCATGGATACATGTGCTCACATTCTCCTCAGGTGTAGGTGAATTCAGTGTGTGGCCAAACAAGACACTACTCTCAGCATCTTGACTTTTCTTGATGTCCTCATTTGCTTTCTTTAATAACTCGATTTTTCGCTGTAAAGATCCATTTTCAGCTTGTAACTGTATACATCCTTCGGTCTTGGCCATTAACCGTTTCATAGGGACTTTGTTTGCTTCCTGCATTTTCATTTCATTAAATGTTGCCGAGAAAGACTGGAGTTCATGTAGGATATTATCAATCTTTTGTGGATTTCTCATACACTCTGGACAACAATACCATATAGCTTGTATATCTTGCTCTTTCTTTCCGACACATTTATAATGATACCAGTGCATGCGTTTGGTACATTGAATCATAGGTTCTTCACAGGTATATTTTCTTTTTGTGAGTACATTTTGTACGGCAATACTTCGTCTGTGAATTTGGTTTAATTATTTAGATAAGTCGATAAAGATCTCATCTTTTTTTCCGTAAGGTACCAGTTCAGTATATCTTTCTGATTTTCACTCCCCTGTCTTGCTTTTGCTGTTAGCAACAAGTTTCACAAGAGTCTGAGAATCAGGAACTTCAGGTTGAAAATCGTTGTTTACTTCATTGGTCTGATCCACTATTTATGTATTTGGATCTGATTCACACTATCTATGTAACACTACAATTATGTACTGTGGTTTTTTTTAATTTGAGCATTTTTAAGATAAGAGTTCACCATGAACATGGAAGACAATTCCAATTGAAATGTCGCTGGCTTGTTTTAAGTGACGGATGTACCTTAACCCACATTCTGATTTATCAGCCAGAATTAGACAACGGATTAATTCGTCGTTTTTCAAAAGCTGTGATATTGCAACAAATGAAATCTTGTCATATAGATGAAATATTAAATAGAAAGATATTGAAGAAAGTGGAGATATTATCTGAATCAACAGATCACTTATCCGAATTTAAAGCTTCCGTGGTCATACATGAAGCTAGCAGGTTGTATCATATAAAGACGAGCAGCTCTGTATCAGCAAATGGCACCAACTATCTATACATGTGCATAATCTTTTTATACTACATTTTATGGCTTCAAATCGTTGGTCATAAGATAGAGAGATCTTCTATTATATGGTGCACTATGACACATGGGGAAGATAATCCGAATTGTAATTAAAACTGGGGGACATTCGACAGTAACGACTTGCACAATGAAGGAATCTCTCTCTCTCTCTCTCTCTCTCTCTCTCTCTCTCTCTCTCTCTCTCTCTCTCTCTCTCTCTCTCTCTCTCTCCTCTCTCTCTCTCTCTCATTCACTGCGTGTGTGTGTGCAGCGTGTGTGGAAAACATGTCTCGCCCCTTCGTCTCTGTCCACACACAACGAGAGCTGTATATTTTTGAACCTTGAGTTACGTCCTCATCAGAGGCGAAATACATTGACATAGATGAGAAACAAATACGTACACTTGCATCAATACCGACTTCACTCACTTCTCAAAGTAAGTATGAAGTAAAACAGGAAAAGAAGACATATTCAGGTAGTACTACTGGAAAGTAAGAGAGGGCAGATAGTGTTAGTTCCCAAATATATCATGTAGTTCACTTTTTCTAGAAATGTATCTCAGTCCCCTTACAGCCAATAAAGCATCCTTGCCGCAATACACTTCTACGTACATTGTAACTTCAAGTAAGTAACAGGTTCAGTAGCATTCGCTCATTGACCATGATGCATTATGCTTTTGTTAGCATTGGCTGATGAATTGTCTTTATGGTAAAGAAAAACAAAACAAAACAAAAGGAAAATCACATGGTCTTAATTCATGATTAATACAGCTGTGCAGCATTTAAAGCAGGTGTCATTAATTCACACGCTATCTGTTCAGAGAGTCTTTAATAATACCATTTTTGACTGTTGGAATCTATCATTCTTTGAGTCCACAAGAGAGAAGTTAATTCTGTATTTTATACCACCCCAGTTGGAATCCGTCATGCTTTGATCCTACAAAATAGAGGTTTACTTTGTATTTGAAACCACCGAAAATATCCACGATACACATAATGCAGATATTGACAACAAACACCTTACAATTTGGCAAAGAAATGTTGGTTTTAAGCTGCACGAATTTTTTCGTCAAGTACATTTACAGCGCGGATATTCATAAACGTTACCGATGGGGGTGTGTGGGCGCAGTGATTTCTATCCATTTCTTGTGATGATATGTCACTAGAATTTCAAGAATATAGGTGGTGTATAAATTATAGCAATGAATTGAAGAAGGCAAGACGTAGGCACGATGCAGACTTGCCCAAGAAATAAGTCTCGAGAACATAGGCGTTTTGGGCTGCTCTGGCAATATAGTCATTGTAGCTTTGAGAAATATACCAGCAATTAGTATTTGAAACATACTAGCAATAAGTATTTGAAAGGAAGCTATGCAACTACCTACGCAACGTCCGAAGATTACACGTCTGTTGTTTAGATGCATTGGCTAGCTTGCAATGCATCGTGTTTACAACATATATCCCGGTTTAGGATTTCTCTTGCTTAGAAGGTATGTCATTAAAGCAAATTTTAAGAGTTCTTTGTCGAAACGTAACATTTTCTGCTCGCAACTCAAACGCCCAGACGCTCTACGGCAACATGAAACATGCCACCGCAAGAGAGACCTTTCCATTCCATGTAAGCCCTCAACCAAAATTAAGAAAATGTGCAGAAGGTCTCGCCAGCATCGTGTACATACGTGTAAGTCACCCACAAAATTGGTATCAGGTTTTGTCATGGCAAAAGATACATTGGCATGCGGATGCTCGATTAAGTTTCTGCCAACTTGGCTGTGCGAAGATGCGATCAGTCCTTTATCGCGACCAGGCATCTGCATATGCATTTTACATCAGAAGCATTAGCTCTGCGTCCCCACCGAAGATTGGCCAGCTCCCTGAAACATCCTTATTTGTAAAAATCTATATTTTTCGCATATCAAGATTATTCGTTTTGATCGGTGAAACGTATTTCGGTGTGTCTTGTAGATCTTTTTGTGGCTTGCTTTGCCTGATTTAGTAAGCTTGTGTCTGGAGGAAAAGATTCGATTTATCTTGGGCTAATACATTTCTGTCAGGTAAAATGAGAACAGATTGTTACCAGTTATGTTTGTCGATCGAAAAGAGCATCGATAGGGGAAGTGAAATCTGACAAATGTTATTTACACGCCAGGCACGCAGACTTAACAGGATGGGATGGAAGTTTCCAAGTTTCGCATGGTAGTGGTGGCGCGTTACTTTTGCAGCATTGCACTTTAAAATTTAACTGTAACTGGGGAACAGATTTCATAGTTTTACCGCTTTTTGGTTGGTATGGATAATTACCTCAAAAAGAATAAATTAAATGCGGTGACGTATATTTGTAACAGAACAGGATCACAAAAGCAAAGAAAACAGACAAACAAGAGCCATAAAAACCCCAAATAACATAGTCAATCACATAAACAAAGGAAATGTATTTAAAAAATGTGGTTTACACATTATGCCTTCTTTGTCCTCCAAATAGTGGAAGATGATGTTATGTTGACTATCTAAATAGCACTTCATTTGATCATAAGATGTAAACCAACCCGATCATATTGTGTTAACCAATCATATAAAAACGTACTGTTCTTGTTAATTCACATGAGTATCCGGGCTTTGGTCTTTCACAATCTTAAAATAGCAATGAGATCCGCATGCAATTGGTGAGTAATTAAAGTGTTCCACAGTAGACGTCGGATGAACGATTTTAGAGAGAAATGTTGTATTCTGTACCATAATCAGATACAGTTGACTTATAAAAGACCGCTTTTTCTGAAATGGATTGTGTGCATGTGCCGCATCATGGAAACAGGCATCTGATATAATGCACCATGATCAGATACAGTTCACTCATAAATGTCCGGGGTTTTTTTTCTGAAGTGGATTGCTGGTTTGTGCTTCATCACGGAAACAGTCATATGATATAATAGAGATTTATCTAATGGATGCATATAATATCTGTAGGGTCAATTGAAAATTTTATCACACTTTGAACACAGAATTTCTAACCATATTTTACTAAATTTAGATTTTTACATTACTATTTGGACGATTTAATCAAATATAACCAGACGCATCCAATAGATTTTTAACTGGAAATTATAAAATAAGTTGACTTTAATAATGTTCATGGCAGTGGCTACAAAAGACAGTTGGGTTGGCAGACCTAACTCTTTAGTAGAAAATAAATTTGCCCATTGTCTATTAACGAACATGTATGGATGGCTTTATAATAATCTCCATCGCCATCACAAGCTGGATCATGTAAATCGTATTTCAGGGATGTCTCTGTTCCTGAAAACAATACCGGGTCGCTGAATATTACATTCTCTTAAATGGGCTACAGTTTGAGGACAGGGAGGTGATCTTGGCATTACTCAAGTTTACCACACATTATACTATAATGTCTAAGAGCTAACAGTTTTACGTATTCAAAGAATAATGTCATGACCATTGCTTTTAAGTACAGGTTTGATCACACTTAGGAGGTTCAATATTGAATACGATAACACTACCGCCCTTTTGTGTAGTATCTATAACCACTGCTATTGGACCCGTTAATCCTCTTAGTGCTACGCTGTAGACTGACAGGTCAAAAACTATTAAATTCAGGATACGCCTGCAACACTAATGTAATGGCTCTTAGTGAGGATTCTCAAATACAATAAATGAAAACAGTAGGATATTTCCTGTGGTATGCGCAACAAGCACCAGACAGTGTCGTTATTCCATTTCATATCCACATGCTACTTTTGACCTTTATAAGCTTGTTTTCTTTCAAGCTGGCCTTGATTCTATTTCTTAATGAACGGTGGTTTGGCCAGTTTATAAGATACAAGGTATCAATATTATGGGTCTTTAACAGGTGCAGGACTTGTTATTTGGTTTAAGGTTTAGCACTGACAACACCAGATGTCAATAATCCAGCAACGGATTGCTTAATACTTGGACAAGTAGGTAGTGAAGTATACGCAACCATCTGCTCCATAGAGAGTGATTAATATAGGCATCGCCTGCTTCGCAATCCATGTTAAAGATATTATAATTTTGATACTTGGATTGTTACATTAGTCAGCGTTGGGCTAATTTGATATCGCACCCAGCACTTTCTAAACAGATAAGTTCTGTCTTTTACCCTAAAAAATATCTTCATCATCGAGAATTATCCTGCAAGTGTGAAACAAAGTATACACACACACATCAGGTGACCTTTTGACTCTTATCCACAATGTGCCATTTGTGAGGCTTCATTGAAGAAACTTCGGTCTATAGTGAGCACAAGAGCGGTAGGTATGTGAAATTTGTAAAATCAATATTTAAATATATATATATATATATATATATATGTGTGTGTGTGTGTGTGTGTGTGTGTGTATGACATGTTTACTATATTTGGCATGTTCATGGCATTGAACATATCTTACAAAACAGGTCAAGACGTTCAATTCAGCAAAAGCATTTCTAACACCAGTGATGTTAAATGGCTTTCACAGACAGGTCTGGTGGTGAAATCAACGTTTTCAAAGAAAGTTTTTTTTTTGTTTTTGTTTTTGTTGTGGAGGTGCTCCACGTTATAGATACAATTGATGACCTACACATCACTCCGTGGTGCAGTGTACATGTGCATGATACCACGGCAAAAGATCTCATTCAACCCACTATCTTGTTGGTCATGGCGATATACAATAACGGTCACGCTGTGAAACTGTGAAGCAATTTTCACCTTACAATAGGTAACAGTTACTCATATATGCTTAATCAACACGTTACTTTGTTATGTGCTCAAATAGCATAACGTGGTATTTTGACGTGTGGGACTTCTGTGCTTTCCTTGACTTGAATAATTTCATCAAGGTGTCCTAATCAAATTTCCCTCTTGACTATACCATACTCTATCTATCTATCTATCTATCTATCTATCTATCTATCTATCTATCTATCTATCTATCTATCTATCTATCTATCTCTCTATCTATCTATCTATCTATCTATCTATCTATATATATATATATATATATATATATATGTATATATATATATAGACTGCGATTTTGAAACTTAAGGTAATTTCATGTTCCAAAGACGCTGAAAGGATCATGCACGCAACAACAATAATTATGAAGAAGGACGAGAAGAGGCAGTTATTTGTTTCAAACTAGCCCCAACTGATTTTCTAGCGACCTCAAATTTTCGTCTGAGGGTCAAGCAAGTAGTCTTTGTTATGAAGAAAGTAGACTGGTTTTCAGGATTGCTTTAGCTATGAGGAGCAAAGTGGTGATAATTGCATATCTTAATAGTACTGAGAGCAGACGGAAGGTCATTTTACCTTTGTGTCTGTATAATATAATTCGTGGTTCTGGCGGAGCGATCTGAAAACATCAGTCACACTGTCAGCTTTCGAAAGAGAATTAACCCCCTTTTAGCAGCGAAAGAGGAAGGTGGTCAGTCCAGTACCATGTAGCATAAAATAATACCTCGCCACATGAGAGTCATGATCCAATTGCCAATACTTCTTTTGCTCTCTATTTACTGTTCATAATGTCAAAAATATATGCAAAATCATGGATATCTCAGAACACAATAAGTATTGTTCGATTCTTAACCTAAATTTGAAGAAATAGTACAAAAGTTTGAAAATCTACTGCAAGCTTGTGACACTATTGTTTATGAATAAAAATATGCCCGTGGAATATAGTCACTCAATGCATATTTGCCTTGAACTTAAAAAACATCCAAAAATAATTATTCAAACTCAAGGTAGAGGACTTTTTAACATTGAATTATTGCTGTTGCACCAGTTTGTAAATAAGACCAGATAATTGCACCCTTTTTATATTTTCAACAAAACGATTATTAATTCTGCCTTTACCAGCATAGTTTTCAAAAACTCTCCCTAAACTAAGTTCTTTTTATACTATCTTGAATTACAAGAAACAACGTTTTTGTGGAAGAGAAAATTTTAACGCTTGCACCATACATTTTTGTGTACACATATATGACAGGGTGATAATTCCGAACCAATTGGTCCACTTAGTATATGATTGCCCTTCAGCCCATGATACATCAATAAAGCTCTTTTAAGCTTAAATCAGAATCCAGCTATTTATGCCAATAATATCGAAGACCAGATGAAAGCCTAGATGGCTTCTAATAGTTGAAATATGTACACGATTTGATAAAAACCTAGAAAAATTCATATCGTGGTTAAAAAAATATATCCTTATCATTTCACCTCCACTGTCTCCTCAGTTGACTAATTTTTTTCCGTACCTTATATATCGATCGAAGCTTTATACCAGCATCTTTATTAAGGCTTACTCTGCACCATTAGGAAGGTATAAGCCAAAATGTGGAAATTGCTGAGTCAGTAGAAAAATGCAACTAGGATTTGACCTTGTCCTTTGACCTCAAATTCAATATTTACATCAGGAATTCATAACATATTCCCCATGTAGTGCCTCGGTGGCTGGTTCCAAAAAGTCCCCAGCCATTTACGATGTCCATACAAAATTATATATACATATATATATATATTATATATATATATATATATATATATATATATATATATATATATATATATATATATATATATATATATATATATATATATATATATATATATATATATATATATATATATATGTATTACTTACAATTATAACTTCAGGGTTGATACTAGTGTCTTACAAGAAAGAAATTGATATCACCGTCAGGGATGCTTTGATATACGGTTTTGTGTATTGCTTTTAGAATTTTGGACAAAGTCTTAACTTGCTATACAAGCCAAATGATTCGTTCATACCATAAAACAGGTCTGAAGGATTACAATTTTTAGTGAAACATTTTATGACCTGGCCATATCACATTTTTTCCAAATTACATGCGACACCTCAATCTTCAATATCATGCCAAATCCGTTCAAAGGCAAAGTTTGTGGACAATCCAAGTCATGAACGTAATACTATGAAGATTCACTCTGTGGTAAATCTGCACAAAAATCCACAGACACACAATACATATAATATCAGGCCAAGAAACTAATCTTCTGTCAAACTTCACCGTCAATTATATTTTTTGTAACACAGTATAATAGTTTATGCATTTGGCATATGATAGGCACCTGATTTCAATAGCAAACTACCAGAATAACAATTTTATTGAGGGAATTGGACCTGATATTGAATGAGTAGTTTGTGCCAATATACCACGTACACCTCCCTTAGTCACATAAGCCATTAATTCTAGAAAGGCAACTACAAAATGTAAACTTGTTGAACGCTTGTAAAAGAATAACACTTTTTCAGTAGTTCCCATTGAAGGCATTTTATGAAAAATATCGCTTTCACCAATATAAAATTGACACAATCTTATTCAATTTTTGAATGTTTTTAAGTAAATATTCATTACCTTATACAAATAGCACTCATGAGAGCTAATTCTGAATAATTACAGCCGACGCGGAAAGTGTGGAGAACAGATGGGACTCTTTACCTATTATTATCCTTACCATAATAAATGTAAGGTCCGAAAGGCACGCAATAAGCTCACGTATGTTTGACGACACGAATTACACTTGTGACATAATCGCCGGAAATATGTATGAGATAAATATAAAAACGAATGTGATCCGTTTGTCGTCACTAGTTCATTTTTATATCTCCAGAAGACAATGTATTAAAGATTCTAATCATGTTAAGAGTATGTAAAGTCAAACTTGCGCCTGTTAGGGTGTTTACAAACAAATTTTCTTGGTGAAATATATATATAAATCGGTAGAATCTACAAAAATAATGCCCATATACCATTAATAGAATTCATACTTAGATGCGGTTACTAAACATGAAAATGGTCTATTTCAGGTATCAAGTAAAGGGCTATTGTTAACGTATACTGCAGGAGTGTATATTATCCACATGATCTATTTTACGGTTAATGTGCCGTCGCCTGGTGGGTGCACTGTAACACTTCAGTTCAATTGTAAAACTTGGGACAACATCGATCTGTCACTATGCTTATTCATTTAACTTTGATTTGTATGTTAAAAGGGATATACAATTCATTACACTTTAACCGACCTGAAAAGTGAGTGCATTGGGAACAACTATCCTCCGTATTCAGATAAATAGATAAATATATATATATATAAATAAATATATATATATATACATATATGTATAAATATATGCATGGATGGATAGAGAGAGAGATCGATAGATAGATAGATAGATAGTTAGTTAGATAGATAGATGGATGGATGGATGGATGGATGGATGGATAGATAGATAGATAGATAGATAGATAGATAGATAGATAGATAGATAGATAGATAGATAGATAGATAGATAGATAGATAGATAGATAGATAGATAGATAGATAGATAGATAGATAGAGAATTTAATGGGTTGACCGATTAGTGCTGAGCCAACCTTTAAAAGTATATATTTTGGATTTTTTTTTTTTCAGAAGCGTCAACATAAAACCCAATTAAAGGCCCAACAATAGTCCTTTCACAAGTTGTATTAACTATACTGTCAGATGTAAATACTACCTCGTTAACGCGTTTTCAAGGTTTTGATTTAATCTGCACATCGCCGTGTGATTAACAAATGAGGAAGGGGAAAGGTTTGAGTATTCCACAGGCGGCGGTGAAATACAAGTTCACACAGGTCAGGTCTCACCAGGGTCCATGAAACTACAGTTCTCTCTACATTTTATACCCGACCAATTTCCTTCTTTTCAGTTAGCATCAATGAGAATATCCTGGCTCAATAATGTTCAGATTTTGTCATATTGACTGCAAATTCGATCCTGTGTGACATCTCTTTTCAGCACGATTCAGACATCCGCTATGCAATTTTTGTATTTCTTGACGCGTGAAACCTAGATCCAATATGCTAAACCTGGTGAACATGCAACAGTAAGGCGAAACAGTCTATAGACTGAGGGTACTTCTTTAAAACACAATTGAACAGATGAGGTTTGTGTGATGAGTCTATTTATTCCACCCTGCCCCTGTACAAAGCTGTGTAGTCAGGCTTCCGGGTATCAATGTGATTGTTTCATTGAGGCTCTAACGGAGTCTTAAAGCCTCATCACCACTTCAATGATTCGTGTTTCCAGCGAGCAAGGCAAACTTTGTGGATGGAAATGATGTCCCGGTTGGTTTTGTTGACTATCGATAGTAAGATAATATGGCGTTCTAGATTTATTTTAAGTGCAAAGCATCATAGATCAGTAAAGGGTCCTTTCCTTGCTGTGTATGTATTAAAAATTATATAGGAATCATTCACTGTGCAACAAGCGTTTACACTCTAAACAATCGTCCAATTTATGTCGTAGAGTAAATGACATGAATCGATGTTTCAAAGTGATCACATGGTTTTTCTAGAGCGAAGTTATCTTAAATATTTGCAAGGTTGTTGAATTATATTTAAGACGGCCTTTGGCTGCTTGTTTTTTCGTTTTTGTTTTTTGCTTGTTTTCTTTTTTTCTTTTTTTGTTTTTTTGTTTTTGTTTTTGTTTTGCACGAGGCACATATTTGTCGCAGTGTTATTTCTTATCATCTGTTAATAATGATAATTTTATTAAAAACCCCGTAATTGAGAAAAAACAACCATGATACATCGAGATAACCACAATGAGACAATATACAGAAGTTATTACAGAATAAAACAGGAAGTACCGTAAGACTAAAAAGCTTTCGTTACCAGTGATTCCAGCATATGTTCTTCTCCTTAAGGTTTAATAAAATTTTCATGGTGCTATAAAAATTTTAAAGAGTCGACGATGCCGTTTTGGTTGTAAGAATGATTTGGCTTGCAGTTAGGCCGACTTCCAAAAGCTAGAGACACTGGCGGGATCCCATTTCGAGTTACGTAATCTAAAAGAGTACCTGGTACAGCTGAACTAGTTAAATATATTCTGACAGGAAATACAAATTCAAATCACGTACGCATGTGTCAACCTTAAAAATACTGTTAAACAGTAATATGGCACGTTCCCTAATTTAGGACTCGACAGGCTTTACATTCAGAGCCTTCACTATTGCTTGTTTATTGCTCAAGGTAAAATACAATGTACGTGTTTCAAAGTTATCATTAGAGATGGCTTGACCAATGTCAACATGGCAACGCTCTGACTTCCGTGGTCACAAAACATATATTTTCGGTGCTCCTTTGGTGATGTGGACGTACAAATGTACAGTCCCGGATCTGAGGCAATTACCTTGAAAACTTATTACAGCGTGTTTACCGCAGTGCATCTCGGGGGATCGCCGGGGACAAGGTCAAAGCAGCGCACATAATAAAACACGGTTATGGTTGCAGTATGGCTGATGTCCTCGTAAAACAGCTTTGGTCCAAATTAGCTAGTATTGTGAACTACCGCTGCAACGCAGCGATCGCACCCCCGCTCTCTACTTGCCAACTGGGCTTTCTCCGTTGCTGGTTAGGTCACTCGATCCTCGGCCGTCTCACACGTTTCTGCCATCGGTTTGTTGTGCGTTGTTTTTCTGCAATCGCCCAGTTGTTATACGGAAATAACGTGGGCAATGGGCGTTCTGGTGTCGGACCTTTACCTTTACCCCCAACAAAATGTCTTGGAACAAATTCTGTCAAATTTGCCTGGTGGTTCATAATCTTCTGGCGCACCATATTCAACCACCCCCGTCGTTTCTGTGTTTCTTTGAAAGAAAACCGTGGAAAGCTACCCTTGCATCCAGGGTTTTTTTTTATCCAATTTGCCCAGTTTTTTGTGTCTGGATTACAGTTAGGAACTTTGCAATTGTAAACTGTCATTGTAGCTTGTAAGTACTTCCGTCGTACGTTGGAAAATAACGATCGACTTTGCGATGTCATTTCCCTGTACTTTAACTATGGCGCAATATGGCTGCTATATTGAAACGACCTAACCTGCCGCAAGATGCGCCGGGAAATGACCCTGACGCTTTAGCGGCTACCAACGGTACTAGATAATTTGGACTCTAGGTATTAGATGAAATTAGCGTCCCCGATGCAAAACTATCTTCTGCGATAGTAGAAGAGAACTCTGTTCATGTACGTTTTCTGCCCCCTCCAAAGTGAAAAGAACACACATTGGTCCACCTCGATTTAATCTTGAGTTTGTGGTTTTCGATCAGTCTGATCCACGTTTTCCTCTCTGTTTTGTCGGACGGCAACTGATAAAAGCTAAGTCCAGGTGTCTTCCTCTTAGGGCTTGTGCGCGGCGGAACACAAAAGTTACCGTTTGGCATATTTCCAACTTTACCTGATCGGTACTTGAACATATGTCTATCACACCGGCAAGAGTCAACACTGCATCTAACGTACTACTCCACTGTGAATCTGACTCCTGGCTGAGTTTGTCCCCGGCGATACCCCAAGATGCATTGCGGCAAACACGCTGTGATGTAATAAGGTGACAGGGTAATTCTTAACACAGTATTTCATTTGTATTGGAATAAATACAATGAACTACGCCGCTTCGATTGTGGCATTCACGCACACCTGCCTCTATTGAATTGGTACAGTTGGTATGTGCGTTTCTCATTTTGGGCAGGGTGATTGGTGCCGAAGGTTGCTGACTCGAGACCCGGCCGTTCCGTGGTCACAAAACATATAGGTACTCGGTTGGTTATGAACAGTACTGTTATGCACAGGCTTAGTTAAAAATATGTCATTAAGCTTTCTTTATAATGGCTTCCGAATTACCTGAAAATTTTGTTTCGATAAAACGTAGTCAAAATACAAAATAACGTTGATTTATCGGTGTAGCATTTGTCTTTCTCGAATGCCACGCACATCACTTAAAATGAATTTAACGAATAGTGGCAATAGACTATTTTTATAGTTAACGAATAACACATTTAACGTTTAGCGGCGGATACGATTTTTAACGTTTGGTGGCGATTTTAACGAATAGCCACCAATAAACGTTAAAAAGTTAAGAAATTAACGTTTAGCGGTGATTTGACGTTTATCGGCTCTAAAAGCATCAGCCAAATAAGGTGAATTGTGTCGCTGGCATGTCAGCATTATACACAGAATCTTCAAGAACATTTCTTTAGGACAAAAGTTTTTCCTGTTTGGCATACTGTACCACATACACACATCTGTTGCTCTTTTCAAGTACTATTTTGCGTGTTAATTGTTGTGCGTGATCTTACCAGTCTCTTAATTCACGACATATTGACAAAGTTCTGAGATATATAAAACTATTTTTTCGAAACGATTTCTTCGAAAGGATATAATAATTTGTAAACACTGAAGGATTCGGTGATTCTTGAACTACGAAAGAGCGTAAGTGGTTAAAAGCGAACACCTTATTTGCGTGATTGGCCATGAGCTGTCAGGTGATGTTGATAAATTGTGACCCCTAGTGGTTTTTTTTTTTTTTTTTTTTTTTTTTTTTTTTTTTTTTGAGGTTCGCCCCATTTTTCATCGGTGTAGCTGGGATAATTTGTCTGCTTTAAGCATACAGTCTCATTAAACAGAGAGAGGTAATAACATCTTACATTTGGGTTGGGTAATTTGATGTTTGTAAATTTGAACATGTATTGTAAAAACGCATTCTGCTTCTACTGCAGCCCACAAGAGACTGGTGTTTGGGATCATGTCTTACATAAAACGATTTATAAAAAATAATCGAATGTAGTGTCGAACGTTGCTTTTACACGATACACAACCCCTATAGGATAATAGCATTGCTATCAAAACTGAAATATAATAAATCAGATTTCTTGAGGTCATGCTGTTCTGTATGTGACCACATGCAGCAAGTGCCCCTTCGCCACACGTAAATGTGCAAAGCATATGCCTCTTGGGTTCCACAAAGTGCGAGGAAAAGGAGCGGGCGACTTCTCAAGGCAGTAGTCGCGCACAATCGGTGTCATTATCACATGAATAACATAAGTCATGTAATACTTTTAACAAAGAAATCAATTCGGGTTATAAGGGCTAATACTTTACAGTCTCAACACTTGAATTATGTTACAGTGTTATAAGTCAAGACGAAGACAGCATATAGACAGGGCGTTACAGAGCAGATTAGCTTTATATATACGGTCAAATGATCAGTCGATGCATGCCTCACAGTGCTGTGGCGACCACATGTGATCCCACGGGTATGTCTTAAGAGGAACATGGTGTCTTGGAATCCAATACAATCAATAAGTTACTCATTCACTGCCCCAGGTTAACTTATCTGTGCGTGTGATTCAGTGATCTTTAACTTACATGGATACGTAGAGCAGACAAATTAGAAGGAAATTCATCCTATCATGCCGTTACCTAACTCTTCTCTAGTCAGTGTAATAATGAGTCAACAGGTTTCATCTACAGTGTTCATTCAATATGTTCTTTATCAACGAGAAATTCAACTAAAACAGGATCGAGACAGACGACATTTGACTGCTGGGCAATTTGGGAATGTTTTTTCAGAGAAAACGGTAGACACTTCACACCACCACGTTAACACCAGGCATAAAATCCACAGCAAATTCAATTGTTTGGTCAGTAACAATATGTTTGAAACCTGAGCCAAACTACTTGAGTCCCTATGTGACACTGCGGTGACGGTCCGTAGTCATAAATATTTCAGCGATCCCAAAGCGTAGTATATTGGCCTGATTTGATATTTTGTAAATATGACAAAATGAAAGGCGTGACGTATTCTACTATCTATTAACATATATATTGTTGTTACTGATTGGGTTTGAGACAATAAATCAAAGAAATGTGCGGGGGGGGGGGGATCTGGGTAGGTTTACTTTCTTGACACACCCAACCGTTTATTCCTATGGTGATGTCTGTGATACCCAGCAACCAATGCCATTTGAGGTCAGGTGTAAAAGTGGGCCAGTAAAGCCCATTACATTACAGTGAACCTAAATTAAGGAAGATTTCTGCAATTATCATCTAGTCTACCTGAAGTACATACTGTCACCAAACTTTCATAACCATCAAGATGTAAGTGGTCAACCATGAACAGGATGGTAGTACCACTTTCAAGCAAATTTAGAACTAAACCAGATCTTCCCTTATCCGCCTAAACTTTGAGAAAGATAATCAATCGTTAGGCTCAACATAAGATACTTACATATATATATATATATATATATATATATATATATATATATATATATATATATATATATATATATATATATATATATAATTGTGTGTGTGTTTCCCGTTAACGTATAACGTTATCTACGAAGCATATTTACAGAAAGTGGAGAGGTTTACATAAGTCGGCTCATGGGTTTTACAGACCGTATCGTAAACCTGTACCCGGCGGCTTGGCGCCTCCAAAAGCCATATAATTAATTTTTGCACTTGGGGTAGGTATATGCCGCTGTATTTACTCCAGCTTACCTGTTCCATATTTCAAAACACTACTACGACGGCTTCCCAAAATATGTTAGAACACTTATCAGCAATGTAGGCATGTGAAGCTGGGTCGAACTTTGCAATACAAATTTGGATCATTACTAAAACTAAGGCTTTGTCTGTGTGAGTATTGTTAACTCAAGAGCTTTTTAAAAACGCGACCGTTGTTGTTATCCAGCTTATGAAATTTTGAATGCAATGGTGCCTAGAACACAGTATAATGTTTGACGTTATGGTACTAATACAGCACTAATAAGTGAACACCGTTTCGTACAATTTTAATCCCGCCTTTGTATTGCATGGATGTATTCCACAGTTGTATATGTATACACTAGTAGTCACTTATGTATATTCAATAAATTAAAGTATCGAAATATATGTGTATATCCGTGTACTTCAATTGATTATGTATGCCATGCGTCAAATCGTCTCTTCATCATGTGTGGGGGGGGGGGGATTTAAAACAGCGGTCCCTCATGTCGTAAGTAATGTGATTTGAAGATATTTCCTGGGATGAGTAAGTCGTGATACGTTTACCTCATGGCTTATTCAGTCTGTATCACTCTTAAAGCAATCATTTGATCTACATGTAGGTCAATTGCTACATGAAATACAGTATATCCCATGACGTTTGGTCCGGCCAGGCTACTCGCATTTATAGCATAGACTTCTCGTGCGATTGGCGAGCTTGGCGTGCCATTCGCGGGCGGTATTTGCGTACAAGTAACATTTTTGCATGCCAGCCAGCATGCTGGCCAAGTCCGCATCGTGCGTTTGGTGGGCTAGCAATGGTATTAGGCAATCGTACGATGCGAATGGCCATTCATTTTCTGTGGCACAGAAGGCAGTCTCAAGAGCGCATTCCTTGTATCAAATGGCCGTGTTGGTTGGTAAAAAAACTACGAAGCTGGAGGATGGTAAATTTTATGCAAATCAGCTGGCAAGCATGTCGAGCATGTTCATGCACAAAATAGGCAATGGCCATATGCGTGTGGTCAATCGCATCCGATGCCATAGTAAAGCATTGTGCCATTCGACTGCGGAAGTGATTTTCCACATTGCCAGCCTGTGCCACTGTCGTATGACAAAACTTTATCCGATGCGAACACGCCAAGCGCATGCTGGCAAAACTAGCAGGATAATACCTCCCTGGTATTAATGGCGCAAATGAGAAAAACGATGCTAACAATGCGGACCAAACGTTATGGGTTGTACTGTACATTCATTCGTGTTATACATGTTTGCTGGGCCTGTTTCTATTAGAAATATGTTTTGTTGAAGTTGTATTTAAATCGATAGTGTTTCTTTGCTTCCAATCGCCAAACGATTTAAATTATACCCCATTTTGCTTCTAAAACGTTCAATGCCTATATGCACTGGAACCTAAATTGCATTTTTTACTACTTGACAGGCTCATAATATATATATATATATATATATATATATATATATATATATATATATATATATATATATATATATATATTATGAGCCTGTCAAGTAGATATATATATATATATATAATGCCTGATGCAGTTTAGAAATGTTTACATTACCATTGTTATGGCTGTACAACTTGGGTGCTTCTTATGCAACCTAATCTTCAAACTTAAGTAAACGATTTCAAATTGGGTAGAGTGGGTTATCAAGTTTTTGCAGGTCAGTGTGGGGCACTTCATTCTGCATCGCCTACTAAACTATGATGATTGTGTCTACAGATGTACTCGAGCGTTTGAATCAGTCATATCCTGGCCACATGTGAATCCCGCGATTCAAATCTGAAGGAACAGTGCAAAACTTAAGTCACACCCAGCAAAAATATGTTTTGGAGTTAAGCTCAAGTTTCAATCTAAAAATAGTTTCATAATATTTGTTCAAGAATGTTTGTTCTAAAATTCTCACGATAGATTGTTCTTATGGATCTTTTCAGGAAAATGTTTAAATCAAAATTTAAGAGGTCACCGTATCACATCTGTTGCATTCCGGATTCCATTCTTGCAAGAGGAAATCTTTGGTATGATACACTACGTGCGCTGATCTAACATAATTGTAGCTCCACTTTTGTCATAATGCTTACATAAGTCCTTTACCAACATAAATGGAATCGCTTTCTTTTTTGATTTGTTTTGTCCAGAACAGTGTCGATTTAACGTCTGAAAAATTAAACCCCTACAACTTCTTTTTGAGAAATTCTGTCAATTAGATTAGGACAAAGATTTTTCATATTCTCTATATAGGAAACGAAAGCCAGACTTACTATTTAGCATTTTTCTGGTTGAGATCAAGTCCTGTGGAGGGACAATGTCTTTACCACACAGAGTCTGAGGTTTAGAATGGCGCACATTCGCTTGCATGGCAGCAATGCTGAAAAGTGATCAATATGCTTTCGACTGTTGTCCTCCTCAAATATTTATTTTCGGCCAAACATAAAATGCCAATGGGAATGCTCTGTGTATTTACATTGAAGATCCTTAGACGGTCAATATATGATCCGTTTTAAACACAGCTCAATACCATTTCCTGTGGCATTTATCGGTCTCTCTTCCAGTAAGATTATTTATTGTTTGATGTAATTCAGACATTGGGAATGTAACCTGTACACAGATTTTAAGACTCTCAGTTTCTGTGTTTAATTTATCAATATTTTGCAACTGCTGATTGGGTTATTTTTTCAAACATGAAAATATTATCGTACTTTTTTACATTATTTAAATGTTTATTTGTATACAACTGTTGCGGATATGTTCATTTTGCCTTTCGGACGCATTTGTAATTTTAAGCACATAGATAAAGAAGTGTAGCTGTGGCGTGACGTTGACTTGACACCAAGAAAACCGGCGACCAATGGCATACAAGTCTAAAAGGTCACATCAAAATATGTTCCAAAACATTCTTTAATAATTAGAAAAAAAGGACAGGTGACTTTGATAATTGGAATACTATATTTATAGGACAAATCGTTATTGGTTTTGTTGAGCATTTTTGGAAAAGTATGTATGGAAGAGCAAAATCTTGCATCAGATCATTGCAGAACAGTTGACCTCAATCTGAGAATGCGACTGCAGAAAAAAGACGCAACCAATATCATATGTGTGTATAGTCTATGGTACTGAATTAAATTTGAAATATGTAGCTCATGTGTACTAATTCTATCGATACGGAAAGACTGTTTACTTAATATATTACAGCATAATGTAAACTTATCACTACTTTATGATGTTCGCCTGAGACAACCTTTTGTGGTTGGTTGCATTCGCCAGTATCTGAGTTAAATATCGCTAATTATTAAATAACAACGCGAAGTGTTAGAAATTCAATTTTTAACAGATAGGGCGGGGGGTGGTGCCTCCATGTTTTCAATTGTTATTGACACTCTCTGTTATTGACTCCGGGCCTGTATGTGTAAGATTTAGTGCTATGTAATAATCTGGTTCGTTTTTACACGTAATAAATACTGATCTTTAAGTTCTAGGTGCTGGTGCATACATTTTAAACAAGAGTTAAGAATCATTGTTTACCCAATGACAATACCTTATATTAGATCATATGCACCGCTTAATGTTGAATGTTCTATCATACATACGCAAAATACAACTGTCATGTCCTATGGTCATACTAGGTAAGCTTTTAATATGCTAAAATAAATTTCAACGCGATATAATTAACTTAATTGCTATAATTATCAAAGAGTATCCCAAAATGTATGAAATTTGTTATATTAAAAATTTATCCCAAACTGCTGTTCCCGCTGCTATTACCAGCATGATTCCGTGAAACTGGTTCTCTCTCTCTCTCTCTCTCTCTCTCTCTCTCTCTCTCTCTCTCTCTCTCTCTCTCTCTCTCTCTCTCCTCTCTCTCTCTCTCTCTCTCTCTCTCTCTCTCTCTCTCTCTCTCTCTCTCTCTCTCTCTCTCTCTCTCTCTCTCTCTCTGCTGGCTGTTGTTTGTGTTGGCATTACCATAATGCATTCAAATTGAGCCGATACATCATCTGAATTGTTTTTGTCGGCAAACAGCAGGTCACTCATGTATATTTTTGGATAGAAATTATCTTTAAGAGTGTGCTGAAGGAAAATTAATGGGTAACAAACACGCTTTTGGAAGAGATTCAGCATCTGACGGATTTTTTATTGTTTTGGAGCGGGGATTTCGGAACATACTTTATTCAAATTGTCTGATCTGTAAACCGTGTTTCATGTCGCATTTATATCGTCAGAGCGACACCAAAAATTAACAAATAATTTCGCAACTTCATTCTTCCATATGTAGACAAAATAAATCACGATTAAATGAATTGAAAGACACACAAAGTTAATCTTAAAACCAGAGGAAATGTTCCGGGTATTCCACATGCAGATATAAACTAAGAGACAAGCACTTTCATGCAAGCAAGTTGTCCGAAGACTCGAACATGGCGCGCTGCGCTTAATTTGTATCGACAATTCATGCCCTGTGGCGGGTACGAGCTCAGCCACCATATAGCTTATTGATCCAAGGGCCCCAAAGACTGATTTAATTGTGTTCCACATGGAAAAACTGAACATGACAATGTTTCAGATATTCTGTCGTCTATCCTGGGGCCTTCATCAGGTGCACAAATGAAAATTATAAGATTAGTCTTTTTCCGTCACAAACACCGTGTATTTAAGGCATAGGAAAGACCAAATTTTATATCAAAATCTGTTTGATCTTTGACATGGTATAAAAAAAAAACAAACATTGGTATTGATTACATTGTATAACGTATATTGTGACGCCTATTTTTCTGCATATCTGAAAAAAAAATATGCCGGACTTGGTTTAGAATGATAAAGCTCTTTATTGGATCTTCCTTTCTAGTGGTCTAATAATATGTTGCTTTTTTTTTAATTTAGACACGGCAGGGAAGAGGTGCACTTGAGTCTACATTTTCATATCCTGTGCTGCATGTATGGCCGGTGCCAAAATACTCATTGCGATATGTATATATGTATAAATATGTGTGTGTGTGGCAATGTAATATAAGTGTAAATATATATTTTTCTTTCATGTCTATATTGTCTCTTTCAGCACGTGTACATTTTGCAATACAGTGCACACGTGTCCACCTAATCTGGCAAATTGTATGCACTTGTTTATCATCGATGTAAGAAAGATATGTACCCATACATACACACACACATATAATATATATATATAAGTGTGTGTGTGTGTGTGTGTGTGTGTGGTTGTTGTAAGAAAATCGTTTAATGAAAGTAAAACAGTTTTCAGACACAAACACGGGGTTTTGTTCTAAGACTAATTCGATTGGTTTATCCTGTGAGACATTGGTGCTGTTTGGATTTATATCGCTGGTCACAACAAAAAAAGTTGTGTTTATGAGAACGATCACAACGGTTCCAAATTGAAGTACATAGTAAAAAGACCTTTCATTCAAACACCAGCACGTCGCTAGTTCCAAAGAAGAATATTAACGATCCATTCAGCCATTTTTCCGATTCATATTTCGACTGAGCGGTGTAAAGGTTATAGCCCCTGTCGTCGCACATTTTCCTTCAAAGCCTTTCCACGCAAGCAAAACATGGGAGCCAAAATTAATGCAACGCATAGATCATTAATTTCTACCGGTTCTGTTGAAAAGTTTTAACAGGGAATATCAATACAATGCTTAATGGTTGTACCTGTTGTATTTCTCTTTTTAATGTAATACCTCGCCAAGAACAGCAACTTGCCTGTCACTCTTTTTCTGAGAATTGGCACGTGTGTATATATATACTGAAGTCTTTGGAAGATAATTATTTTGGGACAGGGGATGGTCACAGGTAAAAAAGACTTGATCTGTATATTTTAAACATTGAGACAACTCATGTTTCTGTTTTGGTACTGGTTATGCTAGTACAGACAAAAAAGGTACTGGTTATGCCAGTACAGACGCAAAGGTGGTAGTGTAAACATCTGAAGCCACCGCTTTTTCTTTTATTGTCTTTGGTACTTTGTACATGTATTCTGTGAAGGGTATAATTTTTAAGTAGCAAATGTATTACGGAAGGGCGATCGTATATAATTCGCGGATTTTGCATTCTGCTCAGTAAACCAAGCGGCATCATAAGCTTTGCCAATAGATAGGTGCCGCCATGTTGTTTGCCATTCTCAAGTAATATACGTACGGGTGCAGCTGGCTCGGCTGTATATGTTGCAATATTCCTGGCGATCGCCTGAGGCACGTGTAGGTGTAATTTGTGCTGCTGCGGGACGTCTCATCCGACTGACATTTCTGACGTAACGTGCCAGGAACGACATGTGTTTCTTTCAGTTCTTACGTTGTTAATATTGTTGTGTAAGAAAACAGGTAGTTCTAACTGGCTTATGCCCAAGTAGTTCTAATTGGCTTATACACAGTGATGCAAATACGTCCATCTGATTACCTCTCAAATGTTCCTGATAATGGCAATATTTCCACCCGTAGCGAGCTGTCATTACCATAGAATCTTCGTGGGACATTTTAGATGTCAAATGCATGAGTGTATGCGTGGAAACGAAGTTGCATATGATAAATATAAGGTTTGGAATGAAGCGAATTCAAAGTTTCGTGCATAAAAAGAAACTGACCATAAACTCGACAAGGAAGTACCCAAAATATTGGAAAAATACGAAAGGAATTAAAGTATTAAGACATGAGAAGTGTCGATGGATTATGAGTTATAGAATCTGTCACAATTGAAAAGATTTTTTTTTTCAAAATTTGATGAAATCTGTTTTGGGTACACGGTTTGGGTGTATATGCGTGCCCTAAGTATTGCTCAAATACCCAGACTTTTAACCTCAGCGTGATTTATTTTTGTTACAGCCAAAATAAAATTGCATCGGTTGTAGAGACAATTTCGCGGTTTACTGGCGGTCTGGAGTGGAAGATTAAAGGGATTACGTGTGTCTAGAATTGACTTGTTGCGTTTCAAAGAATAAGGTCGCGTGTTCGTCCAATGGCTATACAGGGATATGATACTTGTTGAAATACGTTTGGGAGTTAACATACCAAAACAATGTAAAACAACAAAGGTAAATTGAATTCAACAGTTTATTCACTCAGAGATATCAAGAATTGTATTATACTTAGCATAATGGAAAACTATACAAGACGTTTTCCAGAAACCTTCTCCATTTAATCTGTACAACAGTTAGTCAAAAGGATAAAAACACTTGGCAGCAAAACTGTTCAGTTTGCCCAAGGACTTCATCTCTGTTACAGGTCTTCAAAATTCAAATTAGGATACAACAACGTCATAACATTTTGTTCATAGTCCCTGTTTCAAAATCCAAAGAAGATAACTTGTGCCATCATTTGTGCCACCTTTCCACATGACTTGTGCCTGATCCTCTCGAGTTTTATTGATTACCCAGACCATATACCTAGGTCAGCTGAGCACAGGACACACGTATGTCCGATGGGCATAGAAATATAAAGAGTGTCGAGTGAACTATCTGAAAGTTAATATGTGCCATTGTAATATCTCATTTAGTGAGACCGAGACGATTTGTCTAACATTCAGAAAATAAAGACGTGAAAGCAGCAAGTTGAACTTGAAATGTATAATTTAAATTTTTTCCACTAACGTATCATTTTCTCCCCGGTGGTAGTAAGCCTACATTCAGGTTACACATTCTTGGCACTGAAACCAAAACAGAAAGTCTTGTCTGTAAACCTCCATTTTTGCTCTGTTGGGTGCTTGTAACAGATTCAAGGGTCATTAATCCGTAAATACACGGCATGTCTTCAATGGACATGACAGGGACGTCAAGGGTCAAGACAGTACACTTCGCCTGCATGAGAGCACAGCAAACTAGAATCGCTAGGACAACAGAGATAATTTAAGGTGCAGGGTTTACGTTGCATGACAAATATGTATGTGTATAAAAATATGTGAAAAAAAAGTATAGTTTGCTTCTTTTACCTGACGTGATCTTTTTATACGTCAAAAGAATAATGAATTTTGGCTCATTTAACTCTTCAAGCACCAATTTCAACGTAACTCGAATTTCTCTCCGTTGTCATAAGGATTGCAGATTCACCTTTGTAAGCATACCTTTTATTCAAGCGCCAGCATTCCTACAGTTGCAGATACCACAGGAATGGTCCAAGTTTCCCGTTGCTGCTTGGCACATATAGATGGCCAAGTAAACAGCATTCAACGGTGCACTTTGGCACAGCACACCGTCAATAGTATTTCTCGGTGTTGTTTTTCCACGGCCCGCCGTGTCAAGCTGCTGACTCAGTCACACTTGGCACTGAAATCAAGAAGGTTTTGTCCGAAAACCCGCAAAATGTGGGGCTACCTGACCGTTTCTCAGCAGCAGACAACCGTAGTTTTGCATTGACTTAGTACCAATATATTATAACGGGTACAAGCTCGTACCCGGGTACCCAAAAGGGTACCAGATTTTATATTTCTAAATTGTCACCTAACCTGACTTGCCTTTTTTGCGGAAATATGTTTTAAAAAGCTGGCACAAAATGGTTTGAAAAACCACACCAGTTGCAAACCAAGGTCTGTGAAATACAGAAAAAGAGGAATGCTCTTTGGACACTGAAAGGTTACGGGTACCCGGGTACAATGAAAGTTTGCACCAGGATACCAGATTCTGAAGAGCTTTCGGGCGGGTATTCGGGTACCCGGTCAATGCTTTAAACAACAGTGACACAGTGAAGTACATGTACTGGCATACAATCATCTCAATAGCCACATATTTTACATGTCAAATCTGGGATGGCACTATTTCTTATTCAACAAGCTTGGACAGTACTTTCTAAAATGATTTAAGGACATCATGATGGGTGCTTTCATAAGTCCTCCACTCTGGCTGTTTGCATCTCCACGATCATGCATGGAATCATGTCACATTATTTCCATGACATGATTTCATTGTTTTTACATAGTGAAAGCTCTCCCAAGATCTCATGAAAAGGTTATGTGTCCAACGTAGAATATACTCTTTGTGCCAGGGACTGGTTTCAATGTTGCAAAATTCTACACTCCAGTTCATCGCTGATGAGAAAGACAAAAATACGACTCTGATGTGATGGTCGTAATATATAAAGGGCCTGGTGTTACAGAAAAGTAATAACAGGGAGACTATGTCGTATTTTATTATCTTTCGCATATCGTTGAGATAAAACTCCCCTGTAAATCTCTCTTATGACGTCAAATGATGTGTTCTCGTGATAACACTTGTTTTCTGGTACCCAGTTGAACAAAGATAATCGCATCCACATTATCCAAATGCGACAGTGTAGGTGCGATTATATACTGGAATCGGATTTCGAACGGGATCTAATTTCTAACATAAGGGTTGTCACAAGAATGCACAGGGTGCTTGCTAGCGAGTCAACGTTATGAAAGTCTGCATTTCAACTTGTCATGTGTAATGGTGTGTAGTGAGTATGTATGCATGTCACTGAAGTTTTGTTCATAATTTAAGAGAGCTTCAGCAGAGCGACGTTCGAAATTAGATCTCACGTTCGAAATTCGTTCCCCCCAGTTCACTTGTGAAACAATGTGATATATTAGTCTTCGAAGTCGTGTTTCACTCATGAAGCAGTCTACTGGACATTTATTTATTTATTTATTTATTTATTTATTTATTTATTTATTTATTTATTTATTTATTTATTTATTTATCTATATATTTATTTATTTATTTATTTATCTATCTATCTATCTATCTATCTATATACATATTTATTAATTATTATGTATTTAATTTTCTTAATTTATTTATATATTTTATTTTATTATTATTATTTTTTTGTTTTGCTTAGCTCGCTTCAGACATGTTTGGTGACATGCTATGTTCTTACACCTCCTCGGACATACGTCTGGTGGAGCTATTTGGCGGGGCTTTCCCATCCGGCAAGCACAGGATGAAACGACATCCTCGCGGTCCTCATATGACAATGCAGAACTAAGCTGCCAAATTTACAAGAAGTTCAGATGTACCAGGAAACAAGGGAAGATATGTATTGTATTGAATTGTATTGTATTGAACTGTTAGATGCCAAATGGCATACAAAGGAAATTTACCAAATGAAAAGATCTAAAATTTCTGAGAAAGGAACATGCGAAAATATCTACAAGTGACAAATATGTTCACTTGTCGACATTACTAATCAATGTAAAGACAAAGGTAAGGTCAGCAGGGTGACATGTGCCACGCTTTCTTCTTGCAAAATGTATAAATTATTTGCATGCCGTTTTTTAACTGAAGTGAAAAAAACAATTATAACGGCGCGACATTCGAATAAACAGCAATCTCACTTTATTTGGAGAATGAATGAGTTCCAAACTGCTTATTTCTTCTGGCAAGCTGCTCATAGAAAATTTTAGGGTGTAAATGGAAAATGTCATTTCATTCTAGATTCCTTTTATTTCCTAAGGCACATGACTAGTCGAATAATCTGTCTAATGATTTCCAAATATACTTTGTTGGCATGATATTGACACAGGTGGCTTTTCTCATATCTCATTAGTGGAATCATGAGTTTAAGGCTCCTATTTAGATGGCAGGCTGATATTAACACTAAATCAGAGGCCGAAACATAGTTCATTGCATGTACGAACACAAGCAATGAGTGCCAAGACTAAGCCCGAGAGGTCATTACTGTAAATCTGGCTGTGGTATGTTATGTCTTTCATTTAGGACCTCATATACTGTTGACTAAACCAATTCCAATCGGCCGATACAAAATTGTTAGTCAATCAATGCGAACAGCGCATTTCAGCATGACATCGAAGTATATAATCGTTTAAAAGTAAGCCTACATGGGCTGGTCAAATGTGCGCCATTTTGGTCATGTTTCATTCATTTGACAGCCGTCAAGCCAATGGCATGACAGGATAAACTAAAACCATAATCACCGTCAATCATTTTTTTAATCTTTAGGACTGCAGACTATAGTTTGCATGTGTAGTAACGTACCATTCAGTGACTTTGGCAATTTTCGTTGTCCACGGCATATTCTTTTCGAAAATCGTGTGACATTACATGCTTTATGATTTAACATATACCATTTAAAAATATGTTGTCTGGTGTAAGTCTAATTAGTGATAACCTAGTACATTCAATAAGGTTGTATGTGAGGCTTACGTAGCCATATTTAGAGGGTTTAATAAAATAATCATACTTGTGCGGACAGCATAATGAAACTGCGGTACATGGATCTGTGGGATAATATGCCTAACGTAAAGGCGTGCATGGTATATCAGGTTGAGCAAGAATAAAAGTTAATTATGGTACACATATGTGTACAGATACAAAACTCAGCAGATTCTTCCGGTGCATAACCCCCCCCCCTTTTTTTCCCATGAATTCTTTCCTCGTAGGAAGAGTGGTAAAATATCGTCATCCATTGCTAATTCACTGTGTTCCGACATGTCGCTAGCTACCTGTTATTGGATATAGCCGGCATATTATCTTTCTTTGGATCATCCAGGTGCCAGAGATTAGTCATTATTTTAAAAGTAAAATAGGATCTGACCTTTTGAAGAGGACTGTCATGAAGAATTAACCGAACCAATGAAAACTTCAAGTATCTTGCGTCGAATTAATTTCGGATGGCTGTCTGCAGTCGTAAGGTCATTCATACTAGCGACTGTAGTAAACGTTGAATGGAGACATATGTTGTGGTCGCATTAATACAATGTATATCAACGCAGTTTTAACTTGAAGCAAACGCTTTATGCCGTTCTACAGCAAATGTGATAGTAACAGAAACATGATATCAAACTGTCATTCAGTAATAAAAAAGGAAGCCATTTTCAAATCGTACAGAAGTCATGCATGGTGGTCTTATAGGCGAAACCGTGGAAATCGCTCGCTGGCGTACCACTGTAAGACATGTTTTGTATCCCCATTAAAATTTCTTATATTAACTTATGATTCATCAACTTTTAAAGTAACAAGAACGCATTTCAAAAATACTTTTCATATAAACAAGGAAAGGTACAATAAATTTTGAGCGATTGGTCCATATGAAATTGCAGCTAATGCTTATATATACGTTTTGATGTCAGACACTTATATAAACCGCCTTTGAATGATGAACACAACGCATAGTAGCAGTAGCAGTAGTAGTTTTATTTACACTAGAGTTCATTTTTTTACTCATTTTCATTAGAATAACAAGATAAAAACACGATATTGAAAGCAGATGTCAAAATTCACCTTTACGGAGATATTACTGCCTGTACCATTGCTGAAAGGATCCCAAGCCATTAATTTACAAGATTTAATAAATTGCAGCATCAACTGTTCTATAAGCATATGCAGATATGTAAAATGCATAACGGATATTGGATTAAGCGTTTCTCTTGCTTAGAATACCAAGATTCCCCGGCTTCTTCCACTGTTATATATATATTTCTACATCGCATAAAAGAGTCAGCTTAAGAAAATTAAACATTCTTAGTATTATAACGGTTCTCCTTCCGAAAAATTAGACCAAACGTAAACCCACACGCCCTTTTATCGCCAAAGTAAACATATAAATGAGCATATCATCGCCATAGCAAAATACTGTTTCTCTTATTCAGTAGATAAGATACAAGGCATTTCGCAGCCAAGGATTATAAAAAGTATAATAAAATTTCTGTAAATAACAATGTGTTACTGCATTAACACGCATACTAGAGCGATAATACATGTATCTGATACCTTTCCGGTCAGTTAATAAATAATCAGCTTCAGGGTTGTATTTTTCAATCATAAAGGAAGCATTGGAAGCATCCTACGAAAAAGGCATGATGTCAAGATTTTTGAATTTGTTTCCCCATTTAACGCATATAATTGAAAATAACTATCAGTCCCACGTTTCAACAGGAGGAACAAAAAAAATGACTTCTACGTCACATCATTCATTTCTCACCCATATAACCAAGTCAGGAGACTGTGCAGACCACCAAGATTACGTCAGCACACAGCACGGAGCCTGTCTGTCGAAGAGATTGACAGGAAAGCAGCTCTTGAACCAACATGGAAACTCCTGCGCATAAGTGGTCCTAGTTTTCATGTTACAAATCTTTGGTTGTCCCAGGTGCTGCTAACAATTACGGAGATCGGTGATGGCAGGACGACAGTGCATCACTGAGTCCATGCCCTGGGGAGCCCGAGTAATGACAGATAGTATAATTAGGTTGGCAGTGAATGGCATTGCGATGTGTCTAACGAAGCCAGTCAATGCAAGCAAGGGACAGTGTCCCCGGCTGGAATTTCGCAGAAAATGATGCGGACTAGTGGAGTGTCATGAACTTTGTCACCTTATAGTTGTGGATGATGATGAAAGTAGCGAGCAATTTCTGTAATGCCATGATCAAGTTTAAACAACAGCATTTTTTCAATTCGGAAAAAATAGCATCTTTCAAGTCATTCAATTCTATCCAGTCTATATAGCGTGCGCTTTAATTACTGGTACGCGAAGATAATGATATGCTAAAAAGCGTAGATAACAGTTGTTTTCAGAGCAACATTTCATTGGAATATTGAACCCAGATGTATGCTGGAGGATCGTCATTTATTGCTCTCACTTTGTAATTACATGTCTTCTTAGAAAAGCTATAACCTGACTTTCATCGTGATGAAAGGGCTGACCAGGTCATGATTGAAAACCATCAGCCTGCTTTAGTTACAACATGGGAGCACATACTTGAACCTTACGTGAGTGACCAGCAGGCACATAAGAGAGAGGACATAGAACCGGCAGCATATAGCCGTCTAACTTCTATCGCTAAACAACCCTAACAACCATCTTAGGAAGACGGGGTGTTACAAATATGCAGCTTCCTTTATGTATTTTATGATTGTACGCCGGGCCTTGTACTCTTCTTGATTGGTTAAAATGATGTTAACGTCCTCGTGTTAGGTCTCGGGAAAATGTATATGTTTTGCACCTGCTATGTTTGTCACTTATAGACCAAGATTCTTGGCAGTTATTGTTTAAAGTCCCGCTTGGAATGTTTTTAGGACAAGTATAGCAAATGTGAGTCAAGGGAAGTGCGGCGAAAAGCTGTAATGGAACCACTGATAATGAATGCAACGCAAAATAGAACTGTACATTGTGCCTTGGCATTTCAACTAAACGCTGACTCATGTTGGTAATGATAGCGCAAAAAGCCGCGAACTTAAATTCGCTTCTGCGCAAAAGATTTTCGCCTTTCTGCGCAAAAGATTTTCGCCTCGTTTGCATGTTCCAGGTTTTTAGCACATTCTCGCGAAAACGTCGTGCCATTTGCTACTTTTAATCGAACAAAAGTTTTCAGTTTCAAAATTGCACACAGACAGTTACGCACAGATCCATAAACCAGGACGGTGTGCTACCTAAACAACGTGAATAAGCCTTTAGTAAATCTGTAGTATACTTGTTTTATCATCCAACACGTGACTCTATATTCTTGTCACCTGATGTTAGTAGACTTCTATAGATATTAAAGTGTATCTACCTACAAGTAATTGTCTATATATGATGATTTAGCTCAGTGTTACCAGGACCGCTTTCTTGGTTTACAAATGTAATTAGTCAAAAATGGAGGTGCATGGTCTGTATCTATTTTGACTCTAGAGTTAAGGGATTGTAGAGAGTTGCAAGATTTGGTCCAGATTACTTTTAATCATAATTGAGCGTGTGTACTTGATGAAGGCACTATAGCATACACTATGCATGTACAGTACCCCCAATGAACCCAAAATGGGTCTGAGAAATTGCTGAAAAAAACGTGAAAATGACCTGAAGTTAGTTATGTTTATTCTGACTAGAATATAAATCCCTGGATTGTCCATTGTTAAACAAATAATGCTACTTCCGCAAAAAATGGGCTCCTTCAGAAGTCAATACATAAGTCCTGCCAACAGTAATTAGGAAGAGGGTCCTTATTACTATTGCCAGGGATTATTGACTCCTAACAATGCCCGCTTAGCAGCAGTAATAATGAAAAAAACCACTACCTCCCTCCTGTTTTTCTCTTTTCTATCTCACTGAGATGAACAGAAACCTACCAGCACCTACGTTGGAAAAACATAAAGAAAAACGGATCTATTAGCATTTACATAAGTAAAGAATTACGCAAACTACTGTTTTTATTCCTGGGTTAATTGCGTGGACAACCCAGGAGAATTGGAGAAGGTGCAAAGGGCAGCTTGCAGGTATGAAGATTAGGTTACGAGTTCAGATATTTTTTGTTAGACTCTCATGAGTAAGAACACGTGGAAGTCACACAAAAAGTGACCCCAGCATTATTCTCATTGGAAATTTCCTCGTATTTTCTGTTTGTTTTTAAACAAAAATGAGCCTCTTAAATATTTAATTTATTCAATTGCTGTCAGTTGCGTCAGATAAAGATATGAATCGCCCAGAACAAAAATTGCACGTGTTTGTATGGCATGTTTGACATCACAACTCATGACGCCTGCATTTGGCATGTGACGTTACCTGACGCATCATGCCCACATATTTAATGGGATAACAGACTCCAGTACTTTTGCGCATTTGCGTAATAATATCTTCCATGCTTTAAAGACATATATTTACGGCACTATTCAAAGCCTGAAAAAGAGAGGGAAAAGTTACTAATGGTCAGGAGATAGGAATGACACACACACACACACACACACACACACACACACAGAGAGATACATATATATATATATATATATATATATATATTGTAGTTAAACAGTTCAATTCCAAATCAAAACACACTTAAATATTCGTCTGAGTCAGTTATTTAATAAAAACACGACAATTCTGAATCCAAATTAGCATAATTTAATTAAGGCTTGAAAATCCTTACGATTGATTATTTTAAAGGTGTTTATATGGCAAGCATGATCTAAATACTTACAGTAGTAAGTCTCGGACTGGAGTTATTTTGTGGCCATTACTAACTATGGTACATTTTATGAACTCGTAACCATGAATTACACTTCCAGATTAATTTTACCCATTCTCCCTTCCAGGGTCTAATGTTCTCTCGTGTACAAACGCATACAATTTTTGCATTCAGAAACACAAATTTAAAAATTCATAATGTCTTTCAATTTGACGCATAGAAGACCAAACTCAGTCCAATACCCACGACCACTTTCAGGCATGGGCGAAAAGGTAGCTTTTTAAGGCTAAACCTTCACTCAACTTTTGTATAAATGTAAAGCGCATATCTTGCAAAATTTGGAAGCTTGCTCATATAAAAGTATGCAACGACACCAATATTCTCGGGAGCCACGACGTTTCATCTTCATAATGGATTGATCTTTGGGTTTATTCGATTTGCATGCTTCTTGTATGCTTCCCCAAAATTGCAGAAGGTACCGCTTGATGTGGATATCCAAATATGCCCTTTATAGGTTGATGCGCATGGTAACATTGTATGGAAAGAATATCTCTAATGGCAATAAATCTCAGACTTAAGTCACAATATATAAAGTCATGATTTCGTCGACGTTCAGATCCAAGTTTTCCCAAAATAGTCATGTACAGAAAGCGAACAGTGGTCACAAATGGCTTTCGCCAGTCAACCGTGGACTGTTTTCGATTCAGATACGTGTATGGGTTTACAAATGGACGATGAAAGGCGGGTTTGTTCCACTGTCGGTATTCTTTACAACCCAGACAAAAACTTTAACTCTCTCAATGCCAACTGCGTCTAAGTCGAACTATATAAATGGAATCGCTCTCCAGTATGATCAGGATGCTAGATACATATTCCTTCTGTAAAGATCTTTTATTCAAGCACCAGCATTCCTGTAGTTTCTGAGAATATAATGGTCCGGGTCAACAGCTTTCCTTGGCGCTTTTGGGGCATTGCGCCCAAAGTATGCTGAAGAAAGCTGTTGACTCATTCCAAGACTTGACAATGAAACAATTAAAGTTTTCACGCAAATTCCCAAATTAAATCCATGAAATTTGTACTTTTTTCCATCTCGATACGTTTTTTCAAACGTATCGGGATGACCTTAGTTTCGCAAAAGAGTGATTCGGACCATTTCAAAACCGATTCACAAACGTCGAACTTAATAGAACTGTTGAAAGCATGTTGATAGCTTTGGTATCTATTCTTTTTTTACTAATGCAGATGATTCCGCAACGATTTACAAAGGTACTTTAATTGATAGCAAAACGTTCGATTTTATCCAGACGACCTCCCATTTCGCTCCTTATGCAAGCAATTCATATCGAAAATAATCCGCATTCATTGTCATAGCTGCACCAACGCTTCTGTCCAAACTTCAAATGCATCCCATCATGACATAAACTACAATATCACATTTTTTTTCTTTATAGTATTATTTTAGATCTAAAACGCATCTTAGGTGACACCCTGCCATATTTGAAAGAAGCAATGATTGCTTCAGTGCATTTGGTTTATCAACCATTTTACGAACGTGCACTGAGGAGCGCAAAGGGAATTAAGCGTACGTCTTTATTGAGATACTAAACAGCTTGTGAATTATGCATAATAGGAATGACAGGTTTGTCATTAATTATCATGCCATGAAAAAAGATTAACGTGGCCGTACATAAGAATAGGCAGACCCAATATATTTGATGGTACCACATTTGAATCTGTCATGGAAAATCGCGTATTAAAGTGGTCTAGCTTTGGCTCTAGTAAAATCGCATATTCCCTTTATCTGCCTTTGTTTTGTTACAACGACACAAATTTACTCCCACTATAGAAAATGAGCCACTGGCGCTGGGTGGAAGAGAGAGAACCAATTTCGTCACACCTACTGTCATGTTGCATTGCCATATTTGGAACGTTTTCACTCTACGTTTTTTTATGCGAAAGTAAAATGCACTGGCATTTTTATGCAGTACACAACACTTATCAAAGTCTAGACATTTAGATATAAACTCTTCAGAAAAAACATCAGGGATTGTTACAGAACCTACCCATTCATTTAATGTATTACAGTGGATAGTTGCGCAAATGTGTTTGTTTTCATAAAAAAACAAAGCTTCGTATTTTTGTTTTTAGCCCTCATTGTTTTCACTCCTGGAAAATGTGATAAACAGCTGATTGTGAAAAAAAAACAACTCTTCTGAGATATTTGGACATAAAATAGCGCCGCCGTTATCTGGCACGTTCACATTAAAAGAAAGCTGTTATACTGGCGCCGGTGAGCACCGAGTAGATACGTGACAATTCATCGCATGATGGTCCTGCTATTCTAGTGAGCAGCCAAAGATCGGAATAAAAAATGTCAAGTATCAATATCTCTGAGGCTGATGTAGCCTATCCTCAATGTTCCACGTTGAATGTGTTGAACTACAACAAAATTCCTACATTTTGTCTTTTAGCTACTGACAGTGACAGTATATACACATGAAACGTATTAATATTGTTTTTTTTTCTTCTTCTGTATTTTGTTTTCCCAGGTGCCAGTGGAGGAGAGAGGGGATTTTTTTTCACTGCCGAAACTGTGCACCACATGTGGTAATCAACATGTATAACATATTTAAGAGAAGGACGCTGAAATTTGGGGGGGGGGGGGTTGAAAATATAAGAATTCAAGTTTTACAAATGCAGTGTGGAAGGACCGTCCTACTTTTTCCGGTCAATTTGTCACCAGAACCAACAACAATAATTTCACAAAACGTACTGAAAACTCTCCCCGTAAAGCAAAGCAGCACAGCACAAACCGAACAAGGTTTGATTTCGCAGTTTCACGAACTCTTGATGATGTGTTTAATAGATAAGGGGCAGCATTCTTAAAAAAAAAACTGCCCCGACCCTCCTGAAATCTCCATAGTTTAGGTCAATCGAGTAAAGACAGCAATTGCTTCTGGCACTTTGCAATGGAAAAAGGCATTTCCCATTATTCTGCATTAGGCCTGCATTCGTTCACATACCATGCATAAAATTCAGGTAATTTGCTTTAGAAAGACCACATGGGATCGATCTCGTATACCCAAGTTTTGACTGAGTCAACAGTTCCTCTACGCTTGCTTGGGCGTGCCGCCAAACTGCATTAACGATACTTGTTGACCCGTACAATCCCTATGCTTTCTGTAATTGAAGGCAGACGAAAAAATCTGTCTTCAAAAATGAGAACCTAATGGTATGAATTCAATTCAGAGGACATCGACTTTTGTGTTTTGAAATGGGCTACGACAGAGTAACCCTACATGTGCAACTTCTTAATGTATGTCTAATAAAGTCACGTCTTGGTTGATTACAACTTGCTTAACACATTTTAATTAGATCTTCAAATTCCTTTGAAGACGTGTCATCTTTGATCCACTGTTTCCAAGTATGTATAAATGAACAATGCGACAGGGACGTTAGTCGGTATGAATAAGTGAATCAGGGCAACCTGTTGAATTAACCGTTATAATATAAAAAAAATGATGCTACCACGGGCGACCCCATTTAAATATAAACGTTTTGAGACAAAACCCTTGTCCCGCCATATGCAGTAGTTCCATAACACTAAATCTTAAAACCATTAGCACGTATATGATAAATAGCGAATGAAAATTGACATCTGGATGAAAAGGAAGTATTCCCATCACAGACATATGCCAAATAATAATACGAAAATACTGTTAACTCCAATCCTCATATATGTCACACCATGTGCCCACAAAAAACTCCCAACACCCGTTTGTCATATCCGTGCACTATGTAGACATTTACCTTAATCATTGAAAGTATGTTTTACGAAACAAGTGACAAAGTTTTCATTGTATTTATGAAATAAAACTGCACTAAAACTGTATTTGCACTTGGGATTGTTAGCATGTCTTTCTTATCGTTTGTCATATTTGTCGCCACATATGTCTTCACCTGTATTTTTGAAAGTTTTTTTTCAAGACAATTACTGTTAATTCAATTTATACCAAGCAGAGGTAGTTACCTATTAATGTACTACATAAGAATGGATAAGAACCCTAATTACTTGATAACAGTGTTTTTTGGAACTGAATTCCTGAGCAGATGCTGTTGATTCAGTGCCCTTCTAAAACATATATGCTTTTTTTCTCCTGAAAATACTATCGGGATGAAAAGGATAGCGTCACTGTTTGAACAATGTTTTAGAGCTTCTTGTGCTTCCAGGGATCATTATTATCTGTTTTGTCGATTGCACAGGGATTAATAAAACTCTTAAGGTACACAACATACTGAACTATTTTTATGCAAGCAGCGAGAATAATCAATTGTGTAACTATAACGCATCCAGCAGTGACCCTGTCCATCTTCCAGTGGAAACAGTATACACGTGTGTTTCCATAGAAGTTTAATCTTTGGTATGGTTTCAAATGGTATAATCTATGTAACAATCGCATATATACCTTTAAATAATGAGACGTTATAACCTTTGTTTTCCACATATTTTATTTAGAAAAAAAAAAACGATTGAGAAACAGGCTTTGCCTTTATGAATCCGTCTTGCTAAAGTTGTAACCTTTGAACAGTATCCCGTCAAATTAACAATTTTCCTCCGAACACCAAAAATGCCACGCCACTTACTTTAACAAAATAGGCATTGGCGACAAAACCAGACATTGTCTCATTAAGTTTTCCATGTAAAAATTTATGAGCATGCACTACACGATGACTTGCAGATGCAGTTGTCGTATGATTATAACAATATATTATTTTGTTGCAATTCGAAATGCAATTTAGCAAATGACACCACGGTAGCACAGACTCTCGGTCTCCCGATGCCACTCTATCCTTTTTGCTGCACAGAGTTTCTGCAGGGTCAGACGAAGATGCGCTGGTGAAGAGCATAACCAATCCACGCCGTTGGTGAACTGCAGTAAAGTCTGCTGCTTGTGACTAGTGACTTGTCTTCAGAGTAGTGTAGACGAACAAGAGATGACCATAATACCATTGTATATACCAGTAGCTCAAGACATACTGTATAATAGACCACCTGGCCATGCCCTATTCTGGATTACTTGCAAAATGTTAACTCATTTCCATTTTCGTTGCAATGAATAATGAGAGTTCTTTATGTAAAATCCGAAATCTTTGATTTTGACAATTGAACATTGAATTGCCAAATCAACTGAAAGAAATCCGACGTATCCTCAAGGGTTATCTTATGTCCTCACGTAATATCGCCTCAAATTGTACCTTGACACATGATAGTCAGTTTGTATTAGGAATAATTATTTGACAAAGCCAGAAGCGTATTGTTCACATCCTGATTTATTGGGTTCTGCTATTACATTCATGTTTTGCTCAGGGCATTTCGCCTTTTTCTCAAAAACATAATATCAGGAAAACTGGTTATACAATAGTTAAGTTTTGTCATTCATAGTGATGCTGAAGCGTTTATGTGAATAAATGATGTGGGCCTGTAAGAGGCAGCGGAGGGCCACTGCTGGGGCTGCATTTGCCAACATGTCGATACTTTTTCATAATGGACAAAACTCTGAGATCAAAGATGCTTGGCAGAAAGAATAAAGATCCAGACAACACACTTGTCGAGTGGCAGAAACCAAAAGACCAAAGCACTGATTACTATTTTCCACGGAATGATAACCAGTAGCAGTCGCATTCAAGTTGTGGTGACTAATACAGGTGCGCAAAAGGAAAAAAAAACAATGAAAGGGAAGGAAGGGTTTTCTCCAAAGTCCGACTGATATAATACTCTGCATGTATGTAAACAATAAACCACTCCTTTTCAAGTCACTTGGCTATATATATATATATATATATATATATATATATATATATATATATATATATATATATATATATATGTAGATATGTATGTATGTATGTATGTATGTGTGTGTGTGTGTGTGTGTGTGTGTGTGTGTGTGTGTGTGTGTGTGTGTGTGTGTGTGTGTCTTGTGCCGTGATTCAACGTGCAGAGTACACATAACGTGGAACCACTACCTGTTCGCGTCCTGGACGAATCTTGTAGGAAAGTCTTCATTACAGAGAATAGCCACGCTAGTGTTGACATACAGGGCAACTGAACACACACACTCCAAAGTGGATAAAGCAGCTTCTTCCCTGTCGTTCTTGATACTGGCCTTCACAAAATTATCCTACTCTCGATGATCAGACTTTAGTGGTGGGTATCCACGGAACAACACTTGTAAAATTCTATCCATGCACACACCCTATATGTTCACCTGTGTCTCTGCAAGTACCTTACACGACACCATTGAGAACGTGTGCCCCACCGTATTTGACCTGGTAATAATGCAGTGGTAACATCTAGATGGCTTTAAACAGTTATATCCCTTGGAAAAACTCAACTTGACGAAACTATATGTAGGTGAACACTTCCTTGTGCAATTCTTCATAACATCTTCTTTTCAAACTAGATCATAATTGAATGAGGTACTACACAAAAAACATTATAAAATATATATACCTTAATTTCAGGTTCCCTATAGTCATTTAACAGCGCTTGTAACATAACTGTAGAAAAACATTGATTTGGTGGATATGGATCGCCTGGTCACTTTGTCACTTTGCGATGAGCAATGACCCACAGGTAACATAGGTCATGGTGTAGAGAGAGTCACAGAAGTTTGTCATTTTACCTCTTCTTAAGGTTGGCTTGTCATTTTATGTACCAGACACAGATCAAGAAAGACATGGCACTTGCACTCGGGCATACATAAAGCCACTTGCAAACTGCTGTGGTTATATGTGTCTTTCACACAGTTTCAAGGAATAAAGACACACCAAAATCATTTTTAAGCTACAATGTACCTTCCAGGCTTCACTGACTAAAAAGTCTTAAAACAAAAAGTCAAAAAGAACGTATTTATTTAGAAGAGCATTATCTCATGATTGTAAATCAGGCTAAATAAAATATTAATCCTTTTTTGACCAAACTGTGAGCTATACGTTTAAGTTTTTGACATTCTTCCAAATGCCTATCCTGCTGTGGAATAATTCCTTACCGGCTTGAGCATTTTATAAACTGCTTTCTGAATTGGGATGAAAAAAAAATGAAACTGATGTGACACATTTTGAAAAGCCTACAAGCTTAAAGGAACTTAATAAGAAAACTGAACCATATGTAGAATTTTTTTCACACCGTTAATAATAGCCACATTGAAATCCTATAGACAACGTCCCTTTAAAATTTGCTTTGAAAATGTAGGCATCCTTACTTTTCAGTCCGGTAGCCGTAGCAGTTACGGGTCACCACAGAATGCACATCGTGTATCCCTGTAATATTCGAACCATTCGGCTGCACATCTCCTACCTTCAGGGAACTTTAGCTGTGTCCGCCTTCTGGTAACTAAATGTGTCATGTACCTATAAGCACAAACCAATTTGCCTGCACAGCAATTGATTTGGCTTACTCAAAAGTTCCAGCTCACTCAAAATGCTGCTGTACACAGATTTTCACAATTTAAATGACATTGAGTCAAGGACCCAACTTTTTAATTGCGTTGAATTATACATATCTCGAACCTAGCGGCACGGAAAGTAAAATTTTATGAAAAACTCGCTTGTCTTTGAATAAATCGATGAAACTGGCCTATCAACCAATTTATGTAGATAAGTTCGTCAGAAAAAGGATGTATTTGTGCTAAACGCTTTGATCAAGTTCGAAAAAGCAAGAGGCTTTCAAAGCTTAATTTTTCTCGATTACGCTGTCCTGTCATTTTCAAGATTTTTTCACTAAAAACCTTACAGATGTCAGACGAAAGGACATACGGTACTAGGTGACTCTTTACAATGATATTTGCCCAATCAATTCCATCGATTTCGACAGCTCCAAATACATGCAGAAAATGACTTATTGAGCTGTTTGTGTGCTGGGAAATTTCATGTTTCATTATCATTTGTCTAGTTTAATTATTTCGAAAAAGAAATCTAAAATATGATAAAAAATTCAGACATTTAATACGCAGTTAAAGCACCTTGCATCCGGAGTGGTTGCCAGGAAAAATTGATAACAAAGTGGATATAAAAGGTTTGCTGAGGCAATAATAACCAAGCAGACCTGATGTAATTCTGAATTGGTAACAGCTTCTTGAAAATAATCTTTCTATGCAATGTTGTGTTCTAAAGGTGGGGATTACGAAAATGCTTTTTATCTTATGTACAGTGTCATTAACATTTCAACTTAGAATGACGAGAACAGTGTATGTATTGCTTTGATGTCCGCTAGCCCTGATGTTTTGTGGCAACTTGAAACATTCAATAACATACATATGATTCTCATGTTTAGTTTTCTGTGTACCCAATATTTAGCTTAGATGTCGCTGGCAGTTAATTCGTACAATATCCTGGTATGTCGGGTTCACTTGTAAAAACAAAAACTTTAAAGCTAAAAATTAAGTCAATGCCTTGAATGTGAGCAGTTCAGTGAGATTGTTCAGACTTTTTACAGTTTTCCTTGATTATACAAATTTGTGTATCTTTGTGACACTTCTCCCCTGGGGATGTACAATGCAATGGAACTAATTTAACTTTGCATCATGCGACCATCGGGTCGCCCATGTCTTTATGGTGGTTCAAAGGGGCGGGAACTCATCCATCGTCCCAAATTGGAAATAATCTGCCGACTTGTGGAATGTGCCTCACAGGGGCTAGTCTACATCATTTGGCAAAGTAGCTAGGTTAACTGAGGGGAGCGCTGGGCCCGTCTGAATTGGCTATTGCCCATACAGGTTTCTAGTAAATGCATGGTTTGGTTAATGTCAGGGCTTGGTGCTCATGGCAGAAGGATCATGTCTTGTACTAATGCGACCAACAACAATTTATGTATGACTGGCGAAGTCCTGACAGGAAGTAAGCAGCTCTAACTGGCCTTTCCTAATTACAAACCCAGTGAAGGTAAGCTTGGATCAATGTTACATTGACACACGACCTGACAAGTTGCGCATCTGCTTACTGTTACACAGGTTTTTCTTTGCTAGTTTTGCGTAGAGCACACAACACATAGTTTGCCACAATGTAAAGCAATATGACAAGGATCAGGCTTAGCATAATAATATGTGTCGCACAATTATGGACACTAGCAAGCGTTTTTCCATGATGTGACCAAGGGACAACTGTGGAGACTTTCTATGATGGACCAATAGAAGCTTCAACACATATCCACAATAATTGGAAACGATCTTTTACCTCATAACAATCCGAACCGAGTTCCGTCCTCAAGGCAAACGTACAGGTCAATTTCATGGTTTTCTTTTTCATTATGCTTGCAATCAATTAATTGGAACAAAGAGGCCGCGCCATGTCCTCATGGTGTAAGGACAATATGACCGTGACATCAGGAAGTGCTGGTTAAAGCTCGTCTCCGCAATGCAGCACGACGCGCTGCATTAGTATTCTTCCATGTGCAGAAGCTTGCTAGGAATATGGCAATAGAGAATCTTTCATCAGATACTACACTTCCAGCTATAGTATCTTATAAAGTGATGATGATCAGTACAAAAGTGTTATACATGGCGGAGTGTAACACAATATGCATATAGTAAATGTACCATCAATATTGTCCCTTTTAGCATGGTGTCCTAATGATCAAAAGGGTCCAATATGTTTTGACAGTGTGATAAAGTAATGTTAAGAATTCACAATATCTTATTACGGTCTTATCCAAGAAAAGATCAAAGATATAGATCCTTATGTAGCCTTCTTGAATGTGATAAACCTGTGCTGGTGGCTAGCATGCTTTGTCCAAAAAGTGATTGTTTTCATATTTAGAAAAGTATGAATCACCAAGACTCACACTTGTGTGGGCAGTTGATTGCATTCAAGTATCAGCCCAATATATCTGCATGAAGCTGTATCCATTTTAATTTAAGGCCACGTACTGAAGTGGTGAGAATTAGCAGCCTTCATCGAACCACAACCATACAAGTTCTGTCGTAAATGCAAAATTTTTCGGCGCTTTTACCGATGTAACCACTACTGTGTCTTGAATATTGAAGCCGATTTTAAACCATTAGCACAAACTCACGCCACGGGTTTCACTGCATCTGACAAGTTAATAAGAAAATATATTCCGACCTTTTGTTATGACAGGTTCCCTTTATTTTGTTCAGATACAACGTGGGGAATTAATGTTTCTCGACTATTTTTAGCCTTGCGTGTCACAGTGGATCACAGATTTACAAACTAAATGAGACACATGTTATGTATGTCTACATACATTCATTGACTCCGTGAAGCTATTTAGCTACTGATATGTATTTGTACATTGTAAACATTTTCGTCGCAATCAGCTGAAATACGAACATCGTACGTTATAACAAAGTCGTTAGAGACGGTTCTAATTCACACTGCTTATAAGATCTCGTCTTTTCCTGTCGCAAGCAGTTGCAAAAAAACCCTCAAGCTTCAAATAAAGGCAACAGGCCAAAATGTAAAAAATCAAATAAAATTGTGAACAAGAAGTGCCGGAGATGGACATGACGAGTTCTGGTGGCAATATTTTTACACCTGTCCATTGTTACCATGATTGTAATTGGATACATATCTGGTGTGATGGCAGGATGCGGAAGAGACGTGTTACATTTTCCATCTCCTGGAGCACAAGGGCCAGGGTAACCTGAAATGATGCCGAGCAGGAACATGTAAGACGTAGTGCTGTGTGGCTTTTGGAATATTTGTTAACGGGGATATCATTTGTATGTGTCAGACTTCACAAGCAAGAACAAACTTAAGGAGCACGTTAGGAGGAAATGAATGTGTAGAATGTCAGCCTCTGGATCTCGTTTTGAAAGTAAAACGAAACAAAGCCTTTTAGAAGCTTTGCTGGGTGTTCATTTAAGCTTGTCTGATATAATTACTATTACAGACCTGACACATGGGACACCAGAAATGTGTTGCTTGTCAGACTAGTTCTTACAGCTTCATCCATGGCGCAGCTTCGGAACCACCTGCCCATGACATTGACTGTGTTGGCTAGATTTTCTGCGTAGTGGCTATTTCTTATATTTACTCGCGTAAGGTGATGGTACAATATAATCGAATCAAAATGCTAGGAGAGTATTTCCGCGTTTCCAATCGGCTGGAAATAATATGATGATCATTTCAGTTCTGATATTGTTGATCGAGCTCCACCTTTAGTGTACCTGCAAAAATATGCATAAACTCACTCTGAAACAAGTTGGTACTGACGACTATTTATCAAGCAGGACAATATACTATCATTACCTATTATTATTTCTATCAAATTGCTGATACAGTCATGCGACCAAGAAATTTCCATGTAAATAGGCCACTAATATGGCTACGTTGATTGCATTGTATGCTCAGAAGAGTCATTCCTCTATGTGGCACTGGACTGGTATGACCGAGTGCTTTCAACTTTAGTTGCAATTTGCGAAAACCACTGGTACTATCTTTATGAGATTCCAAGATAGCATTTTAGAACGATTGTACGAGTATACTCTATCAGGGATATATTTAAGACTATGTATCTTTTGTATAAATTTTATTTCTAATACAGGTATACGCGGCATCACCCAAAACCCTCGATCTTGCATTGCAACACGCTGCTCTTTTTAGCTGCAAAACACAACACCTGGACAAAAATATTAACTTTTCCTGTCTTTGAGCGAATAGTACAACCGAATTTTAAACCACTGGTACTATCTTTATGAGATTCCAAGATAGCATTTTAGAACGATTGTACGAGTATACTCTATCAGGGATATATTTAAGACTATGTATCTTTTTGTATAAATTTTATTTCGAATACAGGTATACGCGGCAACACCCAAAACCCTCGATCTTGCATTGCAACACGCTGCTCTTTTTAGCTGCATAACACAACACCTGGACAAAAATATTAACTTTTCCTGTCTTTGAGCGAATAGTACAACCGAATTTTTTCCCCAAGCGGTTCCTCAAATTGACTAATACTTTTGTCATTAAAAGCCTACAAAGTAAATTTTGCTTTGTAATATAGTATGCAATTTCGGTGATGAAATATGCCATGAGTGGCATAAATATTCAAAGAGAGGAAATAGTATGATCGGTAGGTTTCTGAAGTTGATGCATTGGAGGAGTTGCAAGGCATATCACGGTCATTATGTTTTGAATTCGTCAGGGTGAGATTAGGTTAAGTCAACGGTTTTTCTCGATGCTAGTTTAATTAATCGACTACCTGGTTGTAAGACATTGTACCATGTTCTGTACCATTTTTTCAATTAAATTGGCACCATTGTTTCAAATTTGTACATCACCAATTAACAGGAACTGTAACAGGATCACCTCTTCCGTCTGTAACTATGGTAGCATTGGCACAGAGGTCCTAGACATTTGACAAGATGTAAACCACTGCTGGCAAGTAACAGAATGGTCAATTAGGGACAGCGGGCTAAGGTCAATAAAGATAACTTAAAGACTTTAAGGTCAACCATGATTTCAAGTCCTACAGCTTCGCCGTATCACGTACCGGTATCAACCCTCTTTAGGGTATGACACTGTCAACAACCCAAAGCTAGTAAAGGCGTCTCTTGTTCCTTTCCACAGGTTGTGTCATTCGGCCCTCTGCATATGTATAAATGATGGCGCTAGGATACGAATAAAAACTCCCCAAGGGAACGTTTCGGATGGAAATTTACCAATTATCTTTAAGTGTGTCTGGTGGTGCGAGTGTAACTGCAAGGGTCGTCACTAAGCGGTCATTATTTTGTGCATGGATCAACTGTTTATATGATCTGCCCGGAACCTGAGTCGTTGGATGCGAGGACAAATGGAAGAGCGAAGGGGAAATTCTCGCTATAACTCAATACAAGTATGCCTGGGTTATTTGTAGTCTTCAACAACAGGCAGACAGACAGACAGACAGACAGAGATGTAATTAATCGAGGCCAGCACAAGGTCTGTTTTCTGCTCATCTGACTGGTTCTTCTTCTTTT